>JAPFBL010000070.1:607500-1207500 GCA_026182355.1 Hermatobates lingyangjiaoensis
TCTATAAAGAAGTTTGCGAACGTTACTCCCAGAGGTGAGCCCATTGGGATAAATAAATATTTTCTTTATGTGCTATACTGAAAACCAGGTACTACAGAGAAAAAAACCCACGCTGTATTGCCGCTATATAGACGACTGCTTGATTTTCATTAATTCTATAGAAGAGCTGGAGGCACTAAAAACTAGGTTCAAAAAATTGTCTGGACTGAACTTTACTCATTAGGAAGGTGAAGAGGGCCAGTCAAATCAACTTCCTGGATGATTTGATTCATGCTCCTAGACCTTCTGATAGAATTCTCTAGAGCATTTGATTTGCATTCCTAGAGATTCATGCTCTAGTACATACTCATGCTCGTAGGACATACAAGACCTCTTCATCATGGCAGTTCTTTCAAAGAATCTTTTAACTAAGGCAAACATTTATCAACAACGGCTACAGCAACACATCTTTTGATAAAGTAGTTAACGCCTACCTCAAAACCCGGACCAGCAATGCTAATAAAACAACCGACCCAAGCTGCACAGTCCATAAGGTGTACTATAAGAATCAGTACACAGAGTCGTATAAAGAAGATGAAAGAGTGTTGAAACAATTATTCACAGGAATGTAAAATGCAATAACGAAAATGAACGTCTTCAAATCCATATATATTACAAAACTTGAACCACTGCGAACCTGATCATGAAAAATAGACCAGATACAGTCATCCCGGAGCTGCAAAAGGCCAATGTCATATATGAATATAACTGTAATATGGGAGATTGTGAGCTCCTAGCCAATTACAAATATATACAGTTACAAAGGCTTCTTTTTGCTTTTCAAGATTTTTTCCTGTTAGGGGTCCCTTTACTGGAAAATTTCTAGGGGTATTCTTGAACCATATTAGGGTCATTGACTCGGTATAAACAAAGGATTTATATATAAACTTCAGGGTTAGAGTCTACTCTCATCGTTAATTAAAATCGCCCAGTTCTTTCTTTTACATCATTAGTTCATTGTTTGCGTAAACAACGAACAACAGAGACTTACCACAACGTAGAGCCTTTTGGCCTATCCATTACATCTTCATACTTTTGACTTTCCAAAAACCACATCCTGCTCTCTATCTTATCTCGCATAAAATGACAACAACTTTTATGGGCTTTTATGCAGATAACACGGCGTATGCCTTTAATAGTTGGTTTTGCTAACAATCATCTAGCCAGTTAGTATACTGATATGGTTTCAAGGCCCATAATTGTAGGCAAATCCAATCAAAAGTAGATTTGTGAAGTTCAGTAACTTAAAATCTTTGCATTGCTTCATCTTCCATCTTCATTTTTACATAAAAAAGCCATAATTAGCTGAATTACTCTACCAGGGAGTCATTTTAGATAACAAATTATCATTCAGAGTAAATTTCAATAATAAATCCAAAATAGGTATTCCTCTACTCTTTCAGAAAATAAATTTATATAGCAGATTATTCTTCAGAGGATCCTTCATATTTTCCTACTCTTTCATCTTTGTACCATTCTAAAGTTAAATATTTCTGACATGAAACTCGCCTATAATTCAGTTATAAGAACAGTTATGTAGTATAGATGTTCAGTTTTGTCCAATAGTCTACGATCCTATAGAAATCTTTGCCACACTGTACAGAACATACAAGCGTTTCTTAAGACAGTGCTTCTTTAAACTTGTGAAAACGTAAATATTCAGTAGAAGTACAGAAAAAGAAAAGATTAAAGTAATTTTCGAAGCGTTCTACAACAACTCATAAAGACAAAAGAGAACCATCATATCCGAACTTGCTTTCAGATCAAACCCCTTATTCCACTACTCCCCCACTAAGCATTACATTAATTTGTAAGACCACACAATGAAAAAAACCCTAACTAAACTAACTTTTATTTACATTTTGATGAGACTTGAAGGATGTTTGCAAATAAATCAAAACGGACGGACTATGATGTGAAAGTCTGAGGCATGGACTGGTGAAGTACGATATGTTTTCTTTCAAGCTCTTGTCGTTGGCACAAGTGATTCGTCTGATTATAACAGAGGTTTGATTCTTGAAAACTTGTTTACAACAAACCATTCAGAGAAAGATACAAACACCAAGGAAACACAGGAAAATTATGGCAAGCTTTTGTTTAAAAGTTCACTCTCAAATGGTATCTATCTATTATATTTATATATGATCAAACCACAATAAGAAATGGGAAAACAAAACTAAGATCTTTCAACCGTAACAAGCTGTCTTCGTCAGAGTCAAAAACCCTTTTTATTATATCCATAGAATGGAGCGATTGTAACGTATATATTATCTAAGCATTATATATTATTAATTGACATAATGAACAGAAAAGTGATTATTTTCAACAGTGCTTAAGTCAAGAGATAAGTTACTATCAGTTTTATCGTAGTATTCTAGAACAAATAAGTTGGTTTTTAGAGTTACTGTATAGTAGTCATTGAAGTTCCCACAACTGAAGTGACCAATGAATTTATGAGACTCTCAGTCTATTGGCCTCAATTGTCATGCTGGCGGTAGGGGTCAAGTGGACTTTTGAAAACAAAGCAATAATCAACACTTAATCAATATTACTGCCACTTCAATCATCCCTTGCATTCATTCCATGAGTGATTCACTTCCAGCAACCCTTAACAGTAGATCTTGCTCACAACTTATCAAATTACCAAATCTATGACTTTTATTTTATTACGGCAGAAAAAAATTAATCATATACTAGGTTAGGTTAGGTTGCAGTGGTAGTCCCAAAAGGGAACACACGTAGACCTAACATTGGACTCTTTCTGATACCACTCAATGAAGACTCATTATTCTATACAGGGTGTCCTAAATTTTGCCTAACTCAAGTGTATTTAGAGTAGGGATCTTTAATCAGTACCTGACATCGTACTGGCTCGGAGCCGACGGTTTAACGTGCTTCTCCGAGGGACGACGTGCTCAGATTTATTCACCACCCGCATGAATAAATCGAGGGCCAGGTGGGGATCGAACCCCGGTCCTATCAGTTCAGAGGCGAGTTCTTAACCACTGAGCTAACCTGGCCCCTAATGATATACTAACAAAAACTTTTAATCAAAAATGTATTATTTTTCTGTATCAGTTACTGTCTATACAATACATTTGCATCTTTTTTTCCCTGTTTTCTTAGACTTATAGGCCTATAGACTTATTTCTTCCATGCCTCTGGAACAACTCCTTTCGAAATTTACACCCTACCAAAGAAAAATGGTTAGAAAACTATCAAATGCTAGCAAAAAGTCATGAATGAGGAAGCTGCCGTGAATTTTAACAAAATACGTCTACTAGAAAATCTACTACCAATCTATATTAATATATATATCAATATTCAAACTACAATAAGAAATAGGAAAAAAGACTAAGATCTTCCAACCATAACAAGCGGTCTTCATTAGAGTCAAAACCCAACTTAAAAGACTCTGACGAAGACCGCTTGTTATGGTTGGAAGATCTTCACTTCTGGAGGAATATTGAGTACCCCAGGACCATTAGTATTATCTTTTTAGTATTAAGTCTGTAGTATTCATAGTTTAAGTCTAGCTACGTTAATCACATTTTTTTTTGCTAGTCATGAGATTTAAGTTCATATTTGTGGGAATATTGAATACTCCAGAGTTCTTAGTTTTTAAGCTATCTTGTATATAATACCTAGGCAATTCGTCCTTGTTACCGTTCTTTTTCTTAAGACCTACGGTATTGTTGCGTGAGTCAATTAGCCTTATGCGCGACGTAGTATCGTGTGCCCGCCTCCTGGAGGTCCGTCCATCTTGGACATTATTTGTTGTTTGTTGACCGAGGGGACCAAAGGGCTACAAGTTTTTAGCGTCGGCCTATCTTGATTCAAGTGATGTAGCCTTAAAGGCTTGAGCACGCTAAAATCAAAACAGGTTGAAAGATCTTAGTCTTTTTTCCCAATTTCTCATTGTGGTTTGAGCATTGATTGTTATTTCACGTGTTTATTGTGAAATAATTTTTCACTTGTTTCTCTTTATACCTAAAAAACTTGCTTTTATATTGAATGGTAAAAATTTCCTGGTGAAAAGTATTTCACAACGTAAAAGGGAGCAGCTAGAAGGTGGCTAAAACATCCAGATCTAAGTCAGTATAGAAAGCTATTCCAAGTAAAGAAAATAAGACATTTACAAAGGAAGTGTTTAAAAAAATTTAGATTACCTTAATAAACCTTTGCCACTTAACTACTACCAAATGTAAACAGAAATTAACATGAAGATGAAATATTAATAAAAGAAATAAGTAAGCAGATGAAGACTCCTTCAATTTTAAGAACATTAAATTCAGACAGGGATGCCAGCAATCTTGAAGACTTCAAATCAACCAGGTTAACTTGTTATTATATTTTTTGTTTGGTTCATTTAGCTCTCTGATGATGTTGTAACGAAAGGCCTTAGAGCATTTATATTTGTTTATTGTGGTATTTAATTCATATATTATATCAAGAGTTATTGTTGATTATTAATTTATATATATATATATATATATATATATATAAAGATTTCACATAAACACGTGAAATAACAATCAATGATCAAACCACAAAAAGAAATGGGAAAACAAGACTAAGATCTCACTTGGGTTTTTGACTCTGACGAAGACCGCTTGTTACGGTTGAAAGATCTTAGTCTTGTTTTCCCACTTCTTATTTTGGTTTGATCATTGATATATATATATATATATATATATATATATATATATAAAGATTTCACATAAACACGAAAATAACAATCAATGATCAAACCACAATAAGAAATGGGAAAACAAGACTAAGATCTTTCAACCGTACGTGCAAGCGGTTATAATATATATATATATAAATTTTAACAAATAGGAAAGAACACAGAAAGATATATATATATACATATTTGGGTAGCAGGCCTTCATTCATACAAGTTCAATTGAAACAAATACCAATTTTCAGTTTTACACATTCTCTAATTAATTTTTCTACTTTTCTCACGTAGGCCTTCTATAAATTTATATCCAGGTACACTAGTTCACCGATATTTTTATTTTTATAATCCGGCATGTTTCGGTCTCCTTCGACCATTTTCAAGGATTATACTTACACATTTTTTCTCTTGAAGTTTTAGATTTGAGTTGTATAAGATTTCCAATGCTGTCTATTTTTGCCTTCCATCAAATCTTGTTTTAATATGACATTTTGGTCAAGGGATAGGAATTCAACTGGATTCTGATTTAATTCATGGGTAGACAAGTTTAAATAGGGCATTTGCTTTTGTGGCAGACTAATCATACCTCCATACATTGTATTTCATTTTCGACTGGTTCTATTCATGGTCACTTGATATTCCTGGTCTTTAACTTCTCCAATTAAACAAAAATGAATTGAAAATCAAGTAATATCAAGGATTATCAATAGACAATGAACAGAACCAGTCGAAAATTATCTGCCACAAAAGTAAATGCCCCATTTGAACTTGTCTAACCAAGTCGAATCAAGTAAAATTCCTACCTCTTCAAATTTATCAGGAATCGTTCAGTTCTTCAGGTTTGAATTAAAGTCACATTACCAATGTTTAGGTTTATATTTGAAACCTTTTTCATAGGCGCATCAAATTGACCTGTAGCATGTCCAGAATATTTTAAATACCCAACTACACACTCACATACAGAGAGACATCACCACAACAAAAATTTCAAACATAGATTCAGGAAGTCTTCAAAATATGTAAATCTGTCAAGATCCCAAAGATTGGGGGATTTCAAAAATATGAATAAATAATACCACACTACAACAGATTGAAAATCCTTAAATGTAATTTTATCATCATGACTATATTCACTTACAGTAAAGTAAAAGTGGATACAGACACCAACAAAATCTGATAGGGAACGCTGCAAAATTACATAAAATGGGTTTTGGATTAAAAAAAAATACCTGCATACTACAAAAATTGATTTTTTGATCGTTATTATTTCTTATATTTGAACCGTTGGATTTAGAAAGTGAGGTAGTCTATTTATAATAAATTTTTGTTTTGAAGTTAAGTCTAATTAAAAATCAAGATAAATTGTTCAAATACATAATTATAATTTATACTTACTTTGAATGATATTTACTGTAAATTCGTTAAAACTATATAGTTAATTTTAATTTGAGTAAAAAATAATTTTGGAGAAAAATAAATTTTTCCTAAATTAAAAATTTTGCTTGATATGTTGACAGAATACGAAAAAAAAATTGCTTTTAATATTTTTTACTATATACTATAATAATTATAAGACTTCATCCAGCTGAATTATAAAACTACTAATAATAAAACTGTTTTGAAACAGTGAATTTTAAAATTTATATTGATCTTTAGTTTATTGAGTATTACAAGTTAGTTATTTACTCGGGTGTCAGCTATATGTTTGAAGTTTGTTTGTACTTCATATAAATTACATGAATTCGTTTATTTCTCATTTAAGAACGTTTAGAGATTGTGTTAACCAATGTTTCAAGTTCATCGATTATTCATGAAAAAAGTTTTAAACACAATAAATACCATTAAACATATTTCAGTACTGTTACAATTTATTTGGAAATTTGAAATTGGTTCATGACCTGAACTAACGATCAAAGTTCGTTTATGCCTAGTATAACGTTTTCCAAGTATAGAAAGCTGGTTCGCTCATTTTTACATAAACCAACGATTCAAGTATCATTAGTTTATATCAGACTTATTGATATCAACTAATATCAATAAGTTATAATAAACAGAAACTGAAAAAAGGAAGTTAGTCCTTGAATGTTAACCAACGTTTTAAGTTCTTTTGTGCTTGATAACACTTGTTACCAATTTTTATAATTGCCATTAAGTTTCTGTTTACTTTTTTTACTTCAGTATCAATATAATTGTATTGTATTTATATCAACACTATTGTATAAATTTTTCGAATATCTTAGTTTTCATTATCACTCTAATAATGTAATTTTCCTTGTATGGTTTTCAACTGATTAATTATCATGGCTCGTTATTAACATTTACTATTTGACTTATTTGTTTTGTTATATATATATATATATTCGTATATTTGGGAAGCAGGCCTTCATTGATACATGTTCTATTAAAACCTATGCCTATTTCAATTTTGACACATTTTCGAATTAATTTTTCAAATTTCCTTACCTCTGGCTTCCATAAGTTTGGGACAAGATAAATCAGTTCTCCAAATTTTTATTTCTGTATATCATCGACATGTTTCGGTCTTCGTCGACCATTATCAAGATTATTCAAGATAATGGTCGACGAAGACCGAAACATGTCGATGATATACAGAAATAAAAATTTTGGAGAACTGATTTATCTTGTCCCAAACTTATGGAAGCCAGAGGTAAGGAAATTTGAAAAATTTATTCGAAAATGTGTCAAAATTGAAATAGGCATAGGTTTTAATAGAACATATATATATATATATATACACTTAAAATAAACTGTAACACATAGATAGAAACAAAACGAAGACTCACTTTTCAATATTTCGACCGTCATTACGGTCGAAATATTGAAAAGTGAGTCTTCGTTTTGTTTCTAACTATGTGTTACAGTTTATTTTAAGTGTAATCTGTCCTGCCGGACCGTTTCCGTTTATCATGGTATATATATATATAAAACTTGTTTGTGTTGTTAAAATTATTGTTCCTGTGCAACAATACAGACATTTTATCTCCCTGTTTGTCTTTACTGATTTCGCATAATAAATTTTATCAGAAAATGTTTTTTCCCCTATTTCCAAAATCATTATTATTTATTATTATAATTTAAACTAAGTTTAACTGTTGTTTATAGTGTTGTACAGGGCGTCCTGGTTTAACGACAACATTGGTATACCATGGGAAAACAGTATCGACATGTTTTAATTCAATTTATACCAATACCTCTGTATACAGCATGATTATTTTTCTATTTGCTTTGTTTCCTAAACTATTTTTAATTTTTTTTACCTTTTACCTTTCTATCGCTTCATTAACTCATTGTTACTAACACACAGGTCATTTAAAATCACATAAAATCTCATTACAGTATATCATACTGTAATACATCGTATTCAGTAGTTCTACTTGAAGATGGACAGCGTTCGAAACCGGTCGAGCAATTCCTACTATTGTATACTAGGTACGATTTTATCGTATACTAATCTACGAAAGGTTGTTTTTTTATGAAATTCATCTTTTCGTATGGCACAGCAGTAGTAAACGCATTTAAATACCCAGATTTATGAAGTGCATATTACATACTGCTTAATTTAAGTAAGAGAAGCTATAATCTTCCACAGTACAAATAGTTAACTACAAATTCATCAAAACTAATAACTCAGAGTCTATAAGTGAAGAAGTTGGAGTCCAGTGTCAATAGGTATTAGTGAAGAGGGACTGTGCAACCTCTTCTAATGATATGAAGACAAAGGCCACTTTACCAATAAGACTAACTAGAGATTCAAGAAAAATAATATTAATATCAGCAGTGAAAAATAGAGTAAACCAAGACCCAACCACCATAAAAACAATAATCGGCAAGAACTCAGAAGTTCACTGCAATATGAACCTCATGTTTTCCACCAGTGTTCTTACTTTAAAGAAAATCTTTGCAATTAACTTTAATGTTAATGTTATTCCCATTGGTGGAATAACAGAGGCTCCCAGAGTAACGAGTGACTGAAACCGTTGAACAGCTGCATACTGGGATACAACTCGACGCGCGAAAACTGTTCCCATTGGACACCAACCCCACCAATCATACTTAATTTAACAATAAAACTTCATTTCAGTAATAACATTATGAAGTTGCTCTATTATAATACATGACACAGTAAACAGAACATACAGGTGCTACTTCACGTCGTTCCTATGTTTATATTTCAAAACCATTTATTTCAGTTACAATGTTTTACGTCAGTTCGACAGCTTCATTGTCAATAATACATTATTTGTTACCACTGTTTCTATTATGTTTATCATTTAGATTACTGTGTAAAATAATGATAAGAACAACAGTAATAATTCATGATAAAAACAGATAATTTATATTATTGTTGAATCCTTTTACAATATACGAGTATCTCTTTTGCAGCACTAGAGATAAGAAGCACAATAGATGATTGTTTTGTGCCCTGATAATCATTAGAATCATTCTTTCAATGGTATAATTCAAAGTATACTAACGATATGTTATATTCCTGGACTAAAATCAAGCCTTTACTTGAACAAGCCAACTAAACTTCTCAAGGATTCTTTAATGTTAAGACAGAACAGTAAAATATAACAATTACTACAATTTAACAATAAATGAAATTAAAATAAACCAGAACAAAGTAAACGTTATACATAATCATAATAAGGGAGGTTATCAAAATGGTAGTAGGGAGGTGAGGTTTCACAGAAGTCCTAATTATTTATTGAATTTATAGAAATTTATGGAAAACCTATGTGAGGAAAGTTAAAAAATTAAGCAACTGAAGTGTAAAAATTGAAATTGGCATTAGTTTTAATAGAACTTGTATAAATGAAGGCCTGCTTCCCAAATACACGAATATATATATATATATATATATATATAATATACACGAGTATATTGTTCTGTTACCTTTATTTATTAAAGTTACTATTGCAATTAAAGTTACTTTATACAGTAATGCATCTGTTGGTTTGATATCAATTATATATAATTTTATATTCTTTGTTCATTAAATCTAATGAATTATAGAAAATTTAAATTGTTATTTTCATATGTAAATTACTTTTACAAATTGCATACTAATTTTTTCGAGGCACGGCGGATAGACCTTGAAGTATTCAGTAAAAGAATCGTAACTATATATTAGAAGCAAACTTACTGTTGAGGACTGCTATATTTAGTCATAAGCAGATGTACGTCGATAAGCCAGGCCACATTTGAAATGGTGCCTTAAATATTGGCGTGATTTGATAACTATTCCAGTCTGGCCAACGTTGTAAAAGTTTTGGCTTTATATTACATAGAATCTGTATTATTTATATTTTTCAATATAATTAGCATGTTTTAAGCAAAGAAATAACTGAGTTCAAATAATATTTCATTATAATAATTTTTAAAATACACGCAGTCTAAGAGAACTTTTTTATGATTTTTCAGTAACTTTACTCTCTAACTGGTTCCAAGGGTCAGTGGTAATAATTACTAAAGTAGCTAAGTAACGTTTTATCATGAATACTAATAGGAAATGTACTACAAGATCTAGAAAAACTTGAATCCTTTCATGTAAAACCCACTTCGTTTCTGGTTTTATAATTAATAATAATATCTTTATCGTAAGACTTAAACTACTGCATTCAATTTTTTTTTATAAAACTGATAAGTTACTTATAGGAATATTCTAACTTCATTTACCTTGTGGTTTTATCGACGATAAAGTTTCCGACAGCACGATTCAGACCTTCCTAATTAGCGATTTTATTAATAACTGTTAGTAAAAGTTCTCTATCACATAAATAAACGTACTCAATTTATTTCTTTCTCTTTTTGATAAGAACTAGGTGTTTTCCAAACGATATAACCTATTCAACAATCATTACACCATATATATGTTTATGTTAGTTTTATGTTTTTTGTTTTATTTTTATGTTAAATATATATTTTTTAGAATTCAAATTAAACTTAGAATTTTGTTTGTAATATTTTGAATAAAATGTTTAAATGTATTAGAAGTAGAAAAAAATATTGTTTTTAAGGTAAGTACTTAAAATAGCATTTTTAAGTATGATTCTGAAATACTTGCAAGACATCGTTAAACTATGAATAAAGGTTGTCAGTGTTGTTAAGTTTTTATCAACCGTTTATTTTATCGCAAACCTGTCTAACATCCTAACAAACCTGTCTCTCATTTGTCACAAATACTTGCTGAACGCTTCTTTCTGAAATAAGTGTCATATATTTTTATTAAAAACTCCTATTTTTATATTTTATACCGAAATGCTTTTAAGTAAAAACGATCCTATAGAATATTTTTTCCTAAGTTTAAGTAATATTCTCAAGGAAAAATTTGATTTCTATATGTTGACTTATTTACTACATGTTGATTTACCTTACATATTTTGTAATATGTAATATTCCTCAAAATACATATTTTGAGGAATTTTAAACGGCAAGTCAAGGGGGGGGGGGGAGGGTAAATCTTAGACCGCCCCGGGTGGCAAATGAAATGAAAACTGAAAACTATTTAAATGATAACCCGATATTGATTTCTCATGATGTCTGCTTTCATGTGGCTGGGATTATTATATTTAGCCCAACATTTCAGAAATCCTAATGACATTTAACAGGCATAGTTGTTTGTGTGAGGACAAATTCAAAGTTTCAATTCAATTCGGGTAATTTTTGAAACACGACAAAGCCATTTTTTGTATACTTTATATCAGAACTGTTAAAAGTTTAACCGAATAAAGATACGAGAGAGAAATACGAAGAATGAGTAATAACTTTATAATGACAATCCCTAGGCTAGAACACCAGGTAAAAAGGTAGTAATGAAAAAGGAAGAATGAATCCGACTTTTCATGGGTCCAGGACGACGATGTATCTCAAAAAGGTAGAACACAACTTTCGGTACAGGAGGATCATTGGCGGATAAGGGTCCAACCAGGGTGGCACCTGTAAGAGGGCGGCACTTTGATGGTGTAAAAATAGAAAATAAAAAAAAAATAAAATCATAAAAAACTAACAAAAAATCTAAATTCCTATACGAAAATCAGTTTTTATTTTTTATGTGTGAAATAATGTTTACAAACGGATTTTTCAAGTGTAATAAATATTAGCACATTAAAAATAAATGTATCTTAAAGTTTTTAAAAATATTTTTTCAAAGTGGTTGAAAGTTTTTTTATATTTGTTTCCGTAGCCAGTTAATTTAATTTAATAATTTTTTTTATGATTTGAATAATTCGTTTGTTTTTTGAAAAATCATTGGTTTTCTTTGATGATGACTATATGTATATGTATACAAGTACTGTAATAAGACGAAAGTCAGATTCTGATAACAGTAGTCTAAAAATTAGATCCTTGGTTGTAATTCCATGAAAATACATGGAAATTGACTTTTAAACGGCAAGTCAAGGGGGGTAGTAAATCTTAGACAACCCCGGGCGGCAAAAATGGTTGCTACATCACTCTGAGGAGGAGAGTTAGCGAAGTTCTGAAAATAAATCTTTTAAGCTGTTTAAATAAAAAAGTACGGTCTTTTGGATTACTGAAAACTTAATAATTGCAAATAGACAGGAATCTAGGCTTTTTATCTCTTAACTGCAATATCAGTACAGCCAACAAATGTCAGTATTGGTTTGTTTCAAGAGAACAGTAATGCAAAATTGATAATTTTCCATTGCGTCAGGGAGGATATTCTAAATATAACTGCTGCTACTATATATAGTTCAACATGATGGCTTTTCCAACCATCCATTTATTGTTGCACTTCGTCTCCATTTCCTTCTTCTCCCAGCAGTAGAAAAAGAAAATTAAAAACAGCAAGTGTTCTTCTTGTCATATGTGTGTGCCTTTACTCGTGTTGATGTATTGTAAATATTTCAATATAACAGAAATGTAAATATATTGTAAAATTATACTACCTTAATATAAATTATAACCATACTTTAATATAAACCTCCAGGAGAATCAGCTCAATACACCAATAAATATGCTATTAAAATGGGCTGTGTCACTTATATAATTTATAAGGGACTCTTTTTTTTTAATATAAATTTTCTTCTTAAACTAAATTTAAGATCTTACTATTCCATTCATCCAAAACCTAGCCTCTGATCGTTACAAGTCATTTCACAACAACCTTTCCTCTCACCCAAACCCACTTGTACGAATCCTTGCTTCTTCCTCACCATCCTAGAACCCACCAAGACGACTCAAGAGAAAATGGCCCAGGGATCTACTATTACAATAATATACTTAAAAAAAAAAAAAAGTGAAAATTAAACCAGTGGATTTGATTCTTTGCTCATGTGCATCGATGTTATTGTGTAATCTATTACTGCATATGCCTGTTACGCAGAATATGCATAGTTGTATATTTGCTAATAAAGATGTTAAAAAAAAAAGATCTTAGTGCCATTTCTAAGTAAATATATGTAAATATTGCATATATTTAATAAAATATACACTCGAACTTGTTGGTGTTATTTAGGAGCTGCTAATAAAGTTATTAAGACCTCCAGTACATTGGCTTGATTATTTTCGACATCATATTTTAGTACATGCATATTGTTAGTACCACATAGCAGGGCTGTGCAGTCGGACCTCTTAGGGCCGACTCTGACTCCTCTATTTTTCCAAACATCCGAATCCGACTCCAGTTTCGACTCCAGCTATTTATTTTATTATTAAAAAACAGATGATAGGTGGATAATAATAATAAGTTCTTTGAATTAATAATTTTGTTGTAATTAGCAATTTATAAAAAGTTATGAAATTTGAATTACTATAAATTTGAAGAGCAATAAAACTATAATAACTGAATATTCAGCCTGGACTAACGGATCACCTGCTATACTTGTAGGATTTGTTTACATTTTTTTCATTGATTTAGAATTTTTTTTTAACAGAATAGACTGAAATTAAATTGATGTGTACAGATTAATGAAATAATTTCAAATGATTTAATGACTTAATATGAGATGTAAGAGCAAAACATTTTACATTTAAATACCTACGCTAATCAAACCTATAATTTCTATGCTTTCCATGGTATGATAGATTTGTCTAACAAAATACTCTATGTGTTGCACCCTTGAACAAAACTTAATATTGGATGCATATCTCCTCGTATTTTCGAATATATTATCTTTGCGTAATTTTGTAGGATAAGGAATGGACTCTATGTTCAATATTACAAAACGGATATCAATTTTAAGCTAAAATCTTAGTGGTATTTTTACTTTACTACAAGTATAGTACAGTGATCGTGAAAAACATTGATCTCGAGATTTTGACAGAATTACATGTTCTGAGGTCCCAGAAGTCGTTTAATGAAGTTTTGAAGTTTTTTCAATGATATCTGTGTGTTCGTGGGTGAGTATGTATCCAAAGTTTGTTGCTACGCTAAGGTCCAGAATCTTTGATGATTCAAATTGATATTTTACACAAAAATGGATAGTGTAGATGATCTCTATTGTTTGGGACGAATTATGGATGACTGGAAAATCACTTTTTTTTTTGCTAAAAACCTGTTTAGAGACTAGAATTTTTTCCCCTAAACTACTAATTCTACAGTCTGAAAATTTTGGCATTATCTTTGCGATTACAAATGCAATAAACGAAAAATATATTCAGATTTTTTAAAACAAAGGAAAATAATTTCATTTCAATAAATGTAATTATTTGTAATTAACTCAATCATTACATTGAAAATGTAATTAATTCAATCTGAAAGCATGTGAGAGCGATACAAGTCATATCGTTTAACGGATCAAAATAAAACTATACCTATAAATAGAATTTATGTGGAGGATGAGTTGAGATAATCTTTTCCAAAATAACATCATTTAAAGGGCCGTTAGAGTACATTTTCTATTTTCAGAAAATGTTTCTTGACGCTAAACGGCTCATTAAAGACATGAAATTTTGACAAAAAATTATCAATTTTTAAAAAAAAAATTCATAAAATTTCAAGTATGCCAAAGAGCAGAAAGCTATAAAAAAATGAATGTTTATTCTGGACTAAATGTTTACTTGCTATACTTGTCGTATTTGTTTACTTATATTTACATTGTTTACATTGAATTAGAAATTGTTTGAGTGAATCCAATTAAATAAAATTGATGTTTAGAGGTTTAATAAACATTTTTTAAATAATTTAATATTTAATATTAAAGGTGAAAGAATAAAATTTTTACATGTAAAAAATCAAAGCCAATCAAACATATAATTTCTCATGCTTTAATTAATCTATATGTTGCACCCTTGTACAAAACCTAATATCACTTGCAGATTTTCTGGTGTTTATGACTCATATTATCTTTGGGTTATATTGAAGAGTAAGGAATGGAATTTTTCGTTTTATAGAAGAGCGCTATGTTGTTAAATATATCCGGTTTTTTCACTATTCCAGTCTAAGAGTTCATATTTAAGTATTATTTTTAAAAATTGCATGCCTCCAGCTATAATTTGTTTTAAATTGAACTGAAAGCCAGCTTTTAATTTGATTTGAGTATGTAAAACTGATTAATTACTGACATATTATCTTCTCAATATACAGCAACATTTTAACAGAGTACGTCACGCAGGCAATGCTAACAATCGCTGTAGTAAATTGAACTTTTATGACAATGGAAAAGCAAAGTTTATTTATTAAAAAAGCTAGCGTGAAATAAAGTTCAAAGTATGATAAATTTATAAAAGATTAATATATATAACACGATTATAACTAGAAAACGACATTTGAAAAATTATACAATTATTCTACGTACAGTCCTTAGGTCGTAAATTAATAAAAACACTGTCACGAGACTCCTATATTGTTGAAAAATTGTTGAATTCATTTCAAAGCAACATGAAATTGATTTATCGCTGTTCTCGATACGCGTGGCCTCGCAATTACTTTTATAACAATATTACAAAATGTTCCGTAGATACAAGATATATACTAAGATATATAAAAACATATATGATTTTGAAATTTTTTTATTTATTTGTAAACATATTAAATTAACAAAAATATCATTAGATTTTATACATAGTGTTATTATTACAACTTTATTATATATCTAGTATGCAGAATACGAATAGAAATATATTAAGCAGTTCGTTATTCCAATTTATTTATTAGCTTAAATGATGGCATTCTTCCGCATTGAAATTTTTAAATAGTGATAATAATCAATTACAATGAGTTTTAGAGAATAAGATGCAATGATTTGGGCACCACTATATTAGGTAAACAGATTGGACTTTAAAACAGTGATATAAAGCACACATTCCTGATTTAATTGGAGACGAAATACCTATGTTACCTATGTTGTTCATCGACGATAATTCTCAGATTTTGTTCACTTCTCACGTGAATAAATCGAGAGGCAGAGTAGTTATCGAACCATGGATCTGCCAGTCCAAAGTGGAGCATGTAAACGACTGGGCTACTCTACCCCTCAAATCACTGCTAAATCTTCAATTAAGACTGATTGTTTCTTTTATTTCATTAATAGTTTCCCCGTACAGACCATCATTCCTAAAGGACTGAACGATTTCCAAATTACACCATAAGTAATGCGTAATATTTCAAGGCAAGCAGAACTATTATATTTTTATAAATTTATTATATTATAATTATTATAATATATATAATATATTATTATATATAGTATATTATTATATATTATATAGTATTATATATATATATATATATATAGTTATTATAGTACGAGTATTATAACTTTTTATTTTTTTGAATCACAATTTAAAGAAAATATTATCTTTTGGATTTGATAAAATCATTCGAATATTTTATTCAAGTCAAAAAAATGTGCTTAAAAGTTATGAGTATGATAATAAAATGTCATGCTTGTTATAGTAATGAAAATAAATGACTGCTATCTGACAGTTGACAAATTACTTGCAATTCGTGTCACTTCTTGTTTGTCTTGATAACTGTCATGAAATGTTTGAAAGCAATTGCTCTTCAGAAAAATACTTCATCATATGAAAAGAAAGGCGCATCTTTGGTTGAAATGATTGTTAAAACTATGTGGAAAGTGTTGATGTGAAACAGTCCTTAATAATTCCATAATAAAGGAAGATTTGTTACTTCTATTTAGACTAATACATAGCAAGCAAGTTGCGACTTGTGGAACATCTGGATTCTACAATTGTCAATATATTGCAAGCTGCAATTGTAGACACATTGCAGGCTATCATTGTGTAAGGACTTCACAGCTCCTTAGTAATTGATAAAATAAAATCAATTGTATTCCAATCGACATAGTATTATATGGTACAAGAAAGAAGTCTTCATTACCTTATAAAACTAATATATTTGTAAATGCACATTTAAGTTAATTACACCAGATATTTCATTTTTTAAATGGGAAATCCTGTGCCGTCTTTATAGTTGTAGTAATGCTGTTGGTACTATACATTGCCAGGAAGTTGTTATGGATCTCAAGTCTAAATAATATAGAGAAAAGTAAAAAATCAAAAGTCTCGAGGTAGAACCAATCTAATGAGTGGTTCAAAAATATGCTTCTTTTTAAATTTTATTAAATTTTTTTTTTAGTGTGACCATTTTGCTTTGCTTTTATTAAATTGTTATAAGATTTTTATTTTTTTTTTTTGTGATATAGGGTCTTGGAAGCTCACCTCCGCGTGGTCCACCTCGGGCGTATCTCGGAAGTTTTGTTTGCCTCTATCCTAGGCTAGAGCTTGTAGCTTCCGAGATGCGGCAAAAGAGCTTTCACGTAAAAAAGGCATCAGTCTGTTTTGTTGTTGTTTTCAGCAATATGGCTGAATAAGCTGGAAGCGCTAAATAATACCAAAACAGGTTCAATTATTGAATGAACCACACCTTTCTCATTGTAGCTGATTTCACATTAATCATTTGTGGTTCATTTTCTGTGGCTTATGTTGCCAATGTAAGTTTGAAACAAACAACGTGTAAAGTACTCATGATCTAATGGATATTGGTTTTTACTGGGGAACATGTCCTAATGTATTACTACGCATCATTAGTGAGAAAGATGAGAGTTGAGAATCTGAATAAACCATTAAAGCTAATGGTGAATGATCACTAACAAGTGGAAATGTTAGCACGTGAATACAGAGGAAGCCATTGTTAAGACTAATACTCCAGTATACCTTGAAATTCTGTGTCAATCTAATGCTCACTTGAAAATCGTCAGACTTTTAATTTTCATCCTTGACCAAGACTATTGTTGTTAAAAGATCTTAGTACCATTTCCAAAGGCGTAGCAACTCTTTTTGCCACCCGAGGCGGTCTTAAGATTTACCGCACCCTCACCCTCCCCTCCTCGCATGCCGTTCAAAATCCGTTAACCTTCAAAATTCCAAAAAGTCCTCAAAATATTTATTTTCATGCGATTACAATCAAGGATCTACTTGTAGGCTGCTGTTTGAGTCCCAGACTTTCATCTTATTACAGTATGTAGTCATATGAGACTTTGAGTCGTCTCTTCAAAGATTTTTCAAAACAAAAACGTATAATTGAAATAATAAAAAAATGGTTAAATTAAATTACCTGGCTACATAACACAAATATAATAAACTTTTAACCCCCTTAAAAAAATAGTTTTGAAAACTTTAATATATATTTATTTTTAATTTGTACATATTGAAGTTGAAAACAGTATTACTCACATAAGCCATCAAAATAAATACGATTTTGCTATAAATTGTCAGATTTTTGTGTTAGCTTTTCATTATTTTATATTTTATGTTTACTCATTTTCAAAATGCCGACCTCTGGCACGTGCCACCCCCCCCCCCTCATTTCTCAATTTCTTACTGTGGTTTAGATATTGCTGTAAAGTTACATATATCAATTTCTAAACCACAGTCACAAAATCAGATGCGATATTAAAATAATTCAACAAAAACATCCACATTACCAAATGATAGTGGTTAGTAACCGATACTTCAACAGTTGACCCACATTCCCAACTCCAATATTTCTCTACTATGATGCATAGTAACAAATTAGGACTGGTTTGTCAGTAAAAGCCGATCTATGTTGGAACATCTTTTCTTCATTTTGTTTCATCCAAAGGTACAAAACTTATTGATGTTCACTTTTGTAGCTGTTGGCAAATATGAACCACATCAAATGAGTCACAATGGAATAAGTGTGGCTCATTTGGTAGTTTTTACTAATTTTAGAATAATAAGAAATTCAGATAGTGGTCTAAGATCTTTCAATCAAAACAATTGGTCTTCATAGTCAGTTCCAGTGTGACTCCTACAAAGGCCAGTTGTTTTGGCTGAAATATCTTAGCTCCATTTGTGAATGTCATGTGGTGGTTTGATTTTATTTATATATATATATATATATATATATATATAAGTTTAACCCACAATGAAAAAAAAAACCATTGATAAATCATTCAATTTCAATTGAAAGGCCTCTCAATTTATATCATCAGAGAGCAAACAAAGTAAAATCTAACAGCTAGAAAATTAATATGACAATATAGCTTCATAAAAAAAAGTATCCAATAAAAATAAACAATGCAGGTCCATTAGTAAGAAATTGAATTATAACTCAATATTAATGTAGGAAATAAAAAAAAAATAAATTTAACAAAACATTAACTTATATTATTTGAATCAACAATCTGGTCAGAGTTCATGTCAAAGATGCTCGTAGATTTCGAAGATCACCCACAGGTCAAATTTGCTTAACTATGCCTTGAATTAAGAAATCATCTAATCTAAATAGCCCATGACTTATATTGATTAGTTTTCAAAATGATACTTAATTAGGGCACTTTCTACTAAGTTTCTTTCAACATTAGACGAAAAATATCAATTCCTTGGAATCTTCCCATTTTATGGAATGATTGTTTAAATTAATATACTGAAACAAAGCACTTGACTCTTCTTGCCTCCTAATAGAATATTTATGTTGTTTCACTCTAGTAAGTAAACTTTTGCCCGTTTGTTCAATATATGAAGAATCACAACCTCCACAAGGAATCCTATAAACACAACCTTCCTTTTCTTTCCATTCTTAATTATTGACAAGTCTGTTTAATAATTTACCACCACTACTAAAACCAACTGAAATATAAAATGTTTTCAAAAAACTGGAATATCTTTTAGAGGTTGACTGAAGGGCACAACCAATAGATGTCCATTCGTGAAGGGTTCCTTCTCAATTCCAGTTCTCAAGGAATCTTTGAATTTTTCAATAAATTATCAATCAGTATTTTAGGATACCTTAATGAAGAGACTATTTGGTATATATGTTCCATATTTTCATTGAGGAAATCTTTACTACACAATTTGAATATACCGTAAGAACATATTTCTGAACACCGCCTTTTTACCATTAGAAAGATGAGAGGAGAAAAAAAATGAACATAAGAAGAAACATGAGTATTCTATAGATACTGTATTTAAAACTGTGCTCGTAACGACGTAAATATAAATCTAGAAAAGGTAGCTTTTTATTACTTTCAACTTCTAAAGTGAAATCAATGGACGGAACGCACTTATTGAGGGTGTTCAAGAAATCTGCAACACATTCATTGTCTGGCCAAACACACAAAACATCATCCACATATCGAAGCCATCTAGCATTGCTTGGCAAAATCTTAGGGAGAAATTTAATTTTAAGACATTCCATAAATACATTACTAAGAACTGGGGATAGACGATTTCCCATAGCTTGGTTGGGTTTAGCTATATTATTATTATTCAGTTTGAAAAAATGAATTTCAAAATGAATGAAATCAGTCACGTCAATATTGTTCACGCTATAACTCTGGTATTAACGTATCAAACATAACCTACATGAAAACTGCTTAATAGTTTTTTTTAACAAAAACCTGAATATCTATATAAACCAGCGGTTCCCAACCTTTCAAATATAGCGACCCATTTTAGAACAAGCAATCAGGAAGCGACCCCAATCGTTAAAATATCTTTTATACATTTATTTTTTCTATAAGAAACAGGCATATATTGCAATTTATTAGTGAAGTAACTGTATATTCCTTAAATATATGATTAATATAGAATTTATTCATTAATCTCAAAGCTCCTACAAAACATTAATTAATTGCAAATCAATTTCAAAGTATTCAAACAAACAAATTTCATACCGTTATGTATGAGATGGCTGGTATTGTAGCTTTTTAGCTAGCAATTCTATCCTGGGCTCCGTTGTCGATATGGCACACCTCAAGTCGTGTTCCACATCTAATTTATTTCGGTCTGCAGTTTAATCAGATATTTTTTTCGATCTATTGTCTACATTGGTTGTTTAACATCAAAAGGGTGCGTAATATTTCTAGCACAACTAGATCATGCTTGTATATTTTTGCATAACTTTTTAAGTAGTGTTTTTTTTACGTCCAAGCCATATAAGAAAAGAGAAAGAAGACTAAGGTCTTTCAAGTGAAACGAAACATGTTCAATACATGTCTCGGACATTATGTTCAGTGACTTAGTGAACTGTTACATTTAGTTTCATAGTGTGAATTTTAAATAATTGTCTTAATTTTATTTTATAATGTTATTTATTTAACTGTCTTCTGTTTTTACCGTGTTTTATATAATATTCACGTTCGGGTCAAAATCAATTGGCGACCATGGCATTGGTGTCACGACCCCGTTTAGGGTCGCGACCCACAGGTTGGGAACCACTGATATAAACCTTTTAAGTCAAACTCAGATTAGTTATTGTTTATGTGGAAATATTTAGTAAGTGTATCTGTATTTATATAGATATTGTCAATTAGTAATGCTTATTGTCTCAAGATGTTTTTAGCCCTGATAATGATGTAAATATAGGTCAAAACGTTGGCAATAAAGAGTATCTTTTACAAACCTATCTTTCAAAAGAACTTAGATACTAAATAAATATACATGAAACAGTCCGTTAGTTGTTGTTTCATATACATGAATTGTGTTCTTTTCTTGTAATCGTTTGAGATATATGTATATAATCAAACCACAAAAAGAAATGGGAAAAATAACGCCTTATTCTTGCATATAAATAATGAAAATCATTATATTAATTGGGCCGGAGCTAAGTTTATTGAGTATGAAAAATCGTTGTTATCGATTTTTCGAATATTATCGAATCCTCTCTGATTAAATTTAATATATCAAATTTTATAAACAATAATAACGATTGGTTCAAACATGACTCAGTGTTAACAAGGGGAATTGCTTCTTCTAAGAGGGTTCACAGTTAGCAGATAGTTTTTTACTTTTCCTTACTGTACTAATTTGTTTCCCCAAACATCCCTCCATGGACCATTGTCCTTTCCTGCACTTTACACCCTTTGAAAATACCACTCTTCCCTCCCACTCCTCTCAACCCCTTACCATGATGTTTCTGCATCGAGTGTTCCAGTTGGTTTTTGACTCTGACGAAGACCACTTGTTACAGTTGGAAGATCTTAGTCTTTTTTCCCCATTTCTTTTCATGGTTTGATCATTGATTGTTATTTCACGTATTTACAGTGGAGTCTTATTATATATATATAAACTAGTTCAAAATCGAAGAAGAGTAACACAAAGAGGAAAGAAACACATTTACAAACTCAAATTTTCAGGCAATCCGTCTTCACAAGAAAAGAGAAAGAGGAACTCAAAAGTACATTTTAGTGTTGAAAAAACAAAATGGTCTATGTACTATAGCATAAATAATACTTTTTTGTTAACTAACATAAAGATGGTTGAAGAATTCATCAAAGTCTAGTTTTTTACTTTGATTAGTTTTCACAGATTTGATTTGCTTTCTAAATATTTTAGATTGAAAATTAAAATTCAAAACTAAATTCGTCTTTTATTGTGCAACATCAATTAGTTATATAATATATCAGGTATACGTAATATTCTCTTAAAAGAAATTATGTAAGGAGTGGTTCATATAAGTTAGTAATATACCTATTAAAAACGTACTTGCTTTCTTTCTAACCAGGCATTCTTTGTACGAAGGCCCATTTTATATAAAGATATTATATCTAAAAGTGCAGAGTATGGTATATGATTCGTATACTGAAGTAGCCATTTTTCTGTTTGTTTGTTTGTTTTTTAATTACTTAAACCGATCCCCTAGCGGGTGATAAAGTCAGCCGTTTACCGGCTTTTTGTTTGATCGGTGATTCTACAGATTCTACATTGGGAGTTCTAAATTTTGCCTAACTGAAGTGCATTTCGAGTAGGAATCTTTAACGAGTACCTGACATCCTACAGGTTCGGGACCGACGTCTTAACGTCCTCTACAGCTCATGGTAACTTTGAGACCTACCTTGAGAGGTTCCGTCTAGCCGAGAGTTCTGCTTGCCCATGTGGGGAACCAGTTGAATCGGTGGGCCACATATTGGATGTTGCACAAGATATGCCGATCTTAGATTCGGCCTCGAGATGAACTGCGGCTTGTTTATTGATAGCCTGTATTCCCAGAGTATATACGGAGGTTTGTTTGGTCAATTTCTGAAGTATGTTTACCACGTGGGGAGGTGAAGGAAGACCCTTACCTTCTAGTGACAGGGACCTCGATGTTTTGGTTTAGTTTTTAGTCTTGGCTAGTTACCATTAGTGATAAATTAGTTTTAGTCTTTGTCCCCTCAAGGGAATATTCCCAGTACCTTGAGAGTTTAACGCAAGTTGTGAAGCTGATAAGGGAATATCGAGACCTTGTCGGACATTGTATTAGTTTTTAGTCTTTTAGTATTCAGTGTTTCTTAGTTATAAGTTAGTTTAGTTTTAACCTCAAGGAAATATTTTAGTTCCTTGAGGCGTAGTGATAAGTTGTGTTGGTCTTGATTGTGTATTTATATGTCTTCGTTATATGTGTTTTTTAGTTAAAGTGCAACCGATAAGGGAATTTTGAGTACTTTATCGGTAATCATCTCCGCACGTTACCTGGGCTTTGGCTTGTCTATTACTCGTGGCCTAGGTACCGTTTTGCGGAGTAACTGTCAGAATTCGTGCTTAGCATTGCGTTTCCCGCCCTCACGAGGTCCACCTCGGGCACATCCATGCTTTCAATGGAGATGGCTAAAGGGCAACTTGTCAACAAGGCTTAACTAAGCGGTTATGGCACAAAATGCCGAGGAACGCAAAGACCAAAACAGACTTAACGTCCTCTGAGGGACAACGTACTCAGATTTATTCACCTCCCGCGTGAATAAATCGAGGGCCAGGTGGGAATCGACCTGGACTACCATCCCAGACGTGAGTACGTTAACCACTGAACTAACCTGGCCCCTATCTCAGTTATAGTTAATTCAGAACACTGTCGGCTTGATTCTATATCGAGTACTATAAATTTTTCCCTACTCGAATGAACTTAAAGTAGGGATTCTTGAATACTTTCAATCGCGATTAGAATAAGGAGAAGAAACACTAAGCCTACACTCAAAAGATTTTATCGTTGAAGCGTTTCGAACACTTAGTAATCATCGTCAGGTTACATCTGCCTTAGTAAGGTAATGTTGAATGTTCAAGGAGCCATAAGACACTCAGTTAGGACACTTCCAATCTTACTATTGGGTTGAATAAACTTTTATTTTCCTGGCACTGAACATAAAAACAGAATCAATAAACACTGCCATCTCTGCTTAGCACTAGATTTCACCTGCACTATGAACTTAATACGTATAACTTCCATTTATTTTCATAAAATTAAACACCGTGATATTGTGATGAATAAAACAATGTTATCAAATTCAGAGTGATGTGTTAAAAATTAATAAAGTATATAAAATCACAATTTAATTATTGTACAGTATGAGTAAAGATGTAGTAGAACATGAAAAATGCTCGACATATACAGATTATTATGACAGATTATCCTCGTCAGAGTCACAAATTGAATTGATGGATCCACACATATGGCATTTTACATTTAGAAAGGGATTTACCTCTTACTTCGTATACTGGTGTTAAAGCTGTTTGACTGGTTTTGGAAGTTGTTCTTGTTCAAGAGGAGTTGAGACCCACTTGGAACACTTCCTCGTGAGGATGGACAAAATTAGAAACCGGTCAAATGATTCCAACACCAGTATACTAGTCAATATATTTAATTCATTTCTTAATATAACTTACTCTAATCTTTAAGAGGAGTTCATAGCTACTTGGAACACTTCCTCGTGAGGATGGACACAATTAGAAACCGGTCAAAGAATATATAATCTAAAATAAGTAAGACGTAAACAAAAGGGGGAGAGGGACCTGTTGACCAGGATAAGGTAAACAATTAAGACAGGAACAAATGAAAAGCCGGTTTACGAGTATATAAACTTCTTAGACAAGACTATATTTTTCCTTAATACTGAGTCTTAATGTTAACCCATATAAAGTACCTGATCAATAAAATTTAATTAATGAAGAATCAATTATATTTCGTAATATTCTTTATCTTTCGTTTGTGATGGTTTCCTATTCTAATTTATACCGTGATTCTCATTAAAAATGTTTACAAATAAGACATTAATGTTGATGGGCCTGCAATTTCCAATATTTATGGTTGCATTGGGTATTTGTTAAATACACGTATTTTAATGATTTCCTAGTATAACTGGCATATTTTACTACAACATTTATTATTGTTTGCTGTATCGTAGGCAGATCAATGTAAAATGGGACACATTGGAATATTTGAGGTTGACTTACAGTGCTGGCCAAAAGTCACCAAAAAAAAAAAAATATATTTACTTATGGTCTATTTGACTTAATGTCAGCGACTTTTATTAGGACTAAATATGCAGTGCTATTCAGTTTCTCTTCTTAGCAAGTTAATATGATTACTAGTATTGAAGAGGACTTTATATAATATATCACTTAAACTTAAGCGATTTGATAAAATAATGTTTATTTCAATTAACTTTGCGAACAATTATTATTTCTAGTCAATTAAAAAGATATCAATAAATAGGCTAAACAAGCACAATAATAGGTTTAGTTGCAATGGTAGTCGCACAAGAGAACACGCATAAGTCAAACATTGGCCCTTTGCGATAGCACACAATGAACATTCTATATTGGGAATCCTAAATTTTGCTGAACTCAAGTGTATTTAGAATAAGGTTCTTTAACAAGTACCTGACATCGTACAGGATCAGGACCGACGGCTTAACGTCTTCTGCGGGGGATGACGTGCTCAGATTTATTCACCGCGTGAATAAATCGAGAGCTAGAGTGGGTATTGAACCTTGGATCTACCAATTCAGAGACGAGATCGTTGCTACTGAGCTAACCTGGCTCTTTCAAGGTGTTCAAAATTGTATTGTTTCCGTATAAATAAAAAAAATATTGCCACATAAATGTAACTAATCTGTTTAATTTCACACTACGACTGAATTTCTAGAAAGAAAAATTACACCTAACATATTGAGTTTTAAAAATTCTGTGATGATATGGTGTTTAATGAATCATCTATAGCAGAAAAATTTAAATAAATCTCTGTATTTTATTAACTCAGCAAAATAAGAATTACATTATAGGAAGGAAAACCCAAAATATTAGTTAATTTATCAAACCAGTTCATTGCTTAAAAAAAGTCTCTGAATCTCACATTCTCGAAAATTTAAAACCAGAACAATTTCTGAACCATTGTATTCCTCCGGAATAATAGGTTTCCATGAACAAGCCTTTATACTCTCGCTGAGAAGGTCTTTTATAAAAAGGGGAGAACTGGCACGCAAACCTCCTAGAGCCGATTTAAGGAGTCATGAAAGAACAAGAGCTTTGCGAGACCACAAGCTACACTAGTAAAGCAGTACATTGATAATAGTTAATTCGATTCCGATTATTATCCATGCCAATAAGTTATATTCACAAAAGCAAATGACAAATTTTACTGGTGTTAATCACTTTTATGAGAACAGACATGATGAACAACCTAACATCAAACTTGCTTGAAACCTATTTGTTTTAAAATTAAAATTCTTATATTATTACTATTTAGTGCACTCTTTGCTATGAAAGAATACATTAAAAAGAAGGATATACTTTCTTCGTGATTCTTATTATCAGTTATGAAATTAGGAGGTAAAGAAGGAATGTTGAAAACCTTGTTTTTAATTCGATCAAGAAATGATTAAGATACCTCTAAGTGATATTCTGAAAAACAAATATTGGCTTTTACTGTTGTTGAGAGGCTTAACAGCAGATAAAGGGACGTTCTGTATATCTCCAAAAACTAATACCTCAGATAAATATTGTTTTTTCACTGCTAATGTAAGCTAGCAGACCTCCATGAGCTGAAATCAGCGATTTAAGGGACAATCCTTCGAGACAATACTGTTCTTTACCGTAGTTCAGTAGACCTCTAAGAGCTTCTATCATAAAATAACATTATATTTATTGGCAATGGAAGGATTAATAGAGTCTTGTAAGCTGATAATTAGAGGTCCAGGAGAAGCCTGTCTGATGTCCCCAGTTTCTATTGGTTTCTATCTATTTCTATTTGGTTTTATATCAGTATGCAATTTTATATCAATCTAGCATTATGGCATCCACTTTATATTGTCCAATATTATCTTCTGGCTAAAACTCCCATTAAGGAGTGCAAAAGTTTTGTTTTCAGTTACATTCACGTGTTTATGTGTAATCTTTATATATATATATATATATATGGTTGTGTTTCCGGCGTGCTTGGTCGCCCATTGATAATCAACAGTAACTCTTAATATAATACATGAATTAAACAACCACAATAAACAAATATATATTAGATACAACGCTCTATGGCCTTTTGTTACATCACCAGAGAGCTAAATGAACTAAACAAAAAATATAATAACAAGTTAACCTGGTTGATTGGAGTCTTTACGATTGCTGGTATCCCTGTCTGAAATTAATGTTCCTAAAATTGAAGGAGTCTTGATCTGCATACTTATTTCTTTTATCAATGTTTCATCCAGTTTGTAAAGTCCCGGACTATTGTTCATTAAATTTCTATAGAAGTTCTTTATGAGTGCACTTTCTATAATATTCCTCTTTCTTTCTGAAGGCACAAAAATTAATTCCTTTGCTTCACTCTAATTTATTATTTGATTTTTGTTCCTTACATGTAAGAACACGCCACTCTTTTCATCTTCCCGTCTGATTGAATATTGCTGTTGCTTTACTCTTTTAAGGAGATGTTTACTCGTCTGTCCAATATAAGACATTTGGCAATCAGTACAAGGTATCCTGTATACACAACTATCTTTTTCCTCCCCCTTATTATTAACAAGCTAATTAAACAAATTTCTATCATTACTAAACACAACGGAGAGGTCCAGCTTTTTCAAAAATGAGGGTAGATCTTTCAAACAGAGGTTATATGGAATGACTACATATTTCTTTTCTATGTACATATATTTCTTTTCTCTCTCTCTCTCTCTCTCTCTCTATATATATATATATATATAAGTTCTCATTATACAGAGAACCGTTCACCAGTAACTCTTATTCTCTTCATTTGTTGCTCTAATCTCTTCCTAGGAAACGAACTGTGATCGAAATCGCAAATTGGTTTCTTCTATTCTGTACACTTTGGTCATTTTAATTAAATATACATACACTCAATTGAAACCCTATCATTAAAATATATTACCCAATAGTGACAAACTATTATCTAAAGAAGAACGATAAAGAAAAGTAATAATTGGATTTGATGAAATTTCCTTAAAAACGCTATTTTGTTTTTCAAATATCATATATTTTTAAATAAAAACCTGTTTAAAACAGATAATTAGTGAGTTCAGAATGCATATAAATTGCCTCATAATACTAAAAAAGTTCTTTATCCAAATAGGACTTAGATATTTTATTGAATTTTTTTTTTTGAATGTATTACAAATTGCACATAAAGTTTACTTACGGTAAATTGCATTCATTTTTATCGTTACCTAATTTTTTGTCAAAGTGAATTTTCAATGAAAACGGCTCAGATATTTCTATTTCGGCTATATTGTCGTTACTTTTAATAACTGGAGAAAAAATTGAAGTTTGAATACATAAATACATTATAATACAGTTTTTACATGCAGACATCAACAATGTCTGCCAATGTCTCCAGTGAATGATTTTGTCGGCGTTCTGACCATAAACTTCAAAAAGATCTCCAAACCTTTACGTATTTCCTAAGGTCAAAATAATCAATCAACTGATTATATACCTATATTTATTTTTTTTATACTTGGTGTTTTTTTTATATGTGTTGTTGTGTAGTTTAATTACTAGTTAAAACTAGGAAGAAGAGTTAAGATACCTTTGAGTCATAACGATAGGACGGAATAGAAGTGAGGAAGAGAAGCATTCCCTACGAACATAAGAGCAGAGTCTCACTGCGGCACTGACCTGGTGACCAAGCCAGCTGTTAGGGCTGGCAGACATGCGCAAAACTCTCTTCCTCATCATCTGGGATTCAAGGTCAACCAGAACCAACCCCCTCGGGAGTCCATTCATCCCTTGACCTGCCCTATCCAAAAACCATCATTTAGTTTTAGTTCAATTTTACAACATGTACAGGAGAGCAAAACTACTTACATAGTTCCAGTAATGATAAACCTAAATGTTTTCAAGCACCATGATACGGTTTACACAAATATAACTATAGCGGTAGATTTGATCAAATCTATCTATTCTGTATCAATTAGAGATAAAAAGATTTCCCATAAACACGTGAAATAACAATCTTTTACAACAAAATAACTTTTGTTACGAGGGCAATAGCCTCTTCTAAGAGGGTTGACAGCTAGCGGATAGTTTTTTACTCTTTCTTACTGTACTCCTTTGTTTCCCCAAACATCTCTTTCTGGACATTAGTCCTTTCTTGCGCTTTCACGCTTTTAAAATACCACTCTTCCCTCCCACTCTTCTCAACCCCTCACCAGATGTTTTCTGCATCTAGTGTTTCAGTTGGGTTTTTGACTCTGACGAAGACCGCTTGTTACGGTTCAAAGATATTAGTCTTGTTTTCCCATTTTCTTATTGTGGTTTGATCATCAATTACAGATTATCATTCTCCAGATTTCAAAATAAATAATGACAGAAAGTCATAAATCATTTTCTATTGAAAGTACAACATTTTCAGGTTAATTTAAAATAATCCAAGTTTAATTTAAAATAATCCAAGATTACATTAAAATTTTCTAAGTTTAATTTAATATTGTTCAAATTTATATATAAAACAATTTGTCAACGTGAAAATACATATATGCCAGACTGAGGTTTAAATAAAACCTGGATTATTTAGATTAATCCGAAAAGTTGTGTAAAGGGCTTACTACAATTTCACATATGAGCCATTTGCTTTGAAAAAGGGAAGTTAATTTTGACAAAAAATTAGGTAACGATAAAAATGAATACAATTTACTATGAACTTTTTATTTATAAACTTTCTCCAAAAAATATGTTAAAATTCAATCAATATTTTAACAGTTTTTGGAAAAAATTTATAGACAATTGTACTCATTTTTGTCATTAATTAATTTTTTGTCAAAATGAACTTACACCGCTTTTAAAGAAAACGGCTCATATATTTCTATTTTTGCTATATATTCTAGTTATATTTAAAATCAAAATTATAAAATATTTGACAAAATATTTAATAAAAATATCTACTGATGGTTTTTGAAAATATAACATGGATATATCTACAATATAGATATATTGTATTGTACATACATATAGTTGTATATATATATATATGTATATATTGTACCAATATAGATATATTGGTCTTTCTTAAAATCACAAAGGATAAATGAAAATATGAAAGTCAAAGTAAGAAAGCATTGCTATTACTACAGTGAAGGAAGTATTTATACAAACTTTTTCATTAAATTATATTATTATTGTAGTTGAACTGTATTGGTTTTTGCAGGTACAATGATCAGTTTAACAAAGAGTCTGTTTTCCTAGGTACTGACGATTAGAGGCTTTAGTCTCGGTATACCAGTTGTTGCATGTAGGAAATGGAAAACTTTGTCCACGACATCCATGGAGAGATCGTACAACTGTCGGTCTCAACCTCAATGACAGGATTTTGGTAACTTTTTTGGGTGTTATCCTAATAGAATTTGTAGAGTAAAATTAATTTACTCCCACATTAATTATAGATAGATTAATTATGATAGATAAACAAGAAAAGTATATTAGAAAAATGTTTAACACTAAATGTCATCTGTTATAGGAAATAAAAGTCTGTCTTTTTGGTATGGAAATACCACACAAGAAAAAACTGTAGGAATCATTAATAAACAGAAATAAAACACTCTTTTTAGCATTACAGGGCACACAAGCAAAACTATTGACCATCATGTATTTCAAATTCATACAATAACAAAAGATAATTTTATTAAAGCCACTATTATGAGGAAAAAGTTTATCCTTCCTGGCATAAGAATGACACACAAAGGAAAGTAATGTTATTCTTTCTGGCATGAGAATGACACACAAAGAAACGTAATGTTATTCTTTCTGGCATAAGAATGACACACAAAGAAAAGTAATGTTATTCTTTCTGGCATATCAATGATACACAAAGAAACGTAATGTTATTCTTTCTGGCATAAGAATGACACACAAAGAAACGTAATGTTATTCTTTCTGGCATAAGAATGACACACAAAGAAACGTAATGTTATTCTTTCTGGCATAAGAATGACACACAAAGAAAAGTAATGTTATTCTTTCTGGCATAAGAATGACACACAAAGAAAAGTAATGTTATTCTTTCTGGCATAAGAATGACACACAAAGAAAAGTAATGTTATTCTTTCTGGCATAAGAATGACACACAAAGAAAAGTAATGTTTTTCTTTCTGGCATAAGAATAAAAAAAGATTTTTGCAAATACACAAAGAAAAGTAATGTTATTCTTTCTGGCATAAGAATGACACACAAAGAAAAGTAATGTTATTCTTTCTGGCATAAGAATGACACACAAAGAAAAGTAATATTATTCTTTCTGGCATAAGAATGATACACAAAGAAACGTAATGTTATTCTTTCTGGCATAAGAATGACACACAAAGAAACGTAATGTTATTCTTTCTGGCATAAGAATGACACACAAAGAAAAGTAATGTTATTCTTTCTGGCATAAGAATGACACACAAAGAAACGTAATGTTATTCTTTCTGGCATAAGAATGACACACAAAGAAAAGTAATGTTATTCTTTCTGGCATAAGAATGACACACAAAGAAACGTAATGTTATTCTTTCTGGCATAAGAATGACACACAAAGAAAAGTAATGTTATTCTTTCTGGCATAAGAATGACACACAAAGAAAAGTAATGTTATTCTTTCTGGCATAAGAATGACACACAAAGAAACGTAATGTTAGTCTTTCTGGCATAAGAATGACACACAAAGAAAAGTAATGTTATTCTTTCTGGCATAAGAATGACACACAAAGAAAAGTAATGTTATTCTTTCTGGCATAAGAATGACACACAAAGAAACGTAATGTTAGTCTTTCTGGCATAAGAATAATACTCAAAGAAACGTAATGTTATTCTTTCTGGCATAAGAATGACACACAAAGAAAAGTAATGTTATTCTTTCTGGCATAAGAATGACACACAAAGAAACGTAATGTTAGTCTTTCTGGCATAAGAATAATACTCAAAGAAACGTAATGTTATTCTTTCTGGCATAAGAATGACACACAAAGAAAAGTAATGTTTTTCTTTCTGGCATGAGAATGACACACAAAGAAAAGTTAATGTTTTTCTTTCTGGCATAAGAATGACACACAAAGAAAAGTAATGTTATTCTTTCTGGCATGAGAATGACACACAAAGAAAAGTAATGTTTTTCTTTCTGGCATAAGAATGACACACAAAGAAACGTAATGTTAGTCTTTCTGGCATAAGAATAATACTCAAAGAAACGTAATGTTATTCTTTCTGGCATAAGAATGACACACAAAGAAACGTAATGTTATTCTTTCTGGCATAAGAATGACACACAAAGAAAAGTAATGTTATTCTTTCTGGTCTAAGATAAATGAAGAAAATATAGAAAACTTTTAAATATTTTAACATCAGATTGAAATCACTAATATTTTCATATCAGCTACCTCAGGCTTTGGAAAAATGATATTATTTCATCTTAGATACAATAAACTTGATATCAGGGATTCTTGATATTACAGCTACCAGAATACTGTCTTCAGACAGGTATCACAAGGATAGAAAAACCTGAAAGAGCTGTCTCACTGAGGGTTAAAAACAGTTTCAATACTGTTATTTCTCCCTTTCGATAGATTTAAAGATCATGGAATCCTCGATGCATTCTTTTCTCTAATTTTCCCTCTGTTAGCTCCTTCTCATTTGTAACACGTCCATTACCCCAAAATTTCTAATTTACCCCATTTGGAGTAATTTACGCCTGTTCCTCAACCATTGTTCTATAATGTAGAGCCCCAGTTAAAAGAAAGATATTTTTTCATGAACTTGAGTGATGTAATATTAAGACTCCCGATAAAGCAGTAGTTTCCAATCTTTTTCTCGTCCCCTTAAGAAATTCTACTCAAACTCACACAACTGAAATCTACATTATGCTCAGTGATAAATATAATAAAAAATAAAAAAATCGAACACATGGAGTACATAACAAAACGTGTATATTTTACAAAACATCCTTGAAATATGTGGCAGATGATAATATCCATATTCATACTCCCAAAAGATTATCATTTAGTTTTGGTTCAACTAAAAGAAAGAAAATTACTCGCATTCTTATAAATAATTATGACCGTAAACGCTTTGAAATACCATGGTATGTTTACACACATGCACTTACAGAGGTACATTTGATGATATATCAAAACGACTGAGAGAGAATTTCACAATTTTACTGATAATTTCTAACAATAATTTTCCATCTAATCACTTTTTTTTATCTGTTATTACTTAGAAGTTGTTTAAAATATTGTAACACACAAGTCTCTCTGGGAATTTAAGTGATTCCTAGATTTTGACAAATGAGTACTAATTCTGACTCGCATAGGTAGGTTCTTGCAAGTGGTATTGGTACAACTAGAGCAATTTTACAGAGAAAATTTCCAAAATCACAGGATATTATTTAAACAGATAGTATAGTATGTATCTGTTCACATCAAAGCAAGTTTAATAACAAACCAAGATGTAAAATACACTCAGAAAATGAAAACAAATGGGATTTTCTCTAAGAAGCATAATAAAAATCTTGATGGATTAATAAAAAGAGGAACAATATTTAAATAATATTCTATTGTTTACCTGGACTTTTTTTTTAGGTACTCCCTGGAATATCTTCTACTATTTCCTGAGGGCGCAGTAGTAACCTCAAGATCGGAACACCTGCGAAAATCGGTAGCGAATGACAAATGAGATACACTTCTTGCTCCTACTCGTAGAATTAAAACCAAAAGTCTATAAGTGTATGAGTTGAAAAAAAACAAGCTTCTATTTTTCTTGTAAAATTTTAATAATTTCCACTTAATCTGGGAATTTTTAATTGCGACTTAAGTTTTTAATGATAACAGTTGAATGTAAATTGCAAAACTGACTTCATGAGTCTGTAATAATAGGACAAATAACATATCCAAAAAATAACATAGAGAAAAATATGTAATAATAGGACAAATAACATATCCAAAAAATAACATAGAGAAAAATATGTAATAATAGGACAAATAACATATCCAAAAAATAACATAGAGAAAAATATAAATAATCTCGGGTAAAAGGAAAAGCAAACAAAAACCGAAATGCTATAGAAATTAATTAGTTAAAATAAGAACAAAATTATAAATCTAAGTATAATAAAATAAATAAATGTATAAATGATATCTATTAGAACATAAAAATATAAATAAATAATAATTATCTATCATATAATGTATAAAAACTGTACAAAAATAATAAACATAGATAGAGAAAAAAAAAATAAATGAAATGTAAAAAAAATAATTAAAGATTAAATAATAAGAAAGCGAAATGAAGACTAAAAATAAACTATTTTTCTTTCATCATCGAGGTTTGGTCTAGCGTCAAACAGTAAAACACCTTTAAGCCAATATTTATAGATGTCTTCAGGGCTACATCAGTACAGAAATTAAAAAGAATAATTAATTACAGGAACATTGATTTAAAGATGTTTTACCGTTTAACGCGAGAGTTAACGTCGATAAAGAAAAAAAAATAGTGTTGAGATAACAAAATATTGAAAAAAAAAAAAAAAGATAAAAACGTCTGATCAGGGTGCAGAGCTTGCATAAGAGCTTCCTTATGGACTCTTAAACTAAGGAATCATATTAATAGAAATCTAAGCGATAAACACGGATATTAGAAGTGCACGAGTTGAACAAATTAAAAGGATAATTAGTGTTGCATGTGGGTGAGGTGAAATGGTGGTCATTGTTAATAATAGGGCAGGTGAGGCAGCGACGTCCCTCACGTGTCTTAGTCCCGCCAAGAATAGCATCATAACAAACTTATTTTATAGCCTATTAGAAAAGTAATTACCAAGATTATGGAAATTCTGTAGGAGAGACCTCTGTAGTTTTAGTTAAGACCTTACCTTCCATTTCAGAGAAAGAAATGATTTAAAAGGGATCATAAATTGCTTTTCCTAAGTATTAATAAAAGGGAGGAAGTAGTTGTGATAAAAGGGACTCTTTCTTTAATCTAATTAATAAACACGTGTGTTGGAGTTATCCAGGATAATGCGTAATCAATAAAATTCTGAGGGTAGACCCATCTAAATCATTCTTAATTTTAATATAGATGTTATATATAAAAAATCTGGAGTGACCAACACTCAACTTTACTATAACTAAATATAATATCAGACTTCTTGGGTACCAAGTAGTAACTAAATACCTATATAAATACCTAAAATTTAGGTACCATAAATTGTATGGTAATTCTTGCACGGTATTCTATAAATACCACTTGACTTCAGTTCCCTGGGAGGGTTTTTTATTAACATATTGCCCATGTTATTACGACTGGAAAACACTATATTAAAATCAAGTTTACGGGCCAGCCTAAGAAGGGGTTCCAATGACTCATGATATGGCAAAACTATAGAATTTGACAATGAACGTGGCTCTGTTGAAGTATTAGAGAAAGTTTTTATAGGACCCTTCAAAGCTAAATCAATATAAGTGGAGGGGTATTTTAATGGAAAGGGCAATTGACTAATGTTGTTAGTCTCTTCATTAAGGAGTTCAGGATAGCACACACTCTTGACGCCCTCAAAAACATATTTCTAAAAACAGAAATTTTAACATTTTTTGGATGGGAAGAATGAAATTGAACATATACAAGTACATTCATAGGTTTTTTATATACACTAAAGCTTAACTCTTTAGGTAACCTATGGATCAGGACATCTGAGAACGTCAAATTAGCATTTAATTCTTCTTCCATTGTGAACTGGATTGTCGGCACTAATGAATTTAATTTTATTAGTAAAGCATCTTTATATATAGAACTAAGACAGATGAATAGTATATCGTCAACATATCTACTCGTATACCATTTAACATGACTAGGCAATACTCAGCTTAACATTTTAGTTTCAAAAAAATTCCACGTGGAAATTACTCAGGAGAGGGGATAAGCAGTTACCCATTGCAAACCCAAACTTTTGTTTATAAAAACTATTTTCAAAATGACAATCTACTACATATAACTTAATTAACTCTATTATAGTGGTAGAAGGAAAAAAAAGGGAATAATTAACTAATTCCTCCTGGAGTAAACTCGAAAGATCAGTTACGAAGTTTTTTACCAAGTACTCAAGTTTTCACACTGAATTATTGAATTTCATACAGTATACCCGTATTAGATATTACAATATACAATAATTCGTTATACTATGTGGTAACAAACCTTGTTTGCTTTTTGGAAGATCTCTCACAAATAGTGAACATATCTAGAATAGATAAATTTATTTATCTTTGATGAGAATTAAGAAACATAAACCCATTGATTGAATAAAGCGATCATCAAAACATATCTTAACAAACTTCTTATCAATTACCTAAAAACAAATAACCTAAATGTATATATGCCTTCCAAAAGGTTTGCTCATTCAGTCAACGTTTCATGACACCACTTGGTTATAGAATCTGCAAAGTTCTTACCAAACTTTGAAGCCCAGTCAAGTCTTGCGGCTTTCACAACGAAATCACACGCACTTGACGAGACCTGAGTGGAATTAAGCGACTGGAGCAAACCACACTGACCTCGCTGTCATGCTAGGTAATCAACCAATGCTTTTCCATTTGACCTTATCTGCAGATGATTTATATTGAAATATCTCACTTCTAGCTATAAGTTAAATATATAGAACCTCGAAATCCCTATTTCAAGTCCAACTGACCTCACTGCCATGCTAGGTACTCGGCCAACATAATTTCTTCAATTGACTTTATCTGCAAATGATTTGCGTTTAGTTATTTTACTTCTACCTATAACTTAAGCAATACTGAAGCAAAATCGTTATTTATACAGAAAACTTAAGAGGTAAAACATCGAAATCCTTACTTATGTATATAAATTATTGATATTCATTATATACTTATACTTCGAATGAGAGTTGAACCTAACATAGGAATGTTCTAACATCCTTATGTTCTATCTTATCTTAGGATGTCCTTTCATTCTTATTGATTCTAAGAATAACCAAGGTTATTCTTAGAATACTTTTCATTCATTTTTGTAAAAGAGGTATGCTAGCATATTCTTGCGTTATTCTGCAGTACAAAACCTGACCGGTAAGATATTTTCAGAAACAGAAATCCTTTTATTAGATTCCTAAACTCATCTAATTTCATGACGTTACTAATGTGGAAACAATATCAGTTATTGTCATAAATGTAAAAACATATGTTTTTATATATGGTCCATAAGAAGAGAAATATTTTGGAAAGGGTTTGAATTAAAATAGAAAAAAATAATACTAATAAAAAACATATTTTTGAAACAAATGTTTTTTGAGCCGCAGGACATTCACAAATAAGGTTTCATACATTATTATGTATTATATTCGTCTTTATTAAATATATGAATACTACTAGAATGAAATTCTAACAAATTTCGATTCACATGAAATTTAGCACAGACACTCGTCTGCACAGAAATGACAAAACACGTATAAAAACGGGCTGCTTGTTAAAAAAATCTAACTAAAAAAAAAAACAAACTACTTTCGTTTATATATTTCGCTACATATAAAAAAAAATTATTTAAATATAGATAAATAAACGAACTAGACTTGATTTTTTTGAAGTTGTTGGTTAAAATATTACTTGAAGTTGTAGGCATTTTAAATGGAAAACCTTGTTAGTAATTTGTTGGTGTAAGCAACACTAAAATTGTAGCTCAATTACATACGAAATACTCAGTATCGTGTAATTGCTGTCTAGTCGCTGAAACTGTTACTATCGCTCTATATTCATAAGAGATAAGTCGACAGTTCTGCAATGAGTTATTATTTGTATTATATTTATTGTTATGTTAAGAGAGAGACTATGCAAACAAAGTTTTATATAAACAACGCGGATTATAAAAAGACCTTTTTTTGGTATAAAGATTAAATAATTTCAATTCGACTGTTTTGATGTATGGATAGGAGCGAGCAGTGAAAGGCATAAGAGTGTGGGGAGTTAGAGACATGTCCGGGATGTCTTAGGGAAAGTAGATACTATTGACAACGGAAATTAGGCCCTTAAGCCATAATGTCATTATAAAATAAAAAACTGCTAATAGCCTACACTCGACTTTACTATAAGTAAACATAATATAATATATATTATATTGGGTATATATTATATAATGTTCAATTTAGGTATAATATAAATGTCTAAATGGGAGATGTTTATTAGTCGTTCATCCCTGGAGGTAGTATAGATAGTGATTGATCCACTTAACAAAATATATGCTTATTTTTTTTATATCACACCACTGATGCATATAATATCATTAATATAACTACAGCAGTAATAACATTTTTGAAAAGCAAAAAGGTAGTTCGTGTTACGAAATAATCTCTTGCAGGAGAATATGGCTTTTGTTCCAATAGCCAGTGGATCTCTTACATAGTTTACCTGACGTTGAATTTTTAACACAAATTATCCCTTTAAAAACTTCAAAAGATTCATCTTTTGTCTGAAAAATCTCAGAAACATCTAAGAAAAAATGTCCTATTCAGATAATTTTTAATTTAAGATGTAGAATAATTACATTCCCTGGGAGATAAAAAGAACGGTCCAGCGGACTTTTTTAAATAAAATAAATTCAATTTTATTTTATTTTATTATATATATATAATTAAAGTTACAACTAGAAAACACAGGAAAAAGGACGAACACTCACGAATCTCGATAATTTCGGCGTCTTGCCGTCTTCAGGAGAGTAGAAAGAAAGAAAATAAAAGGAGAAAGAATGAAGGAACGGAGACGTAAATGCGTCCACTGGCCGATGTAAACTGGCGCGATATATATATATATATATATATATCAAAAAGGATAAATCGGGATTCAGTCAGTTTCTTCGACTTCCAATCAAACTCTCATTGCCAACGTTTCGATTTTATTCAAAATCTTTGAATAATCAAAGATTATCTTTTAATAGATCAAAGTCAAAGAAACTGACCTCATCCCGATTTATCCTTTTTGTTATATATCTGTCCCACGGTTGATAATTCATTACTGTTTTGTATTTATAAATATGTATATAATGATATAAAGATTTCACATAAACACGTGAAACAACAATCAATCATCAAACCACAATATGAAATGGGAAAACAAGACTAAGATCTTTCAAACCGTAACAAGCGGTCTTAGTCAGAGTCAAAAACCCAACTGAACCAACGAAGACCGCTTGTTACGGTTGAAAGATCTTAGTATTGTTTTCCCATTTCATATTGTGGTTTGATCATTGATATATATAAATATATTATATATATATATATATATATATATATATTCGTAAATTTTGGTAGCAGTCCTTCTTTGACACACACATTATTGAAAATGACACCAAATTTAGCTGATACCTGTTTCTTAACAAGTTTCTCAATAAGATTCACGTCCTGATGATGAATGTTGATCATTCGAAACATGTCAACCATAGGAGATGTACTTTATTGTGTAGACGAAATAACGAGAGTGTTATTTAGAAAAATTGAGAAACTTGTTAAGAAACAAGTATCAGCTAAATTTGGTGTCATTTTCAATAATATATATATATATTGAATTAAAGTATGCAGCAGCTTCTGCATTAACGACCTTTTTGCTGATGGCCTCGATTTTTCTAACTATCTTCCGGTGATGCTGAGGCAACTTCCATATATGCTGGGCCAGAGACATTGAGAAAACCAATATCAAACAACTTTAATGGATCACAAAACACTGGGTTCAAACAAGCTTTCGACCACACATTGGTCATCTTCGGGTTAACTATTTAATTTAATTTCACTACTATTTAATTAATGAATGTTAGTATAATTAACTGAAAAGTAATTTTTAAAATTAAACCTAACAATTTTAACAAATAAAACAAATGATACAGTGGGTGAGATGAAAACAAAGAGCAGGTTCCAGCAAGGTTGCAACAACATACAGCTTTGCCCCTCAATTGCTATCAACCCTACTGGGCTCTAACTCTCTAACAAATTTTAAAACTATTATCGAAAGTAGTACTACTTGGGATCACATTGAGGTCATAATTTTGAATGTTGAGGTTGGGGTTGACATCTTTGATATAAAGGGCTTCAAGGATAGTTAATCTATCTTTGTCGTTATTATAATGAAGTACCGAAGTTCCATCCACTAACATACCCCTGAAACTTGTTAGTGGATGGAACTTCGGTACTTCATTATAATAACGACAAAGATAGATTAACTATCCTTGAAGCCCTTTATATCAAAGATGTCAACCCCAACCTCAAAATTCAAAATTATGACCTCAATGTGATCCCAAGTAGTACTACTTTCGATAATAGTTTTAAATTTGTTAGAGAGTTAGAGCCCAGTAGGGTTGATAGCAATTGAGGGGCAAAGCTGTATGTTGTTGCAACCTTGCTGGAACCTGCTCTTTGTTTTCATCTCACCCACTGTATCATTTGTTTTATTTGTTAAAATTGTTATGTTTAATTTTAAAAATTACTTTTCAGTTAATTATACTAACATTCATTAATTAAATAGTAGTGAAATTAAATTAAATAGTTAACCCGAAGATGACCAATGTGTGGTCGAAAGCTTGTTTGAACCCAGTGTTTTTGTGATCCATTAAAGTTGTTTGATATTGGTTTTCTCAATGTCTCTGGCCCAGCATATATGGAAGTTGCCTCAGCATCACCGGAAGATAGTTAGAAAAATCGAGGCCATCAGCAAAAAGGTCGTTAATGCAGAAGCTGCTGCATACTTTAATTCAATTTGTCTTCAAGAAGATTTGCTGCCCATTTATACTAATATATATATATATATATATATATATATATATATATATATATATAGAATTACAATTTATCAGGACTCAGTCAGTTCTTCAGGTTCAAATTAAACTCTCATTGCTAACGAGTTTAATTTTAACTTGAAGAACTGACTGAGTCGTCATAAACTTCAATTATGTTTCTATTTCACGATCGATACTTTTATCAATATATCTATATATATACTTAAAAATTGTAAAGACCATCCAAACTGTACACTATTCCAGTTCAAAATCGAAGAAGAGTAACACGCAGAGTAAAGAAACACACAAAACTCAAATTTTCGTGCAATCCGTCTTCAAGAGAAAAGAGAAAGGAAGGCCAAGCATATTGAAGAAGCAACGGCAAATAACCCATTACTTGGTTACATGCTGTTGTGTCTGCAACCTGCTCGTTCTCCCTTCCTCTTTTCACCTGAAGACGAATTGCCTGAAAATTTGAGTGTTTCAGTATGTTTTTTTAATGTATGAGTTTAAATTCTTTTAATGAGTTTTAAATTCGTTTAAATCTTCTTCGATTTGGAACTCGTACTGTGTCCTGTTCGGATCATCTACCTGATTTTTAAGTGTATATATATATATATGCTTTTAAAAACTGGATGTCTGTTTCCACTTGATTTAATTTTGTCTTATATTTTTCCAAAATACGAAATTTTTATTTTTTCCAGTTTTTAAAAGCATGTATTGAAGAAGGACTGCTCCCAACTTTTACAAATATATTATATATATATATATATATATATATATATATGGTACCAATACCTGTTTGGTATTATTTAGTGCTCCCAGCTTATTCAGCCATATCGCTGAATGCTACCAATACCACTGTCTCAGCTAGTATCATGTACTTGAAGTATTTTTACAAGAATTACATAAGGTTTCAAGCTTCCCTATTTTGCTTTAGAGTCTCCAATTGAATTGGTACAGGCAGGCTGCATATAATGGCTGTAAGTTGTTAAGATTGGGGAGGGGGCTCGTTGGTTCAACAGGTTTGACATGTTCAGTGAAAGTGGATACTCTTCCGTCAATTAGCACATTCATTCATGAGTTTGCGCAACTCCAGCCTTCAACCAAGATGAAATTCGTAAAGGAAATCCATTAAAATACATTAGAACAACTCCTTTATAAGTTACGTCAAGTTCATATCAAACTCCTAATACTAATAACTTTTATTTCTTTCAACTATTTACTTTTATAATTTTGTCTATAAAGTTAAAAACCTCAGAAATTGTGAGGGTGCTATTTTTGGGTTACTTAAAGACCACTCCAGTTAAAAGAGTTCAAACTAGAGCCCCGTTTGAACCAAAGCTGGAACAAAAGCCTCTCCTTTCATTAATGCCAACATATTCAGTTTCAACTTTGTTTAATATTTTTTCTTTTATTCCAACTATAAGATGCTTGGACTCTTTTTTTTATAATTTTCATTTATTTATTATTGTCCGACAATATTTTTTTTCATTTTTGCATTACTCTAGTCAGCTGTTAAATTTTCTTCCGCTTCATTTTGTGCGCATGCGCGAGCCTAAAAGCTTCCTTCAAGTTTTGATTCAATTGTCTGAGAACATCTCTCTCACTTCATCTTGTCTTTGAAATGTCTTCCGACGACGGAGTACTATTCCAAATATCGATGGAAGAATGTGTTTTCTTTGCTTCGGTATCCTGTGTTATTATATTTTGAAGCATTTATCAAATTAGACATGCAACTTAAAAGTTATATATATTTTTATTTATTTGTTACCACAATAGTACGATAAAGTAACTAAAACATGATGTGTGTGTAACAACACCACTAGAAGTGAGTATCAAAAGCTCACCAAAGATAAAGTAGTCGGCAAAATCCACATGACTAATGCAACATGACCCTACAACCAAAGGAAATTAACTTGAAAGTCACTACATAGTCGGTTATAAGTCTACTTATAATTTTTTTGTTTAAATAGAGTTTGTTTACTTGTCTCCAATGCTCACGCTTATATGCTTTTACCTTTAGTGTTCTGCTAGGGGTGCAAAGTGTGGCTCATTCGTTATTTGCACCCATTTTAGCAACTTTGTAAAAGCCAACTTCAAATTAATTAACTCTATATTTTAAGAATAAAAATAAAGATTTAAGTTTTTCAAAGACTTCATCACAAGATAAATTTTTTCGTCCATCCACATGGCTATCTTCAGGCTGTAAATACACAATACAAATTTCATTAACTCCTAAAAACCTACATAACTTGATCATATTTTAGTTATAAGCAAATCCACTTTATAGTGTTGATATTTCGAGGTGTAAACAAGATGCAAAGGCATTTTTTCGATTTCGCACGCTCTGTACACCATTATACAGATTATACTTAAATTATACAGATTTAAATTTTTTTTCGCTGTGTTGGCACATTCGTCATGATCATATATTCACAGTTTTTACTACATTTAATGTGTTTTTTTTATGTGAGAAGCATAAAGCACATTAATTTGGAAAGGACAATGCCAAAGTATAATTCAAATGCAATAAAAAAAATTAAAAAATTATAAAATTAATAATAAAATCATGTATATATATATATAACCTATCCATATATATATATATATCCAACAGCCATAACCTTTCTTTTAATGACTGCTTTTCTGTTCAAATCATTAAGCTAGTGACCACTGATGACCGTAGTTTGACATTAAGAGCGTCTGAGGAGGCCCACATATGGTTATTGGGGGCCCGATCAGATCCCGGTTTAAATCAGAAGCGTTAACTTTTATTTGTTTTTCCTTTTATTTTTAACTTATATTTCATATTCATATATATATATTTTTTTTATTATTTTATTATTATATATTTTTTTTCAATTTTTTTATTATATCATATTTTTTATTTTATTTATTTATTTATTTTTTTTATTATTTCCTTTTTTATAATTTTTAATTTATAATTTTTAATTTTATAATTTTATCTATTGTTTTTGCTTTCTCCGTTCTCCGACGTTTAGTGCCTAGCTCCTTTTTTACGCTAGTGCTGCTCTCTTCGGTTGACTCTTTATTTCTTCATCGCGCTCCGTTCTTCGACGTGGGGAGATCTCTCTCACTTCGTCCTCTCTACTAGTCTACTCTCCTGATGACGAACAACAGTTCGAAATATTGAATTCTGTAAGTTTTCTTTGTATTCTCTTTTCTGTGTCGTGCTTTGTGTAATTTAATATATTTATATATATATATATATATATATATATATATATAGATGTGTAATATTAAAATCAATGAACTTGATTACACGTACCTTTTTTTTGTGAAGTTTTCCAAACCTCCTTGATAATTTTTTTTCTTCAAGAGGTTGAGTTGGTGGAATATTTTAGCAGAATTGGTGGATCATTTCCACCTGAAAAGACAAAAAATTAGCAAGGAAGTTTGAAAACTTCATAAAAATAAAGGTATATCTAATCAAGAGGATTGATTTGAATACATGTATAAAAGAAGCTCTACTTCCTATTTATGCTTTATATATAGATTTAAATTAAATTCTCGTTCCCAACGTTTCGGTTTTTATTTAAAACTTTTTTCAAAGGCTTCCAAAACAGAGAAAATATAAGAAATAATACAGCAATTTGAAAATAAAACATACATAAAAGTGCCATTAGTTACAAATAAGAAAATACAATAGAAATGTCAATTGTATTTTTTTATTTGTAACTAATGGTGCTTTTTTTTGTAAGTTTGATTTTTAAATTGCTGTATTATTTCTTATATTTCCTCTGTTTTGTGGCCCATGATGAAGGTTTTAAATAAAAACCGAAAAGTTTGCAATGAGATTTTAATTTGAATTAAAATCCTGAAAAACTCTAATTTTCTTTCTATTTCACGGTCGATACTTTTATCAATATATATATATATATATATATTTGTAAATTTAGGGAGCAATCCTTCTTTTATGCATGTTTTGTTGAACGACCTTTGTACTGTGGCATGAATCAATTTTATACTCGATCTTTCAAGTTTTCTCACCTTTGAATATAGGTATAGTAATATAAAAGGTACACCTTTCAAGTATAGTGTATATAGTTGTGATTAGTAGGAATAAGTTTTTATAAATATAATTAACTCTGAAGATGTCAAGGAGACCGAAACATGTCAGTTATGAAAAATAAATCATTTGGAGAACTAGTGTATTTAATACCAGAAAGATTTAAATCAAAGGTGAGAAAACTTGAAAGATCGACTATGAAATTGATTCATGCCACAGTACAAAGGTCGTTCAACAAAACATATATATATATATATATATATGGTATATATAATTTGTAGTAGCTCTCTGACGAGATAGTTTAGAAGTTCTCAGAGCTTATTTTTCTTCATTTTGATTTTTCCCTTTGATTCTTCTATATAGGTATATAAAAAGATATCACATAAACACGTAAAATAACAATCAATGATCAAACCACAATAAGAAAATGGGAAAACAAGACTAAGATCTTTCAACCGTAACAAGCGATCTTCGTCAGAGTCAAAAACCCAACTGTCAGTTTTCTTATTGTGGTTTCATCATATAGGTATATATATATATATAGTTCACACAGGAAAGAGAAAAACAAATAAAAACACACACAAAAAAGATTCACACACGACATTCGTCGTAATCGAATATTTAGATATATATATACTACTCTTCTAATTATATAACTTTTAGTTTAAATAATTTTACTGAAAAACACTTTTATTTAATAATGTTTTCTTTGAATTGTATTTATTCTACTTGTATATCAGTATAAAATGAAGTTTATGATACTTGAACACTTAATCAGAGGCTTTATAGTTTTGACAAGGTTGTTGCCTGCTTGTTTTCGATAACAAATCTCTATTGCCATAGCAGCTGAGAAGTGTCAATAATAACACTCAATATTAGTTTAGTCTTGGGGATCAAGTGACAGTTTTCTTTTAACTCATATTACTCTTTGTTAGTTATCTTAATCTCATATTAACGAATATAGAACGCAAATGTTTATTTTATAAAAATAAATCCAAAAGTTTATTTATTCATCGGAAATATAAAAATTAATGTTATTTATGCTTACATAAATTTATGGTCTTTACTTTACATTAAGTTAAGAAATTACAGTCTTTATGATAAAAAAAAAAAACAATTATTATTGAGGAATTGACACGCTTCCAATGGACCAATTAGTGATGTCTTGATGAATGTGAACGGTTGTATATCAAAAATCTCTATATCACTCGACAAATCATAATGAAATTTATCAGGTATATCTCCTTGATGTGGATATGTGTAGTATTATTTTTTGTAGAATATTTACCTTAGAGAAGGTACTTCATCATATCCTAATTCAAAACAAACACTAATTTTTTCAAACTCTTCAAGTTGTTGTAGATAATTGAATTTGAGAATTTATTATTATCTATATGCGAGTTTTGCATGATAGAAATATCATAAATTTAAACTATTTAAAGGGACAATAAGACTACAGAAGGACAACTCTGCGTACTACCACCTGTTGTTGTGCTTGTCGAATTCGTTTACCTTAATTTTTATTAAAATCAACTTATGTTTAAATAAGTAATTTATTAAAAGTAAATATTCTTTAAAAATGTATAATTAATAACTGATATCGAATGAAACAATTCATATTTGAAAATAAAATTAATTTAAAACAAATAAATATAAATTTACATAAATTTATATTTATTTTTATATAAATATAAATAAAAGAAAACTGTCTTAAATCGACCACTCCAGATTTTTATAATTATATTTTTTATTTCCATGAGATTATGTGCTGCAATGATCAATTATTTAAAACATTTACTGCATTTCATCATAAATGTTTTAAAGATATTCTTTGAATGAAACTTTTAATCTACTATATTTTTATTATAATTGAACTATTAAATCCAACATTTTCAATTTCATCTAACCAGGCAAATTAAATTTAACTCATATGAAGATAAGTTTATAGCTTTCTTATTATTGATTAATTTATTACATTTAATAAACTGTTTCAAACTATAATCAAAACAAACTAGTAATATAATTAACTCTACATTACTTCGCCAAGCTTCATTTGAAAACTTTCAAACTTCTGGAACATTTTTCTTTAGTTTTTGAAACAGTTATAACATATATGTTAATTATTATTATTATCATGTTATATTATTATAACATATATTAATAATTTATTCAATCCGAGTTGCAAATCTAACAAACGTTTTGGCTATTGTTAATTTTCGGATTTGTATTTAGCAATTATATTTGATAAATTATAAAAATTAATTCTATTGTTAATTTGTTGTATAATAACGAATTAAAATAATTAAAACAAACAAACAACTTCCCAGGCCCATAGTTCTAAACACAAATGCCAATTACATTTTCATTATTATTAGCAACATGTATTGCCTCATTAAATCAGTTAATTGTGTTGATGGGTCATCAATTATGCCTTTACTTGCAGTCAAATTGAATATGGACCACTCCAGATTTGTATAATTATATTTTTTATTTCCATGAGATTAATGAATGCTATATTAAAATAAATATGTCATTATTAATAAATTTTACACCTAAAGAAAAATTTTTCCCGCATTAAAATCAATGAATTTTATTAATATTTAAACATTTATTATTTATATGAAGATTAATATATTAATAAGATTAATATTAAAATATATTTTTTTTTCTTCTTTTACAAGGTAACAAAAAAGTGTATTTACAATGTAGCAAATTAATTGCGAACCTCAATTAATATATACAAAACAGTGCAAAAAAATACAAAATAAAGATTAATATTAGAATTAGAAAAAACCGTCATACCTCGTAAGTTGATATCGGAGATGTTGGAGCGCTTTCGGATCTTGTCCATCTTCGTTCGCAACTCGTTGCAAGTTGCGAACTTCGTTGGCAAGTTGCGAACGAAGATGGACAAGATCCGAAAGCGCTCCAACATCTCCGATATCAACTTACGAGGTATGACGGTTTTTTCTAATTCTAATATTAATCTTACTAACCTCAGTGGTAATAACAATATGCATGTACAAAATAAAGAGTTTGCATAAATTTGTTTTGTGACTTTAATATAGTTATAAAGGAACAGACTAGCACAAAGCATATGGAATCTAGTTCATTGGTAAAATAGAGACTGCGCAAGTCATATACTGTAGACGTATTTATCTCAGGAACGGAGAAATAAAAGAGTTTATTGGTTATAGGAAATAATCATCTAATGTATTTTAAAAGTAAATGGAATAAATCTTTTTTTTTAATATTACAAGACGTCAGTTTTTTCAGATATGAATTTACCATATCTTTACGATATATGCTTTTTTGATTATGAATGATAGAGCATTCTTAAAACTAACAAATGAAAAAAAATAAACAAATAATATATAACATGGGGTTTACAATAAAAAATGAGAAAATTATTACATAAATATAAAATCTTAAGTAGATATGCCAAAACAAAATTCAAGGCAGTTATTTAAATGCATGGAACATTTATAATGGTCGTAACAAGCCCAGTATTCCCATTTTTGAAAGAAAGATAGGAACATGAAAAAATAATTTACTAATGAAAAATGTATTTAGTTTTTTAGTTTTTTAGACTTTTTTACTTTCTAAATCAAAACCAGTCGAAAAAACTCAAAAACGTAAGGAAATTTCTTAGTTTTATTTAAAAAAAATTATTTTGAACCTTGTCAGTAGTAACTTCATTATGCCATGGAAACTAAAAGAAATATATAATTAAATTCATTAATGTTAAAAAAATTCACTTAATGTAAAAAATTAAAAAAATTTGAATTTTTTAAATTAAATTGATGAAAATAATGCAGAAAGAACTAAACTAATTAAAAACTAAAAACTAATTAAACTAAGCGACTGAAAATTAAATATATGTATTTTTATCTCCATTACAGACCAGTAGAAACATTTTAATTTGATGTATTCCTGAACACCCAAGCAGAGTGTAATGATTTAAATTATAATTTCTGTATCAACAGTATTTACAATTACTGTTTAATTTATAAAAAATGTGGGTTGGGCTGTCAGCCAGTAGTTATTTTAGAATTATAAAATAAAATAATAATAAAAAGGATAAGGGTGAATGCTTACACTTCTTCACCTTTGTCTTATCTATTGTCATCCTGAAGTCGAGAGTAGAGAAACATTTATATATATGAGGTTAAAGTTTAATTTACACTCATATATATAAATACATTATAAAAAAATCTGGAGTGGCCTACACTCAACTTTACCACAAGTAAACTTAATATCAAACCTCTTGGGTATGTAATATATAATGTCTCATTTAAGCATAATATAATCATCTAAATGGGAGATGTTTATTAGTCTTTCATTCCTGAGGTAGTACAGATAGTGATTGATCCACTTAACAATAGATAAGCCTTTTTTGTATGTCACACAATTAATGGATATACAATCATAGTATAACTACAGCAGTAATAACATTATGAAAAGCCAAAGTGAAAATTTGCTATATACGAAAAATTTCCTAGAAGACAGCTCTCTTACATAGTTTATCTGACCTCCTTCTACATTTAATACTTAAGACAAATTTTCCCAATTAGAAGTTGAAAATATTTTAAGTATTTTAAAAACATAAAAAAGTTTTTTTCTGAAATGTCAAAAACATGTACGAAAAAATGTCGTTTTCAGATAATTATTATTTTAAGATGTATGATAATTTTATTTATTATTTTTAAAAGAATATTTTTTTTAATTCTGAATAATGTTTTACTTTTTTGGTCTTTTATCAAGTAATTATACTGGAAATGTTATGGCGTGCTAGAGTTTTTTTAAAAACTCACTTTTCCTTCCCTTAGTCAAAAATCATAAATAACTATTTTACTCTGAGCAAATGATATTTATTCCCACGTGCTGTACTCTGTTATTTGTTTGCTATAAATGTATATTGAGAAAAAATATATTGGTAATTAGCCACTTTTGCATTCTTAAATCAAGTTCTAAGCCGACTTCTCTGTATAATTTTAAATTTAAAAGCTGGAAGCTTGAAATTTTTAAAATAATGATATGAACTATTAGACTAGAATAGTGAAAAAACTAGAAATTAGACAAAAACATAGAAGCCCTTCTATAGGACGAAAAAGCTCATTCCAAAAACTTCAATATTACCCAATAATAATGTTATTCATAAACGTAAAAAAAAAGCTTCTGATATTAACCTTTGTAGAATGATGCAACATACAGACTGATTAGAACATTTTGTTATTAGACAAACCCATCATACCATAAAAAGGATAAGAAATTATATGTTTCCTATGCCCTATTGTTGTTAATTTTTTGCACATAAGAATTTTATTCTTCTTTCATCACATATAAGCTATTAAATCACTTAAACATTTTCATTATACCTCTAAACATTATATTATTAATGTAAATTCACTGAAAAAAATTCTAAGTCAATGTAAACAATGTAAAATAATATCATAAATTCGACAAGTATAGCAGATGAGTCAGTCCAGGATAAAAAAAACAGTTTTATTGCTCTTTGCAATCATTGAAATTTCATGAATTTTTTTTAATGAATCGTTAATTTTTTCTTCCATTTTTTGTCAAATTTTCATGATTTTTTAATATTTTTTTAAAAAAAACATTTTTGAAAACAGAAATAGTACTTTAACGCCCCTTTGATGAATGCAATTTTGAAAAAAATTAGCTCAATCACTCTCCATATAATGTTCTATCTTTAGGCATAGTTTCAAGTAGCATTTTGATCCATCAAACGGTATGGCTTGTATCGCCCTCACAAGCTTTGAGATTGAATTATATGTCAAAATTTTTATATTTATTGAAAAAAAAATATTTCCCGTTGCTTTAAAATTCTGAATACATTTTTCGTTTATTGCATTCCTAACCTCAAAGATAATGGCAAAATTTCAAAAAACTAGAGTTAGCAGTTTAGGAGGAAAAAATGTTTTCTAAAAACCGGTTTTTGGCATGACTTTCCCGTCATGCATAATTCTTCCCAAATAATAGGGATCATCTACTAATAATAGGGATCATCAAATAATAAAAATGGTGCCCATTTTTGTGTAAAATATCAACTTGATCCATCAATGATTCTGGACCGTAGCGTGGTAACAAGCAATGCTAACACACTCACCCACCCACACACACATAGACATCATCGAAAAAACATCATAAAACGTCTTATGGGACCTCAAAACATATAACTCCGTCAAAATCTCGAGATAGAATTTTTCACATCACTACACTTAACTTATAGTATAGTAAAAATTAATGAATGTATGAGATAAATTAAAAAACTGAGGTAGAACCCAAGCTTTAAAGTCTATTTTGAGTTCAGAATTTTAACAAACGACATTAGTTTCTGTATTATACTTCTTGTGCTGTTTAAAGGTTCACTTTTTTATTTAATTTTACTTCCAGCAAAAAAAATGTTTAGAATGTATTTATTTCATGATTGTATGAATGATTGGAGGTAGATAACAAGTTATACCACAATGAAATTTATATTCTAAGCGCTTCAGAGAAAGTCCTGATCAAAAAAAAAGTAACACATTGATGGAATGGAAAAGCACAATTCAAATCTACATACCAAAGCCATTAATTTTAAACGTTTTATTTTATGTACTAGATGCGAAAAAATTATATATATTTGAAAACCTGCTGTTCTTTTTTTAATGTTTAACCACTACAATGATCAATATTAAAATTGGTATAGGATTTTACCACTTTTTTCTCCTATTTGGTAGAAACATCTGTTGAGTGATATTTATAAATTTAAATGGTAATGTATTTTTCTCTTAATTTCATTTTTTATTTTTTTTTTATTTTATCTTTTAAAATATGTGAAATATGGCTATGTCATTTTCTGTACTTTATTACCTGAAACTATCCATTATTTCAATCGATGATTGCTTATAATCTGAATTTATAAACTCAATATAGTTGTAGTAAATTGCTTTCTTTAATGAAACAAATCCGAAAAGCGAATGCATGTGAAACTTAATTGTTTTTATCTTAATATAGCTTCTTGATTACTGATTCTTATAGTTGAAAAATGGGTTTATTGAGGACTTTTGGTCTAAAGAAATAACACTTCTGTTTATATGCTTAAGTTTCGACAAAAATTGTTTGGTATTTTCAAGGCAACACAATTTATTGACAACATATGTAGTAAAAACAACTACATACACAGAACATCAACCAACTGAAAACAAAAAACATGTGGTTTTACTATATGTAAAACGTTTATATTACTTTTTTACTTTATGCAGTGTTTATGGTTTGGTTTATTGTGTTTTTTGTTTTCTTTTGGTTGATTTCCGTGGATATATTTGTTTTCACTACTTATGTTGTCAATAAATTGTTTTTATCCTTGAAAATGCGAAAACAAATTTTGGTGAAACGTCGGTGTATAAACAGGAGTATTATTTCTTTAGACCAAAAAGCTTCAAGAAACTTATCTTTGAGCTTTAATTGTTTTCTGATTTTTTTTAAGAAAATTATTTTTTTTTAAACAATAGATTTATTTTTCTCATCAAGGGCCATATGTAGCTCTAATTTAATTAAGATTTGGTAAAAAAACACAACTTGTAGAACTATTACAACATTTTGTACACATACCCATATACACACATCCAGATATAATTCTAATAATATCAGAAATAGATTCAAAGGACATCAAAAATTGTAAAGCTGTCAAAATATTGATCTTCTTTGTATTTTTTTTCTTTTTATCTTGATCATTATAAGTGATACAGTAAAGTTCATTTACATTACAACGCTATTAGCCATATTCCGAAATTGTTAGTTAATCATAATCCATAAATATTGCAATAAAAAAAAGAAGTAGAAAGATTTAACCTATTTGAAATCAATAATTTGTCATTAATATAAATTGAACTTAAAGCTTAAGCATCAAAATAAAATGACTGATAATGGTTATTTTTCAAGAATTTTGCATTAAATTTTATACTTTGAACTATTTACTTTGATAATTATTTAATACAAAAAAAAATTTAACTACAATATTTTAGTATTATTGTATAAACAAAGTAAAAAAATACACGAATAAGAAAGGTCCGTGTTCAAAAAAGAACTGATTATACAAGGTAGAAGTTATACAATGATTGCTTATGTAACTGGTAAATTTATAAAATTCATAAATTCCATAAACATAAACAAATTGTAACATAACCCTTAAATATAATTATGTGTTATTATAAGGTCTAAAATAGTATTTATAAGAATATCAATAATATAATTTTCATAATTTATAAAATGAATATTAAGTATCAAATGTTATAATTTTTGTACTGTATTTTTCTCAACTTAATTATTCGATAATTAATCTCTAATATAATTGATTTTATTATTATTATAATTTGTAAATGAATACTTGTAATCTTTTTAAGAGAACAGGTGATAAATAAACTACCTGATTTGGGTGTTATCCAAATCAGGAAAAAAAACAAGATAAAAAAATGACAATACTAAGCAGTTGATTCCATGATTTTATACAAGCTTTTTATTTTCAGATATTTGTTTCTTTTTCTTGAGCTTTTAAATTTACATCAATCTCATTGTTTAATCAGTATGATTCATATAACGCTTAGAAGAGAGTATACTATTTCTTTTTATCGAAAAAGTAATTATAAAATATTTGAATAAAAAGAAAAGAAACATGGATAAATAAAGAAAATGAAAATTGCTTATTTAAATTCTGAAACAAATAAAAAACTTAAGTATATAAGATCAATCATTTGTATATTATTCATAGGATTGTATGATAATTATCAAAAAGAAATTGATTTTTGGATTTGACAGATTTGCACTATTTGGCGATTCTTAAATCTCGTTTTGATCTTTTTTTGGATGAATACTTTATATATGTTTGTTGGAAGGTGATTATCGAACTTTTGCAATAGCTATAATAATCTCACCATTTAACAGCTGCTAGTAAAAGTAGCTAGAAATATAATTTTTGCTATGGAAATGTTCACAATTGTATTTTACAATATAGATACATGGATAAGGTATTTAAGCTACCTTTACCCTTTTTCAATATTAGTACATAAAAAAAGAATTTAATTTGTCTCGATGTAGTCGTTGTTTTGAAGACTTCTCATTTTTTTTTTATAACGCCTATGTATTTCTATAGCATAATAAAAATATCATTAATTTTAAAAATTTGCAATTAGTAATATAACACTAAAGCAATATAAAACGACAACTATTAAGTTGTAATATTTTTTTGACTTAATCGTTTGTATACGATTTTTTGACTTAATTTTATTAAATATCAGATGAACAATAGGAAGTATTTTTGTTTTAGAAATTAGAATAATGATGATTATGTATAATTGAAACTCATTCTGAGGTAAAATGGATAAACCAACAAAAGTCTCCACACAAATGAAGTTTTATTCAACGCGTTTCGAACACTTTGTGTTCATCATCAGGAAGACACTATAATACAAATTATATCTAATTAGTTACAAAAATTAGAGTGAAATAATAAAATTCAATTAAGAGAATTCAAGACGTACCCAAGGATGTGGTACTGACGGGTTGGTCCAGTGAACACAATTAGTAGGAAACAGATCCGTTGCGAAAGAGTGGGGATAGGCATTTAGGAGATAAGGGACAAAGGCTTCGAGTATGCTTGAAAACCTTTAACGGAAATACAGAAGGCCAGAACCACTAATTTAGAGGAAAGAAAACTTTTTTTTATATTTATTTATTTTTTAATTTATTCTTTGTGATTCTAGGAACAGTTTAAGAAATTTAGGACACTCTGGAATTTGATCATTAAGACATAGAGAGGTAGAAGGATTATTAATGACAGCCTTGTTCATTTGTGTGGAGACTTTTGTTGGTTTATCCATTTTACCTCAGAATGAGTAAATACCACACAATTACGGATTGCACAACTAATGATTATTGAAACTATTCATATTTAAAGACATTGAATTCTAAAAAATATATAACCAATGACATCAATTAAAATAAATGGTGCTTAATTTAACAAACACACATTAAAATGAAATAATTATTTGTCATATTTGTAGTTTATTTATCACCTATCCTTCATAATTTTTTGTAAAAATAACTTATTCTTAGAACAAAACTTATAACATTCTCTGTAGATGTTACAATGAAATATTTATATTATCTGCCGTTTCATTTAACCAAGCAAATCGAAAATAATTCGTAACAAATATTTCATTTATTTGCTCATTCCCTTTTGAGTTTATTTATTTTATTTATATAATCATTCTACTTATAATCCTATTCTTTTTATAAAAGCCAATAGTACTATAGTTAATCACACCTAATTAATTCTAATTAGCAACACCTAATTAATCAGACAAAGATTACATTAGATGGCTTTGATTTCCTTTAATATTTTCATTATATATATATTTATTTCATTTCATGTTACAAATTAAACTGTTAGTTAGGCTTATATACCTGATTTTATTATGTGCAATTGTATTATATAAATTATAAAATTTAAAATAATTACCTGTTTTTTTAAATTATTGATTCAAGTGATTGTAAAGAATAAATTTTTCAAGCGTTTGTCTACAGTTTCTAAACACTCATGCTAATTACATATTTGTTACAATTAGAAAAACGCACCAGTTATATTAAAATCAAGTAATTAACTTATTTATTTACTTGTTCATTATTTACAATAATGGGTTTACTTCCAGTAAAGTTGAGTGTAGTTAACTCTAGATTTCTAGTGAAGAGTGAAAATTGGTAAAATATCAACAGACATTTTAATGGGGATGGATCAAGAGTAATACTGTGATTTTTAAATAACCTAAGACAGGTTATCACTTAACAAGTGCATGCTAAAAACAGCGAAATCTGTGATAAACAATTCTTTCAAGTGTAAGCCAAAAATGTTTTGAGAAATTCAACCGAAGAGTAAAAAATACAGTAGAAAATGACGAAAAAATATGTATTCATCTTAAAAACAATGTACAAACAGCAACAAATGTTTGCACATTTCAAAACAAAACATTAGATATGACATATCGATCCGATAGAAAACCTTGCACAAAAACTTTTAAACATAGGGTTAGAATACTTTTAAAGGAAAACGTCAGTCACATAAAACATCGATCCGATAAAAGACCTGCACAAAATCTATGTAAGTTAGGGAGTGTTAGGCCACTTTTTAAAGGAACCATCAATGTATGACTCCTTCTGATACATTATTAGTGGATCATTTGCTGTCACATCATTGATGAGAGAGATTTTATATCAGGTTTATGATGATATTCAGAGATACACACATCCATGAGGCTACTTAACTTAAGTTAGAGACTTAACAATAGTCATGACTGAGAATATAGATTCGCAAGGGTATGTAGATGAAAACATAGAGAGTAGTACAGTTGCAAGGTTTTTTAAACAGATATTTTTCACCTAGAATAACCCTCCAAGTCCATTCTACATTTCTCAAAAGAAAATGAACGCACAGACAACCAGACCCTTGATTTTTATAAATATAGGTTAATGAATGTAAATAATCCACCATTTAAATTTTTTTCGATATAACATATTTAGTCTATAAGGTTTAAAATAACTAAAAAATAAATCTAATCAAAACTTTATCATTCGAATTAAATGTTTAGTAATTGTTTAGGAATTAATTACTCTTTATGAATCCAGAGAAACAACATACATAAAAAGTTGCTTTTTTTCATAGCGACTAGTATCTTTCTACGTGATGACGAGACAATCGAAGTATAGGAGTGAGTTTTTGTGAAATCTTTTAATTATGTTGTTTCTGTGGGTTTAGTTTATCCTGTTTGTTGAATCATTTTATTTAATTGCTAATTATGAAAATTATAATATTCAACATTAAACTAATTAAGAAATCATTAAAAGTACGAAAATAAGTTAAGAAAGAATTTGTACTTACTATTTGAAGTAGTATTTAAAGAATTAACTGGTTTTTACAATAAACAGGTTAAAGAGGACGCGGAGAACTAAACTAGCAGTGTATTAGCGCCTTTTTAGAATGACAAAGCTTTACAGTCACTCCAATCAATGCCATCTAAATTATTTCATTTTAAAATAGTTCCCTTCATTATCTATCTGAGAAATAAAGTCGTTAAATGGAGGATTACAAGTGCTTTACGTGCCAGGAATTAGATATTGGTATGCCATGTTTCTCACAGGGGTTGTCCCCCTGATCTAGGAAGAAATAAATAGTACAAATCAATTTCAAAAGATTATAGAATATTTTGTAAAATCTACTTACATTAGGGTTTAACAAAAAGACTCTTTAACTTGTTTCTGATTTAAAAGAAGTAACATGCCCATTATGTTATATATATATTATATTAAATGGTATTATAAGTATAGTACCAAAAAAAAACATTCCGAGAAACAATTTTATCCAGGACGTATGTGATAATGTAGATGACTGCTTTGATATTATATTAAGTAATTATATTAAGTGTATTCGATAAACATTTAATAATGATAAGTCAAATTTATTTGGATAGGAAAATCCTGTTTTGATTTTATATTATGAAATATGTGAATAAGCTATTACTACAAAAGATTAATCACCAATTAAATGATAACTTCTAAAGTTTAAATAATTTGAAACCCATTCGATTTACATTGAATTCGTTGAAATGTACAATCGAAGCTAGTAATCGATTAATATAACCTCTCTAAGCAGGTTATCATAATAATCGTATGAATTGCATTTCTGGGACTGAGTAATACTAATAAGTTTGAAAATGGTCCTAGAAAGTACTATGATATGGTGAGTCAATCTTTATGTATTCTAATTTTTTAATTTTTCCCAACGTACAAAATGAAAAAAAAAGTGAATTCAGCATTGTGTTTTACTATTATAAAACTTGAACGCCAGGCCCTAAATTCAGTTGTTAATTTTGGAAGCCTTTTCTGTTAATTTGCATTTCTTACATTTTTCAATTAAATTATGTTGTGTTCAAGTCTTTTTTAAAGATATTTTGATATATTTCTTTTTATTGTAGTGTGGATAACAGTGACTTCATGAGAAATGGTGACTTCCTTCCTACGAGACTACAGGCTCAACAAGATGCTGTTAATCTAGTTTGCCATTCTAAAACTCGTTCAAATCCAGAAAACAATGTCGGACTTCTCACCTTAGCTGAGTTAGTATATATAAGTTTAACTTCAATATAATAAATGTTATTTATATACTAAGTAGATGGGCTCATAAAGGGGTGGATTGGTTATTACATGAATGTTAGCTCAATATTATAAATTTAGCACATATTCTAAATCCAATAATAAACATAAACCGGCTTTACTGTTATATTAAAGAGAAGTGCATATTTTGTCTTCACATTTGCACGACTAAAATTTTTTGTGTAAACATTATATATTTTGCTGTAAACATTTATAAATATAATCAAGTAATTGTTCAAATTTTCTGTACTGTATAAAGAATAATCAATTTACTTTTTTATAACAAGCATTTCCTATTCTCTGAACAAACTGTTTATTTCCTTCTATGTTTTTCTCCATTTTAGTATTTGATCTTTTAAAATAAATATCCTAATGACAGTTTATTTTGTTGTAACAGTGTTGAGGTTCTGGTTACTTTAACGACAGATGTTGGAAGAATACTCTCCAAACTCCATCAAGTTGCTCCAAACGGAAACATTAATCTTCTCACAGGAATTAGGATTGCTCATGTCAGTAGTTATTTTAAAGTAATATAATTTAAGAAAAGGGAAGTTCACTTATTCATTTTTGATTGTTTAAAAGTGTTACTATTTCAGTTTTAAGGAAAAAAAAAGACTAATTTTTAGGATACAAGTACATTTTTATATTTCTCCGTCTAACTAGCCACATATATATACTTACAAAACTAAAGTTTATCGGGACTCGGTCAGGTCTTCAGGTTCAAATTAAACTCTCATTGTCAACGTTTCGGTTTTTATTTAAAACCTTTTTCATAGGCAGAAGTATACATTTTGAAACAGAAAAACTAAGTATTACATTACAAAATAGTTTACAAAGAAAAATAGTCTGTGGATTTCAACAACAACTGTAGTTTGAATGAACACGTGACATTCAAATTACGGTTGTTGTTGAAATCCACAGACTATTTTTCTTTGTAAAATGTTTTGTAATGTAATACTTAGTTTTTCTGTTTCAAAATTTATATTTTTGCCTATCAAAAAGGTTTTAAATAAAAACCGAAACGTTGGCAATGAGAGTTTAATTTGAACCTGAAGAACTGACCGAGTCCCGATAAAGTTTAGTTTTGTTTCTATTCCACGGTCGATACTTTTATCAATATTTATATATATAACAGATTCAATAATATATCGACCGTTAGATAGAATAGGTTCTATCTAAACCTATATAAATATATATATATGGTCCGTAAACCAGAATATACATTGGTAAACAGAGACGTTTTTATATGTCCATCTGCATGGTCCTTCAACCAGAATGTACTCTGGTAAACAGGACGTTTTTATGTTTGTCCATCTACATGGTCATCAAACACAATATTCTCTGGTAAACTAAGATTAATTCATTGTGAATTGTTATGAATCATGCGAGGGTAGGCTCTATTTTAAAGTAAGAAATATTATTTAATTCTTTATGATTAAATGTTATACAAGCAGAAGTTCTTAATTGGATAATATTTTGAAGTACAGTATAAAGGAACATTTTTGTGCAAGTACAATAAATCAGTTTTCAATGTAAAATGATGTTTGTCTAACAGATATTTTATCTTAAATGATGTAGAAGATAGATTGTCTCTATAAGTCCACAAAATTTAAGAATGGCTAAAGAGAAAATTTAATGTTTATTTTTTTCAAGGCTACATAAAAGAAGTATATTCTGCTTAGAAATTATACTTATGTAGGTATTAAGGTGACATTATTTTTAAATAATTCATTTATTAGTAAACTATTTCTTATAATAAAAACAACTTAATCTATGTACTAAGTTGTAATATGAAGGCTTAGGTTAGGTTGCAATGGCCGTCCCATAAGGAAAGACGTCATAAACTGGCCGCCTTTGATACCATAAAAGAAAATAGGGTTCTTCCTTTTCACTAGTCCACTTGGACAATAAATTTGGCTAGATGCCTGATACCAGTGGATGCAAGATTTCCAAAAATTGTCAATAATGTACTCTCCTAATGTCGGTTTTCTTCTTTGAGCCAAACATGCCTGGACATTGACAAATTAAGTGGATTCTGATTCCTTCAGTTTGTAACTTTGACATGTCCTTACCTCCAAAGCTATACTGGTGGCATACTTCCCTATTGCCAGTGTCCAGTATTAACCGTAATGACATTGGCTACCATTACTCCACTCTCTTAGATAGAAGCTCTAAGAAGTTATAAGAAGGAGAAATTTGCTTTGAAATGAGACACGTGCTCTCATTAGATCATCTTTACTTCACGACGTCCCTGATGCTTCGACAAACCGGAGTTTGTCACGTGTCTACAGAATATCCTTTATTGAAAGAAGGGTTCCAGATAGATCAAGTTCATCAGCCTTGTATAGTTTCCCATTATGCTCAATTATCCCATGAACCAAATGAGGACTTCTGTGACAACCTTTTCAAGAGTCTCCTACAGTCCAAAACTACCTCAGACGTACTGTAAACCCCTAAGAGATTTGATAGCTGTTTGACTATCTGAAAAAGTTTGGATGTCTTTATCGCGAAATAAAAATGTTTATTTAAAATAGTAAACAATATCAATTACATTTTGTTATAGCTTGCCCTAAAACATCGACAGGGGAAAAATCACAAGATGAGGATCGTAGCTTTTGTGGGATCCCCTATTGGGACGGACGATAAAGAACTAGTAAAACTGGCCAAGCGACTTAAAAAGGAGAAAGTGAGCGTCGACGTGGTCAGCTTTGGTGAAGAGGTATACCTTTAAAAAGCTTTGCTTTTAATAGTCATCTTACTTACGTCTTCAGTCAAATTGTACTTTGATATATATTAGTTATAACTAAAAAATAATAATATGAAGTTTAATTTTGTAACTTATGTAATTGACGTCACAAAAATGATATATAGTAATATTTTCATGTTCTTTATGAATTAGCAGTTGATTATTTTCGAATAACAATAATTATTTTAAAATACTATCTCGTTACAAGTAGAATATGTATACTATTCATAAAAGTAGATGGAGTAAATTAAAATGTGCAATCAAAGCATTTTAAAAAGAAAAATTCAATTAGAAGCTAGAAAAATCACTTGTCAAATCTCGACAGTTATAGCACTAAACTTTTTACAAGCCTTTTAGATTTATAGTATTTAGAAAGGTTATGCTGGTTTTTCTTTTATAAATTGAGATTTACTAATGCGAATTTGTTTTTATTCTCATGATTATTTTTTCATGGATTTTATTTTTACTATAAAATTTTATAGTTTTTATTTCACTTGTGTTTTGTTTAGTGTTATTTTTGTTCTCTATTTGTTCAGAAATAATTGGGGTTGGTGGCATTTTTGGTCAGTTTTTTGGCTTCCACCATGTTGCTTTGAGGTGTTTTATTTTACTTGTTATACTTATTATGAGACTGTTAGCAGCAGATGTTTTTAGGAGTATTAGTAGAATATGAATTAGTATTCTCTTCTCTACTCTACCGGCTTCCATTAACTTGTCAATTACAGAAAGTGCTTACTGAAATGTGTGTCAATTAAAAAATACCTACGGAATATCTGTGTCCATTATAAAGTGGCTACTTAATATGTATGACCATTAAAAAAGTACCAGATGAATATGTTTTTGTAATGTATTATATAAAAATCTAATTGGTAACACTGACTGACTGACTGATCTAAAGAAATTCACTGAACACTTCTTTAGTGTAGAAACGTTTAGAAAACATTTCTGAGCCGGTCGAGTAGAGAAGAAAATTCACAAGTAATGTATTTCTTTACTTATAAATAATTAAGGGATAATCATATAACGTTCAAAGATGGGTTTGTTGGGAATTTTTGGTTTAAAGAAATAACACTCCTATTTATACGCCGAAGTTTCGCCAAAAATTGTTTGGCATTTTCAAGGCTAAAAACAATTTATTGACGACATAAGTAGTGAAAACAAAAACATCTACGGAATATCAATCACCACTTATGTCGTCAATAAATTTTTTCAGCCTTTAAAATACCAAACAATTTTTTTTTTTATAAGAAGTGTTATTTCTTTAGACCAAAAAATCCTCAAGAAACCCATCTTTGAGCTTTAAGAATCAATGGTCGAGAAGCTATATCAATATGAATCATATAATTTTGTAGGTAATTAATCAGTAATTTATCATTTATCTATCTGAGACTTGCATTCAAGAATAAAACAAACCAAAAAACTTAATTTTTAATCATCTTTGGGTTAAAGTTAGACACTGACTGGACTACTGATTGGTGTACTTGTGTTTTAACTTTTGAACGTTTTCAGACTAGCAACACGGAGCTGTTAACTGTATTTGTCAACACTCTGAATGGGAAAGAAGGAGGAACTAGTCATTTAGTTACAGTGCCTGGACCCCATCTATCAGACGCACTCATTTCCTCTCCAGTCATACAGGTACTACATTTATTTGTACTAACTTATGCATAACTTTTTAGTCTACAATGTGAGGTGATTTATGCATCTTACCTCAAATGTTTTTGTTAGAATCATTCGACCGTTTTCAGACGTGTTGTCCATCTTCAAGAACAACTGATCTGAATCGTTGGTTATGTTTACATAACCTCTTATCAATCTGTGCGTTAACACGAAATAATGTATAATGAATACCAAACAAAAGACTACAGACAGTTACTTATTGACTCCATAAATACAGCAGTACAAAAATTCAGCAGTAGTAGGTCCGTGACCTGGAACTGCTAATTACAACGCGCACTGCAGTGCGCGGAAAGAATCGTTGGTCGTTGGTCGTTGATCTGTGATGCATACACATTTTACTTCATATTTTTTTTCTCTCACTATTACCTACCTCATTCCTAGTTTAATTCTTTTCTATTTATCTTCACCTTTATAACAAAATGGATTTTTAATGAAGAAGAAAATAATATAAGAATCAAATTAAGAAAATGATAATAAATAAAAAGTATAATAATATGAATATGAAATTAAATTCATGAAGAATATTTATGACCTAAAGCAGACTGTATTGCAATGTTTTATGGGTTATTTCAGGGTGAAGATGGTATGGGAGGTGCCGGCCTCGGAGGAGCAGGCTTCGAGTTTGGAGTAGACCCTAACGAAGATCCCGAATTGGCTTTGGTGATTATAATAATATCATCGACTTCTATTTTACAAAAAAAAAATATATTTCTTACTCTTTACCCTAAATTTTAAATACATTTATAGTTATTGAGGATTAGGTCCAAATTAATAACTTTTGATTTTGATCCAATGTTTCGCCGAAATTTGTTTGATATTCTCATTTGAAAAAAATGTGGCACTAATATAAACAACTTATAAATACCTTCATAGAAAATTGTTGTTTTTTTTGTTAGTTGATATTCTGTGAAAGTATTTTATAAGTTGTTTATATTAGTGCTAAATTTTGTCAATACATTGTTTTTAACTTATTGAAAAAAGTTAAAATTAGAAGTTCTTAATTTGAACCCAACTCTTAACAGCTATGTTAGTATTTGAACAATCAGTGGTCGAGAAGGTTTATCAATAGTAAATTCTAAATCACAATTTATTATTCCTCTTTATCTCAGTATATTTGACACAATATGTCAAAACATTGTGATGCGTGGGAAAAACATAATCGACTTGTATTGTGAAAGTCAGGTGTTCTTTTGTTATCGTGTTATGTGGGTTTTGTGGTGATCTGGTTAACAAGACTAACGGGTCTACGTTTGAACATAATAATTACTTTAAATATTTTAAACTAGAGATAACAAATCGTCGTATTTTTTCCTGTCGGATATGTTCAGGCTTACTGAGGGTACAAGTTCAGAACTGAGCGTATAGGATATCGGATACTCAGTGGTGGTACCAACCTTTCAGGTACTTGCTCAGATACTCTCGGATAGGACTTTTATTTCAGTTGTAGATGCATTGTAATGTAAAAAATAAAAATGAACTAAAACAGTTTTCATTTACTGAAAGACAGAAGTATATTATGAAATTATTTAAGTTTTGAAAAATCACCATCAGTGCATTCTGAAATAATTTATAAAAAGGACAAAAGAATAAAACATGTTGCTAATGCATTAGACATTAATAAAAATAAAACTATAAATAATATGCATATGAACTAGGAAGATCTACCGAAATATTGGCACTACAAAATGAAATCATCTTAACAGATATAATCACATAAAATAAATAAGATAGTAAAACAGAACAAGTTAATGACCATGAAATTAGAATAAAAATAATATTGTTAAAAAATCTAAGGAGGTGCAATCAGTTTTTATGTGGTATTTCTCATCCGTATACCCTGGAGTCTATTTTATTAGCTTTTTACCCTCCAATTGTTAAAAAATTAATTTCTATTTCAAAATAGTTGAAAAACATATGTATTCATTGCTTACACTATTTTTCTGTATCGAGGTTTGTTTCAGCGTAAAACTATTCTTAAAAGAACACCGAAATATTCGTCTATATTACTAGATATCTTCAAGGCTTGGTATTTTTCATTTGCTGAATGTCTTTACATTATTAATTCGTCTTCTAATCAACAATGTTCTAAACGGGTTGTTTTATAAATAAAATTTTGTTTATATAAAGATATTGTCTATATCGTTAATTATGGGTAATTTAAAATTATTAAATATCTTCGATTAAAAGTTATACTTTAAAAAAAATTTAGCTGATATATTATGTTTACTATGTGTTTTATTAAGATTGGAATTAGTTTGTAGTGAGATGTGTTATTACTATACAATAACGTCATGCATAGTTTTAATGAAGTAAGCATGTTTAGGCCCTCAGAGTGAGCATGGAGGAGCAGAGACAGCGTCAAGATGCCATGAATGCTGCTGCTACAACAACCTCGGAGAGCGCAACGCCTAAGCAAGAACCTGCTAATGATGGTACCATCTCTAACGAGCTATTAACTTCAAATAATCTGCTTGTTAATTTGCTGGTAGGGGGGCCAGGATAGACCAGTGGCAACGTCCTTGCCTCTTGACTGGTAAGTCCGGAGCTCGATATTCACTCTGGCCCTCGATTTATTCATGCGAGAAGTGAATTAATTAACCTGAGAACGTTGTCCTTCGAAAAGGACGCTAAGCCCTTGGTCCCGAACCAGTAAGATATCAGATACTAGTTAAAGATCCCTATTCTAGTATATACTTGAGCTAGGCAAAATTCAGGACAACCAATGTAGAATCCATTTTCATTGTGTTATCACAAAGGGTCAATGTTCGGCCTATGTGTGTTTCCTTGTGCGACTGCCATTACAACCTACATTAATTTACTGGTATTGTTATGAAAACGTGAACGATCTTATATATATAGACAGATTCCTATAAATTTAATAAAGTAATTTTTATTAAATTTCATTCAACAGTTTTTAAAAAAAACTTCCCATTTAATGGAATGGGCAAAGAGAAGATACGAGAAGGAGTTTTTATAGCATGACTGTGCTACTTAAAAGCGTTAATTGAATAGCCTGAGATTCTCCCCAATGAATTGCATCTTCATTTCCTCCTATGCCCACTTGAATAGAGTTAAAAACTAGCTCTAAAGAAATTATATTTAAATAATGTTGCCACGACCATCAGCAAAGACGCTAAGTTAATCATCTTTTAAAAAGAAAGAGAAACAAGAGACTACGTTCTTTCTAACATATAAGAATGAACATCCCGGAGCTTCAGTGGAGTCATCTAATGTACGAATATACTTGCGAAATCTACTTGAGAAATGCACAGTACTGCCTTTTATATAATTTGGAATGACTGCAACCAAACTTTCAAAGCATACCCATGAAGTTCATAGAATTAAAATAACTGGAGATATACTTGTTTCTGGTTGTTGATTTCAATCTACACTACAGCGGAATGTATCTAGTAGTAATAGTAATAGTAGGCAGCCCTTTAGGTTGTAGTGGCTCTCCCACAAGGCAACACGCATAGGCTGAATATTGGGTCCTTTGTGATACCAAACAATGAAGATTCATTCTACATTGGAAGTCTTAAATTTTGCCTAACTCATATGTATTTAGAGTAGAGATCTTTAACGAGTACCTGACAACGTACAGACTCAGGACCGATGGCTTAACATCCTCTCCGACGACATACTCAGATTTATTCAACTCCCAGATGAATAAGTTGAGGGCCTGGTGGGTATCGAATCACAGGCATACCAGTTAAGAGGCGAGTACGTTAACCACTGAGCTAACCTGGACCCCGGAATGTGTCTAGATTCACATCTTGAAGCCCTCGTGATCGAAGACAGATGCCCTAGTTTAAATATTAACATAATTAACTAATGTTAATGTAATACCTAGTTTTAAAGATTTTGAAAATTACTTTAGACTTATAATAGAGGTAGAAAGTAGGAGTCCAGTTTTATTGGTCTTACAGGATGAAGATCAAGCGATTGACCTTCCTTGGTACTTGCTTCCCACCCACTCACTCTAATCGATGTCTTTTTGCCCTTAAAATTAATTACTAGTATTGCTTTAAGATCTAGTCTTAGATACAGCAACACTGTTGATTAGTTAGTAATACCCGATTATGACCTAGGAGACCGAAAAATCGTGAATTAGATGGTGCATTGTGTTTATTATAGTTAAATAACCGAAAAGGTATATTAGCTGGCAGCTTCAGAGGTATAAAAGCAAACAACAATAGGTCCAAATATCCTATTCTATCATGATGAATGGATAAGTGGATGGAAATTGAAGTTTAAGCCTGAGTCAAATATAGTTTTTAAGTTTCATCCCACAATTAAAATTGTTTTCTTGGGATGTTTGGACCCAATCCTCAAGAATCCTATTTTGAATTTCAAGAATCAAAGGGTGGAGAGCTATATGAATATTTCATCCCAAATATATGAAATTTCTGCCAGATTAGCGGAAGAAACACAGTCCTAAACATGTTGTAAAAAAAGTAATGTTTCATTTTCGTGATTAAGCTAAAAAGATAAACAGATTTTAATGATGTACTATAGACCATTGTTGTAATTGCATTACCAATATAATTATGACCAATGTATGTATTATTATCAATGCAATTAATACCTTATGGAGTTATAAAAGCAAAGATCAGTAGTCCAAATTTCTTTATGAGATTTTCCCTAACAAAGTAATTATTCTTTTAAAATTTTCCAATTGAATTAGCCTTACTTGCAATCTTGCAGAGCAAATATAACATCTAATTTTAAGAAACTACAATTTGATTTAAGCGCCTCAGGTAGGTTCCTAGTTTTGGTTATTTGCAAAATCCAAACCTATAGGAATAAATATATAATTTGATGTTATTTGCTTAGGTAATGATATGGCAGCTTTAGAGCGAGCTCTAGCCATGTCGCTGGATACTCCTCAAGGAATAGCCAACATGACCGAAGAGGAACAAATCGCATATGCTATGCAGATGTCCATGCAAGATTCTCGTAAGTAACTCATATCTTTACAACATTATCTTTATCTTTACTACATTCATACAACTAAGTTCGAATTATTTACTTATTTTTAATAAATACAGTGTCTCATTCTTATAGATAATTAAGATGTTACTAATTTTCTATAAATCAATGATTTTTTAAAAAATAAATATTTAAAGTAACTAAATTGAACTTTTTGTATAATAGAAATGAAGTTCGCACAATGTAGGAGAATCAAAACTGGTTAATTCTTTGTATTTTGTTATTTATAAATATTATTAGAGCTTTCCTCTAGGGCTCCTTACTAATTTTTCTGCTTTTGTCGTATTTACTACTTTCAACAAATTCAAATTGAAAAACTCAAAGGTTTCAGTTTTAGTCTTGAATCTTTACAGACGGTTTCTCAGATATATTTTAAATATTTTATTTTGTGGTAAAAACAAGAATGAAATAATTACCTCCAAGAAAAATTTGATCTTTTTAAGTAGGTAATGAGTATAATTTTTCTTTATTTTTTTTTTTTAAAAAAAGGATGCATATATCTCTGAAGTTTGATATTTCTATGATATGAGCCGAGTGGTTTCCGTACTTGCCTTTGGTCAGGTAGATCCCGGGTTCGATTGCCAATCTTACTTCGTTTTATTCATGCGGGAGTTGAAAAATCTAAATACGTCATTCCTCAGGTCGGTCCCTAGCTTGTGCGATATCAGGTTCTCGTTAAAGGTCCCTACTCTAAATACTATTGACTTAGATAAAATTTAGGACTCCCAATGTAGAATCAACCCGGTAATGTGGCTCACCCATTACTAAAATGGATGCCAAATAATAAATGCGCCATACTTTCCGCCCATAGAAAATCACTAAAAAGTGAAAACCTATAAGTGTGGACATTGATAAATAAATAAAGAAAACAAGTTCCTTGATTTCGTTTGTATTTAAAGTTGTTTTAATTCTGAAGGTTCCGACAGATGCCTTGCCTCACTGAATGAACTGGTATCATTATAAGACCTTACCTATTTGGTCAATAGCTAGTTGTCGTTTATCTCTTATTCTGCCTTTTTGCCAATACTTTTAATATAAAAAAAATTGTGTGAACTTCATCACAAAACATTTCTGTTTCGATTGTAATCGGATTGGATTCTAAATGATTCATTTAATGAATGCTAAAGGGTATGTGTATATTGAAAACGTATTCAATTCTTAATTTTTGTGTGTGCACTCAATCAAATTGTCTTCTGAAAAAAAAGTCATATAATATTAAAATGATCTTTACTTTTATGCTTTTGTAGAAGATGAAAACAAGAAAGATAAGAAAGAAGAAAAAGACAAAAAAGAAGGAGAAGGGTCAGCAATGGAAGTAGAGGAGGAATTTGTTGACGAAATGATGGACGACCCGGCATTCCTACAAAGTGTCCTTGAAAATCTGCCAGGAGTGGAACACAAAGAGAAGAAAGATAAGGATGAAGATAAGCAGCAACAATAAGAAGCAAGTTTTCTATGCACAGACTTCTTATAAAAAAAAAATATATATACAAAATGTATCGTTAAATTATTCTGCCAGAGTGTATCTAACTTAAGGATGCTTTTATACAATGTTTTCATTTGTGTCGTAAGTTAATAAAATACTTAAATCTTGAAGTTCATTAATCCTGTGGTGTTTTTAGATTGTTGGCAATGTGTCGAAATTATAACAACAAAGGTAGGATAGATTAATATTAGCTTGTCCCGTTTTCTACATTCTTGTATTATTAATAGCCAGTGGTAAAACAATTATCAACTATCAAAAACAAACATATTTGAGCTTCTAAGAACTGTGACCTTATAATATATATAATCATATATATATAACAGATTCAATAATACATCGACCGTTAGATAGAATAGGTGTGTTCTCTAATCGGGGTTCGGTCAATTTTCCAGGATAAAAAATCAAACTCTCGTTGCCAACGTTTCGGTTTTATTTAAAACCTTTTTCATAGGCAGAAGTAAGAATTTTTCAACTAAGAAAATGAAATTTACATTATTTAAAGGAACAACAATGTTAACCGGACAAAACCTTCGACTAGACTGTCTAGTATATATATATATATATATATATATATATATATATATATATGATCAAACCACAATGGAAGTAAAATGTTAAGCTCAATATTGCCTAGACATATTAAATGGTATGGATATGTTGACGATATACCGTGCATCTGTCCTAATTCTATAAATAAAGATGCTTTCCTAATAAAATTAAATTCATTAGTGCGGGCAATCAAATTCACAATGAAAGCAGAACTAAGTGGTAATTTACCCTTCTTAGATGTCCTGATCTATAGGTTATCTAAAAGTTCCGCTTTAGTGTATATAGAAAACCTACGAATGCACTTGCTAAAAAAGTTTCTCTAATACTTCAACAAAGCCACGTTCATTGTCAAATTCTATAGTTTTGCCATATCATGAGTCATTGGACCCTCTTCCAAGACTAGTCAAACAACTTGATTTTAATATAGTGTTTTCTAATCGTAATAACGTGGACAATATGTAAATAAAAAACTCTCCCAAGGAATTGGAATTCGGTGGTATTTATAAAATTCCGTGCAAAAATTGCCATGACAGAACTGAACAGTTCAGTGTCACGTGTTCATTCAGACTACAGTTGTTGTTAAAATCCATATGTTATTTTTCTTTGTAAAATAATTTGTAATGTAAAGCTTAGTTTTTCTGTTTCAAAATTCATACTTCTGCCTATTAAAAAGGTTCTAAATAAAGACCGAAACGTTGGCAATGAGAGTTTAATTTGAACCTGAAGAACTGACCGAGTCCCGATAAACTTTAGTTTTTGTATATATATATATATATATATATATATATATATATATATATATATATATATATATATATATATAGGTGTATAATGTAATCGGGATTCGGTCAATTTTCCAGTCAATTTGATCCTGGAAAATTGACCGAATCCCGATTACATTATACACCTATTCTATCCAACGGTTGATATATTATTGAATTTGTTATATATATAGTTCAATGTAGAAAAAGAAACATAGAGAAATCAAAAGCACATACTTACAGTCTCTAATTTTCGGTTTGGACCGTCTTCAGGAGAGATAAGAGCGGGAAACCAAACGCACTGGTTTAGAGACGGTTGGAGACCAACAATATTGCCGCATGCGCGCCAGGTCACAGAGAATAAGGTAGACAGGAATCAATTTATAATTAAATTAAATTAGTGGAATATGAAAACAATAAATAAATGAAAAAAAAATTGAAGGATGAATCGAGAAATTGATACATAAATAAAAGTACGGACTAAGCTATGATAAAATAAAATAAAACTGAGAATACAAATAATAATATTAAAGAAATAAATGAATTAAATCATAAAAAATGAAATAATTAAATAATAAAAAACAAGTAATTAAATATAGTAAAGTAAAATTGATGATAAAATATGAAAAGACAAGGAACTTTTAAACATTATCGCTTTTGATTGGTGATAATTTGATTGATTCATGAAAGAAGCCCATATTTGGCTATTAAGTGTGCGCAGTGCATCTGGCCTCAATCAAACTAATTTTAAGGTTTAAATCATCAGACAACTATGTTATGTTATATCAGAGCATGGATTACCCGCTTTTTTTCTTGTATATTGGTGTTGGAGTCGTTGAACAGAGGCCGAAATTCGTCCTATTACACTATCGCCAGAATTCTAGTAAAAAGGGTATACATATCTATTTTTGATATGACTAAACATTGTGAAATTAACAATAAACATGCATTTAACTATATATCGGTTGGAGCCTATCGAATTGATCTTAGTCTGCCTGATATGTTATCAAAACCAACTCACAATTTTTTATTTTAATATAAATGAAGTAGAGTAATAATGAAGAAATTCGATCTCGAAATGTTGACGGGTATACACGTTTCAGATCCCCCGAAGTCCCTTTTTGACTTTTTCTTAACGCTGTCTGTGAGTATATGGGTGGATGAGTATGCTTCTAAAAGCTTGTGGTCTTGCTATATCGCTTGGTGTACCAAGTTAATATATTCCCAAAAGTTGAGTCCTACAGTAAAGATGAATACTATTTGGGCAAAATGACATCATGGGAAAGTTGCTGTTTTGTCTAAAATGTAATTTTAGACATTTTTGTCTCCTAAACTGCTACCTTTAGAACGTTCAAACATTAGAATTATTATAGAACTGACGGAAGCTAAGCTATAACTTGAAAAAAAAAACCTCAGAGATTTTAAAACAACTAAAAAGGTATATATTGCTACAAAATCTAAAATTGTTGACTTATGATTAATTCCAAAACCTTATGGACACGATAAGGATCACACCAATTGACAGGTTGAAATAGAACCCAAATATAGCATATTTTGAGAAGGCATTATATGATTTCAGAAAACTTTTTTTACGCTTAATGGCAAGCTGTAAAAAAATGAAATTTTTACAAAATATGTAACGCAAGATGAGATATATTCAGAAAAAATGAATACATTTCAATTAAAACCATATAACTAAAAAAACTGAAAACTTAACTGCATTTGTCCAATATTAATTTACCTGCTGTACTTGGGTTTCTTGACATTAACTTAGAACTTATTTCTCAAAATCGATTCAAGCAGGATTCTTAATTTAAAATTTAATATATTATATCATATTGATTTAAAAAAACATATATTAATGATATGATATGTAAGAACAGTTTAATACTTAAGAGTATATAAGCAAACACCAAACAAATATATATTTGTTTATGTTGTCCAGGGTTAAAGATGATTGTCTAAAGAATGTCACAATCAATCTACATGTGTACCCGTCAACATATCTGATTATGAGGCATATATTCTTTGCGGGTTTAAAAAATTCATTATTTTTGGGTAATACTGGAGTGTGGGAAATGTACTTTTCCATTTTATCAAAAAACGGGGACTATTCCTAACCTTTTTTAAAGTGAATCTTTAAACTTAAAATGTTGTATTAGACATTGTCATACCACAAACTTTCAAGATGAGGATTATTACATTAAAAATGATAAAAGTTCTGTATAAGTTAAAATGAGAATTTTAGGTAATTAACATCGTCATATTGTACATTATCACAAGGAGAAAAAAAACTGAAACAGTTCTAAACATTTTGGTAAAGAAGATAGAAAAATCTTTAAGTTAAAACATTTACCCTGAACTAAAAAATTCTGCATATCAGTTTAATCAATTCGAATCAAATTTAATATTTATAATCGATATTTTACTATTTTTTGTTTAACATCTGAGTGAACTTAACGAGAGCCATTAAATGTTATCTATATATTTTCAAGATCAGTTTTCTAAAGTTTTTACCTTGAAGGACAATTTTTACACAAATTTCACTCTGTACATATTGAATGCCTATTAAAAACACAGGAATCACAAGCCTTTAATGCAAATCGTCTTAGCAAATTTTTACTAAATTCCAAATTCTAACTTTTTTTGTACAAATAAAGTACTCCCGAAAAAAGTGCAATATTGGTGTCGAGCTTTCTGTTCCGTTTCAGGATTAATAGAAATTTAAATATGAAATTTGATGATTTTAAGCCGTTCATGTTTTTGAGATATCCCAAATAAACACAGATTAGCCAATTTGTGAAAAAAACTTATTTTATTGGGCTCAGGGGACGGACCTGAAAGTGTGCATTTCTATTGAAAATTCAATATCGAAATTTTAACCCGAATTGAATACTTTCATTACTGTAGTTCTTAAGTAGATAATAAATGAAGGTCAAACATAACTCTCCAATGGCTAGGGTATTGAATGAAATTTATTAAATCTGACGGGATAAGTAACAGTTACTACGTCGTATTTATTCGACTATGAAAATTACAGGAAAAAAATTCCACTCTTTTTTTCTTTTTTCACAAACAAGTTGTATGAAACACCTCGTTTCGAACGAATAGCTTTTTCAGGTTACATCATTCATAAAAATATATTATCTTGTTGTTCTACACTGATCTTACATTTAATGCAAATCGTGTTAGCAAATTTTTACTAAATCCCAAATCCTAACTTTTTTTGTACAAATAAAGTACTCCCGAAAAAAGTGTAATAAATATATATTTATATGTATAATCACATAAATATACTTATTACTATTTGTACAAACAATGCTTGCACATAATTATTAGTTTAAGACAAACAACAATTTCTTGATTTACACCATCCGATTCAATAGAGTGTCTGATATATGAGTCAAACATGGCAATCACTGCGTTTACATGGTATATTCATAATCAGCTTAAATAATAAATGTAATAGAATATAGATGCCACAATTTTCTGGTAATTTTTATCTACAAATATGAAGATAACATTGCCTTTCTACATTTGAAGCAAAATCCCATTTAACGTGACAGCAAAAATCCCATTCACAATAACTGCACTCTATTGATTTTCCAACAATTTTCTGCACTCTGTTTACTATAAGAATATCTAACATCACACGGGCTATCTCCGTCCCCCACCACCTCTTCTTCCCGAGATAGTCTTCTTTAACAAGTGCATTCTAAATAATATGCAAATAATATTAAAAAACTTTTTTTCTTTCTATATATAAATATATATATAATCAAACCACAATAAGAAGTGGGAAAACAAGACTAAGATCTTTCAACCGTAACAAGCGGTCTTCGTCAGAGTCAAAAACCCAACTGAAACACTAGATGTAGAAAACATCTGGTGAGGGGTTCAGAAGAGTGGTATTTTAAAAGGGTGAAAGCACAGGAAAGGACTAATGTCCAGAAAGGGATGTTTGGGGAAACAAAGGACTACAGTAAGAAAGAGTAAAAAACTATCTGCTAGCTGTCAACCCTCTTAGAAGAGACTCTAGCCAAAAAGGAAGCCATATGACTGAAATGAATTATAGTTAAAAAAAAGGGTTTACTACACCAACATACTGAACTATATGTTCATTAGACAACTATCTTTATTATCTACTGGGAACTAGAAAAACTAATAAAAAAAAATAAAAGAAAAACAAAGTACGTCATACAGTTGTTTTTGTTTCATACAGAAACAAAGTTCAATTTGTACAGTTTCTCATACTTTATAGCAATATATTAGAACTTAATATACTATATCACATTAATATTCCAGTAACTATTATTTGTTATATATCTCAGGAAATTAAGACTTAAAATAGGATAATATTATATGCAAAATATATATAAAATATTTTCCATTTACAATTTATATAATATTTAACTACTTATAAATGTGAACCTTCTCAAAAGTGAAGTAACATCATACTGTTATAAAAGCCATCTTCATTTATGGAGGAACACCGACTAAGCGTCTTTTTGTTTAAGTCTGTTAATTTGTCCACCACACGCCTCAGGAACTTAATTTATTTATTAAGCATTTTATTCTTCTAGGATCGTGTTACACTTAGCGCACTTAATAGATTTAGGTGAATTTTCCTTGAAGTTGTTTATGCAATACCTATGAAAATAACTATCACAATTTGTACAACACTTTGAAATAAATGTTAATTTACGACACAAGTAACACTTATTAACATTAGGATGATTTGACAATGATTCCATGAACATATTGACTGTCAAGGGAGAGAGATAATACTGTCCATCTGGTGTACTCATAAGGTAACCTTTGGAAATAATATCATTTATATTACTCGTAGCATCTGATGCAGTCATACCTGTTACTACAGTTTGAGCTTCTAATAATGCTCTACAAGATCCAATGAAACCATCTTCAGAAGAAGTTATATATGTCATAATATCGAATAGTATTTTCTTCTGAACTTCAGTCAAATCAGAATAAGTTTCATAGAAAGCATGATCAACAGTAGAAAAAAAGACACAATATTCTTTTCCAGTGAATTCACATTTTGATATAAGTACTATTTGATTAAAGGTTGAAATTGACTTATTGATTGCATTGAGTGCATCATCTACAGAAATTTGTTCACTAAAGCTTTTTTCAAGTAATTCTTGGATTTTCTCCTTCGTTGTTAACTTATATTTCATTAGGTATTGAATAATTTTTCTCAGATCAATATCTTCTGTAGACAACATATTCACTCAAATTAATTTATATGTAACACACATAGAAACAAGTAAACAAATTGTATCATTTAAATCTCCCGCCAATGTTTGTATTCACAGGATTGCCTAATGCAAGGAATTTATTAATATGTTGTTTACAAAGTGATGTTTTGATTCTTTGATTAAAGTTTACAAGAAAAAAAATTTCAATACAACATGCTAACTTTGAATATTCTCCTACAGTCATATATATTTTAAATAATCAGATACTTATATCAAGAGAATTATAGTTCCTACATGGTTAATAATGAAATTCACCGTCCAGGTATACTTTTATAAAGTAAAGTTTCTCTAAATCATGAAGATTAATATTTCATCTCCCATTCGATTTCTCTAATAATTAGGAAATTAGGTTGTTTATTATAGCTTACTTTTAACAAACGGTAGTTAATGTATACGTCAATATTATTACTCCGGACGGGATCAATTTGTTTTATTCCGTAATAATTTAGCTGTTGTTTCCTAGCTATTCATATAATTGCAATTTAAATCACTCTTCCCAGAATTGTGTTGCTAATAATGCATGTATTTCTTAAAAGTAATTAAGAAGTCAAGGTCAATTGTGTCAAGTATTACAATCACCAGAATTCACATCTTGACACTTCTTTGTTTATACATAATGACGAACCTGTGGTACCAATAAATATAATGCTTATAATATTACGTGGCTCATAATTGCCGTAATTAGTTTTGATAAGCTCATAAAAATTACTTAGAATCATCTTTGTCTCTGGGGAGATTGAATTTCTTGTCAATTTATTTATAGAAATAATTTTGCAAAATATATTGACAAAGTGTACTGTTTGTAATAATGTACAAAGTGTTCTGAAAATATATGCCGATCTAAATACTAGGAAGCAGGTATCAAGAGGAATTAATTAATCTGCCCAGCACCTAAAATCTCGATTATGAAAACCATAACTGTTTATTAAATAGGAACACCGTATTAAACCCAGTTCTATTATTCAGCGTATTTCATTTTTTTCTTAAAATAAATATCAATATTAACCTAAACATGAGGGACCAGTGGTAACCTGCTCTCCTCTGGACTGGTAGATCCGGGCTTCAATGCCTACTCTGGGTCTCGATTTCTTCGCGTCAGAGGTGAATAAATCTGAGCATATCGTCCCTCGGAGAGGGTGTTAAGACGTCGGTCCTGAGCCTGTACAATGTCAAGTGCTCGTTAAAGGACACTACTCTAAATACACTTGAGTTAAGCAAAATATAGGACACCCAATGTAGAATCTTCATAGTGTGTTATCACAAAGGGCCAATTTTTGACCTATGTGTGTTGTTCTCTTGTAGAACTGTTCTCACATCAATCTAATCTAATCGAAGCATAGTTGACTGGAAGTTGATCTTAAAACAACCAGGAATGCAAAAAAGTCTAGAGGAGTACCCGAAGGTGGAGGATCCACACATATCTACTCATAATGCGATCAAGAGATAGGGTGCTGCCTATTGTAGTAACATTTATGAAGGGCACCTTAATAGCAACAACTAGTCAAAACAACTGTGATGAAGACATGGCTTTCATGTGAAATGCAGCAGCCGAATTAAAGAAAATTAAACCATTTACCATAGCAGTATTTTTAGTAGATTTTCAAGCGGCCATAGATAACCAACTTGTAATTTTATGTTTGCTATCTTCAACTTACATATGGCTAGTATCATTTTTGTCTTGGAACGGCGCTCTCCACGCTATTATTTCCCATAAATACTTTATGTTTTTCTAAACTTTTCCTAACCCCAATAGATTCTTAACTAAAATAATATTATTATGAACTTCCGACATACATGGTAACTTGTAGATGGAGTCGTCCGACCGGTTTCACAAAAGCTGCATTAATGGGAATGGTTTATAGTAATATTATATCAACAAACCTCTGTGGTACAAACAATATGCATGTTTTAGGTTAGGCCAGGTTGCAGTAGCAAACCCATAAAAGAGCATATATGGGCCAAACATTGGCCCTTTGTGTTAACTAGTCACAACGACCTGGCCCATCTACATTGAATCACAACTCTACCATCTCCGGAATTGTAGATTAAACATACTTGGCTCTCGATTACTCCGGCGACAACTGAAAAGGTGCGTTTTTATCAGTGACCGAGTCACAAAATAGCTGAAAAGCCAAATGTAGAAGTTATATTGTAAAGAAAGTGAATTTTTTCCTTGAAAAAATGTAATAAATCTCTTCAACAAGGTCGCTGAACTATAATTTCCTTTAAAAGATAACCAGAATTGGGAGGGTTTTCCTATTCATTTTAGAAAAAAAAAAACTCTTCCTGTTTCAATGAAAAGCTCTTCGATTCAAGATCAAGATAAGATGTTATCGAAGTTTTTAAACTCATGACCTAATAGATGGCTATAATATTCAAAGCAGGCGGTAATTTCCATGTTTAATGGATCTTATTCATTAGGCGACTGGTTTTTTTGCGCATGAACATGACATATATACAGCAAGGTCCTGAAGCTCGCTGCAGATTTATGTCGGTTGGCTCAGAGATACAAGAGCACTGGTATCAAGGGAATGACACTGACGGCGTAACTCTTGCGTCATGCGAGGGGGCTCGCCTCAGGTCACAGACTTCATTACATCAAACACACTTCTAATCACCATGGCCCCTTTCCATTTTAATTCATTATATCAATCATTCCGTCCAAGCGCAACTCTTTTAATGTTATTAACTTCCAATTAAGTTACAATTGCCATATATTGGGGCCAGCTTAAATTTTTAAGAGCTGTTTTTTTTTCTTCTCATTTTCTTTGTAAGCATTAGCGCTGCTGAGAAATTATGGTTTGACATAAATTACGTCAACTACGTAAAATTAGTAGGTAACAACAAAAAATATCAAGAATTTTGAACTATTGCAAGAGACAATAATACCCGAAAACGGTGAAATTCAAATTAGTATAATTTTCTTATCGGATTTCTTTAGACAACTCAAAATTATTTATTAATCTTGAGAATATATTTTTTAAAATTTTAATGATTTTGACGTGTTATTTTGTTTTGTAAGAAGCAGCAAATTTTCGAAACTGAAAATAAATATGATATGAACCTATAAGTTGCTGCACGTGCATGTGTTCTTTCAACATGGAAAGTCAAATCCAACGTCCTTTGAAAAAAGATTCCCAGGTTCTTTGAACCTGGATTTGACATCCTTCTTCATTTGGATAAATAATGGTACAATAATTATAAATATCTATTAAATAAATAGTTATAAGTTAGTAATATAATTATTGTGTTATATATAATCACAGTTCAAAATGGATTTCTTGAGGATTTGGTTCAAAGAATAAGCTACTTCTGATTATATGCCCACATTTCGCCAAAAATTTTTTGGCATTTCAAGAGCATTTTCACCAAGCAACTTTTGGCGAAACTTCGGCTTATAATCAGGAGTAGTTGATTCTTTGCATCAAATCTGAAGAAACCCATTTAGAATTTTAAGAATTGAGCATATGTTATATTTTTAAAGCAATACAAACAGAGAATTTTGCATTAAATACACGTTTTCATTTCTATATTTGACTTGCATATATTATAGTTTTAGTCAAAAGGCAGTTATTTTGATTTATTTATTTTTTTGATTCAGGTCCACGAATTCATATTTTTAAGGATACATGCCTTTGTGTGGCTAGATAGATACCAATAAAGCATATTTTACTTTCTGCAGGTAAACAAACTTCGCCCTTTATTAGATACATAGAGTTTATAAAACCTTCCAGGCAATTATTTTATGAAACAATAAGATTATACAGTTATTTAAAAATATATAGTTATACAGATTCAGAGCAAGGGTTCTCGAGGATTTTGGTCAATAAAAAATTCAGCTAGTTAATATCTGCCGACGTTTCGCCAAAGGTTGTTTGGCATTATCAAGGCTTTTTTGTGAGGAAAACCCTATTTACATCAGCATCCTACGGGAATAACAAATGTAATTTTACATGTAATTTTACATTTGTTATTCCCGTAGGATGCTGATGTAAATAGGGTTTTCCTCACAAAAAAGCCTTGATAATGCCAAACAACCTTTGGCGAAACGTCGGCAGATATTAACTAGCTGAATTTTTTATTGACCAAAATCCTCGAGAACCCTTGCTCTGAATCTGGATAAATCAGTGGTCGAGAAGCTACATCAGTATATAGTTATAGTTTGATGTAGTTATAACTATATCAAATATAGTTGAAAATACATCTATAACAGTGATAGTGAACCTACTGAGTACGGTGTGTCAAAATTCTGAAAAATCGAAATATAATTTTCATGACATGTTACAGAACACAAAAAGAAAGACTAAAAAAAAAATATGAGGAAATTCCGGGCCACACGAAGAGCAATGGAGAGAAGCTTACTGGGGATAAAGAAACAGGACAAAATAAAGAGCGAAATCATAAATAGAAAAATATAAATAAGAAATAGGTTGACTACAGTGTGTGCACTAAAATGAAAGTGGGTAGGACATGATGGCTTAGGTGCTTTAAATATATTTATCTACCAATACGGTTACCAAGGGTCTCATCTGATGATTCGATGTCACTGCACACCGATTCATCAGCACTCTGATCATTAACACTTTCGTCATCAGATTAGAAATGTTTTCTAAAAACCGGTTTTTGGCAAAAAAATTAACTTTTCCGTCATGCATAATTCTCTCCAAGCAATAGGGATCATCTACACTATGGGGCCCATTTTTGTGTAAAATATCAACTTGATCTATCAAAGATTCTGGACTGTAGAGTGATGACAAGCAGTGCTAACACACTCACCCACCCACACTCACACAGACATCATCGAGAATACATGATAAAACGACTTCTGGGATTTCAAAACATATAATTCCGTCAAAATCACGAGATCGAATTTTTTCACTATCACTATACTTTACTTACAGTAAAGTAAAAATCTGGAGTGGCCTACACTCTACTTTACTATAAGTAACTCAATGTCAAATTTCCTGAGTATATAAAACATAACGTATTATTTAAGCATAACATAAATATCTAAATGGGATATAATTATTAGCATTGCATTCGTGAGGTAGTACAGATAGTGATTGAAGGACATATCAATTTATAAGCTTATTTTTGTACATCACAAATAATTTATTATTTGCAAATAATTTCATTAGTATAACTACAGCAGTAATAACATTTTTCAAAAAACCAAAGTGAACATTTCTTGATACGAAATATTATCCTACAAGAGAACATGGATATTGTTCAAATAGCCAGTACATTTCTTACATCGTTTACTTGACATCCTTCTACATTGAATATTAATGTAAAGTTTTCAAATTTGAAACAGTAAAATACCCTTTTTTTCTCTCAAAAACTTCTTAAATAGCGAAGAAAATGTTGTTTTAAGGTGATTTGTTAATTAAAGATGTACGATAATTACAGTTATTAATCTTAACGAAAGATTTATATTTTGAATTATCTTTTACATTTTTGGTTTTTAACAGAATTATTATACTGGGAATTTTATGGCTTCTTAGTATTTAATAAGATCATTTTCCTTCCCCTTTGTCAAATAACATATATACGAATTTTTTTTTAATGAGTGTTATCATTTACCTGCACAATATTATTCCTCTTACATCTCTTATAAGTCAATAATATATTTTCATTTTTCCATTAGAAACATCAATTTTATCTCAGTGGATTCGCTCAAAAAATTTCTAAGTCAATGTAAACAATGTAAAAAAAATACAAAAAATTCGACAAGTATAGCAGGTGATCTCTTAGTCTAGGATAAACAAAGAGTTTTTATATCGTTATTGCTCTTTCCCGCAATTGAAACTTCATGATTTTTTTTTTTACGAATTGCTAATTTTTTGTTCCATTTTTGGTCAAATTTTCATTATTTCTTAACGAGCTGTTTAGCGTCAAAAAAACATTTTCTGAAAACACAAATCGTACTGTAACGCCCCTTTAGTGAATGTAATTTTAGAAAAAAATATCTCAACTCATTCTCCATATAATGTTCTATTTGTAGGGATAGTTTCATTCTTGTCCGTCAAACAGTATGGCTTGTATCGCTCTCACAATGTTTGAGATTGAATTATAAGTCAAAAGTTTTACATTTTATTGAAAAAAAAATATTTCCCGTTGTTTTAAAATTCTGAATATATTTTTCGTTTGTTGCATTTGAAACCTCAAAGATAATGTCAAAATTTCAAAACTTTAGGGTTATCAGTTTAGGAGAAATAAATGTTTTAAAAAAAACGGTTTTTGGCAAAAAAAGTGACTTTCCCATCATGCATAATTCTTCCCAAACAATAGCGATCTTCGTCTTTATGAGGCCCATTTTTGTGTAAAATATCAACTTGATCCATCAAAGATTCTGGACCGTAGCGTGGTAACAAGCAATGCTAACACACGCACCCACACACCCACCCACCCACACACACACAGACATCATCGTAAAAACGTCATAAAACGACTTCTGGTACCTCAAAACATGTAATTCCGTCAAAATCTCGAGATCGAATTATTTCACGATCACTATACTTTACTTATAGTAAAGTAAAAATACAAAAAAATCGACAAGTATAGCAGGTGATCTCTTAGTCTAGGATAAACAAAGAGTTTTTATATCGTTATTGCTCTTTCTCGTAATTGAAACTTCATGATTTTTTTTTTTGAATTGCTAATTTTTTGTTCCATTTTTGGTCAAATTTTCATTATTTTTTAATCAGCCGTTTAGCGTCAAAAAAAACATTTTCTGAAAACACAAATCGTACTGTAACGCCCCTTTAGCGAATGTAATTTTAGAAAAAAATATTTCAACGTATTCTCCATATAATGTTCTATTTATAGGCATAGTTTCATTCTTCTCCGTCAAACAGTATGGCTTGTATCGCTCTCACAAGGTTTGAGATTGAATTATAAGTCAAAATTTTTACATTTTATTGAAAAAAAAATATTTCCCGTTGTTTTAAAATTCTGAATATATTTTTCGTTTGTTGCAATTGAAACCTCAAAGATAATGTCAAAATTTCAAAACTCTAGGGTTATCAGTTTAGGAGAAATAAATTTTTTCAAAAAAACGGTTTTTGGCAAAAAAAGTGACTTTCCCATCATTCATAATTCTTCCCAAACAATAGGGATCTTCGTCTTTATGAGGCCCATTTTTGTGTAAAATATCAACTTGATCCATCAAAGATTCTGGACCGTAGCGTGGTAACAAGCAATGCTAACACACGCACCCACCCACCCACCCACCCACACACACACAGACATCATCGTAAAAACTTCATAAAACGACTTCTGGTACCTCAAAACATGTAATTCCGTCAAAATCTCGAGATCGAATTTTTTCACGATCACTATACTTTATTTATAGTAAAGTAAAAATATATCAAAACTAACTTTTAATAGGCAACTTACACCATTATCAAACAACTAAATTTCTCATTACTTAAAACTCCTGGTGTTGAGTTGTTCTGTTTTTCAGTTTACATAGCATTGAGTTGTTCTGTAACGAGTTGACCTCGTATTTAACTGTCCTGGTGTTGAGTTGTGCTATAATTGAGTTGATCTCATATTTAATTGTTCTGGTGTTGGATTGTGATATGATTGAGTTGACTTTGTATTTAGTTTTTCTGGTGTTGAGCTGTGCTCTAATTAAGTTGAATAAGCATTTAGTTTTCTGGTGGTGAGTTGTGCTATAACTGAGTTGACATTGTATTAATTGTTTTAGTGTTGATTTGTGCTATAATTGAGGTGACCTCGTATTTATTGTTCTGCTATTGGATTGTGCTACAGTTAAGTTGACCTCACATTTAATTGTTCTGGTGTTGAGTTCACATCGCATTAAATTATTCTTATGTTGAGTTTGTCTTGCATTTAACTTGCATTAAGTTCTAGTAGCTTTGATTTAACATTCGTTCATATACCTTGATATTGTTTTAACCTCGTATTGAGTTGTCCTGGTATCAAATGCATTGGTATTGAGTTTATCACACATTGAGTTGTCCTGGTATCGAATGCATTGGTGTTGAGTTTATCAAACATTGAGTTGTCCTGGTATCGAATGCATTGGTATTGAGTTTATCACATATTGAGTTGTCCTGGTATCGAATACATTGGTATTGAGTTTATCACACATTGAGTTGTCCTGGTATCAAATGCATTTGTATTGAGTTTATCACACATTAAGTTGTCCTGGTATCAAATGCATTGGTATTGAGTTTATCACACATTGAGTTGGCCTGGTATCAAATGCATTGGTATTGAGTTTATCACACATTGAGTTGTCCTGGTATCGAATGCATTGGTGTTGAGTTTATCAAACATTGAGTTGTCCTGGTATCGAATGCATTTGTATTGAGTTTATCACACATTGAGTTGTCCTGGTATCAAATGCATTGGTATTGAGTTTATCACACATTAAGTTGTCCTGGTATGAAATGCATTGGTATTGAGTTTATCAAACATTGAGTTGTCCTGGTATCGAATGCATTTGTATTGAGTTTATCACACATTGAGTTGTCCTGGTATCAAATGCATGGGTATTGAGTTTATCACACATTAAGTTGTCCTGGTATCAAATGCATTGGTGTTGAGTTTATCGCACATTGAGTTGTCCTGGTATCAAATGCATTGGTATTGAGTTTATCACACATTGAGTTGGCCTGGTATCGAATGCATTTGTATTGAGTTTATCACACATTGAGTTGTCCTGGTATCGAATGCATTGGTATTGAGTTTATCAAACATTGAGTTGTCCTGGTATCGAATGCATTTGTATTGAGTTTATCACACATTGAGTTGTCCTGGTATCAAATGCATGGGTATTGAGTTTATCATACATTAAGTTGTCCTGGTATCAAATGCATTGGTGTTGAGTTTATCGCACATTGAGTTGTCCTGGTATCAAATGCATTGGTATTGAGTTTATCACACATTGAGTTGTCCTGGTATCGAATGCATTTGTATTGAGTTTATCATACATTGAGTTGTCCTGGTATCGAATGCATTGGTATTTAGTTTATCACACATTGAGTTGGCCCGGTATCGAATGCATTTTTATTGAGTTTATCACACATTGAGTTGTCCTGGTATCGAATGCATTTTTATTGAGTTTATCACACATTGAGTTGTCCTGGTATCGAATGCATTTGTATTGAGTTTATCACACATTGAGTTGTTCTTATTTTAAGTTGCCCTAATGTTGAATTGTCCTTCCGAGGAATTATACCTTCCCAAGCAAGATTTCATCTAACTCTTCACCATACTCAAATTTGAGTTTTTAACAAGTCCTAACCAATCAATAGATGTTTATCATAATTGGTAGAACGATTCACCTTGAAATCAATTATCAAATTCCATCGATTGTCCATCATTTAGATAATAAGTACTCATTCTTGTAAACATTTTTTTAAAGCTAATTTAGTTAGTTAACTAGTGAACGCAATCAGTCTGAAGTGCTCTACATTCACTCGAGCTATCCATTGCAAATTGTCTGCTTAAGTTCTCACGTTCAATTACTTGCCTCAACTCTTTCATTAAAGTCAAACATTATAACAGTTCTATAAACATTATAGAACACTTTGCCTGAAAGGAAGCCTCGATCTTTTCATTATCTTTTCCTGCTTTAAACATCCTCTATATTACAAAATAATAATAGACTTGTTTAAAATAATTCCTTACAACGATTCTTAAATGAAATGTTGTTTAATCTTTGGTTAGTATTCTAAGCTCATTTTTGATAACGTAATTAAATTTAATAATGGAAAAATGTTTACAAATGTTGTTCTTTTAAGAACCATACATTAATCTATACAAAAATTATTGTTGATGTTGAGTGTTGATAAAAATGTTCTAACGTCCTTCAATCACCAGTTGTGTAATCAGTCACTATGAGGTGCTGTTCAAATGTTGAAAATTATAGAACAGCAACAAAATCATAGAGCTTTATGTGGAGACTTGTTCCCTAAATTTGAAGAACTATAGATTTTGCTTTTAATGCTGTCCTAGAGGTGGAAAGTAAAGATTTTTTAGTTAACTAGCACCCGATTTAGTATCATAGAACCCTATTTTCGAGTTGATTTTACACCAAGACTTCCACATTTTAACTTGTCGAACTTAACTAAAATAACATTATCAGGACAACAGTGACTGTCGGTGGTATTATTATAAAAGTTCACGGTTTTAAATTGTACATTTTCCTCACACATCGACCTCTTTCAGAACTATCGTCTATAGTCAAGAGAGAGCTGAAAGTTGTGCATTATTTTAATTTTGGGAAGAAAATAATTAACTAACTTATAATAATGGAAATCAAAAAAAATCTGGAGTGACCTACACTCAACTTTCCATCCATGATAACGTCAAATTTCAAAACTGTAGAGTTAGCAGTTAAATGAAAAAAAAAGTTGTCTAAAAACACATGAGATATCAATGACACATGGGGTCACCCATCCAAAAACTAAACATTCCCACTGTTGCTTAACTTCGGTCATGTAGCAGACTGTCTCTACATCATAAACTTATGTAAAGTAACGTTTAAGAATCTCAAAAGATATTCAATAATTGAAATAGGTAGAGAATAAAGAGTAGTAAAACTTGTACTGATTTGATATATTGTCCTAACGGACTGTTTCATGTTTTTTTATTATCATTTACATTTATAACTGGTGAAAAGTTAGTTTGAAGATAACACGATTGCTGGTTATTATTGACTAGTTGACGGGTAGATTGCAACATGCTTCACTCCTGGCACCTGACTACTGTACACACTGGTGAAAATGAATTCACGAATGGGTCAGCGGAGCCGTTTGAAAGCTTCCTGCTTACTTTGTTAAGCAGAGCGAAACGCCGCTGCAAACAACACATGCACTCGCACGGGCCTCAACTCAAACACTCTTCCCTTGATAACATCAACTATTTGAATAAAAGTTATATAATTACTACATTACACAGAAACGAAAATAAGTAAAAATAGCCTTTAAATTTAATCTACGATCTGTCATAAGTGTCACTCCTTTAAAAGCGACCGTACATAGCTGTAGAGAACTACTAATTTGAGTACTTCATACTGTCGTACATAATACGTAAAAAATTACAATGTTATATTATTTGCCTATATATTTATGTAAAAAACAAGGTTTCACAATAAGAACGTGAAACAGCAAACAATCTCCAAACCACAATTAGAAATGAGAAAAAATCTAAGATCTTTCAACTGTAACAAGCGGTCTTTGTCACAGTCAAATCCCAACTGATTTGAGATTTGACAAATCAGTTGGAATTTGACTTTGACGAAGACCGTTTGTTGCAGTCAAAAGTTGTTAATCTGTTTTTTCATTTCTTCTTGTGGTTTGGAGGTAGATTTTTTTTACGTGTTTACTGTGAAATCTTGTTACATATACACATATCAGTTGGGTTTTTAAGTCTGACGAAGACCGCTTGTTGTTGTTGAAGGATCTTAGTCTTTTTTTTCATTTCATATTGTGGTTTCATCATTGATTTATATATATATAAAGATTTCACATAAACACGTGGAATAACAATCAATGACCAAACCACAATAAAATTTGGGAAAACAAGACTAAGATCTTTCAACCGTAACAAGCGGTGTTCGTCAGAGTCAAAAACAAAACTATATATATATTTGGTAAAAAGATTTCACATAAACACGTGAAATAACAATCAATGATCAAACCACAATAAGAAAATTTTATATTTATATTATTATAATATATTTATTTTTTATTTTTTATTTATATTATATTTATATGTATATATATAAAATTCCGTGCAAGAATTGCCATAAAATTTATATTGGTCAAACTGGTAAATCATTAAAGACACGTGTAAAACAACACCAATACAACGTAAGTAGACAGGAAAAAAGTAGTGCCTTATTCATGCATATAAAAAATGAAAATCATCATATTGATTGGACAGGAGCTAAATTTATTACCTATGAAAAATCAATGTTAAGAAATATTATTGAATCGTCTCTAATTAAATTTAATAGATCAAATATTATAAACATTAGTAACGGTCTCTTCAAACTTGATACTTTCGTCACGAGGGCAATAGCCTCTTCAAAGAGGGTTGACAGCTAGCGGATAGTTTTTTACTTTTTCTTACTGTACTCCTTTGTTTCCCCAAACATCCCTTTCTGGACATTAGTCCTTTCCTGCGCTTTCACCCTTTTAAAATACCACTCTTCTCAACTCCTCACCAGATGTTTTCTGCATCTAGTGTTCAGTTGGGTTTTTGAGTCTGACGAAGACCGCTTGTTACGGTTGAAAGATCTTAGTCTTCTTTTCCCATTTCTTATTGTGGTTTGATCATTGATATATATTTGAGAAACAGCCCATCTTTTATACAAGTTTTGTTAAATGACCTTATTCATGCCATACTACAGAGGTCATTTAACAAAACTTATATATATATATATATCGAAAAAAAGATATATATATATATATATATATACCATGATAAACGAAAAACGGTCCGGCAGGACAGATAACAATTAAAATAAGCAGTTTCACATAAACTGAAACACAACAAAGACTCACTTTTCAAATTTTGAAAAGTGAGTCTTTGTTGTGTTTCAGTTTATGTGTAACTGCTTATTTTAATTATATATATATACATAAAACCGAAAAAAAACACCATATAAAGACAAGAACACTGCTGGGATAAATATTTCGAACCGACGTTTGTCATCAGGAAGAGAGTAGAAGGGAAGAAGAAGGGGTATATATACTTAAACATTGCATGTATGTATATGTTGTGTTTGAGAGAGAGAGAGAGAGAGAGAGAGAGAGAGAGAGAGAGAGAGAGAGAGAGAGAGAGAGAGAGAGAGAGAGAGAGAGAGAGAGAGAGTGAGAGAGAGAGAGAAAGATAGAAGGAGAGAAAATGTGTGTATATGATTAAAATCCAATAAGGTTGTATGAGTTTTAATCATAAGCATAATCAAACAAACCATCACAGAAAAAGTTTTTTCTGCCTTTAAAAGGTACATCACACTAACCAATAACCTATTCCCTTTCCATCATTAATATTTCAAATTCATAGCACAGAATATCCAGCCTTTTAGAGTTAATAAAAATCAAATTGTGTTACAAAAGAAAACAAAACGAAAGTCAACTAATATTAAACACTTATTATTTAATGTAAATTTAAATATGCTTATATTTAACTAATAAGATATGTAACAGAAATATCTGAATTGTATTATTTAGAAAAAATGATTAGTTTGGCCTTTTAGGAGACATATAACAGTTCTAAGAATCTCGGAGAATTTTTCCAACTGGTTGTTGGAAAAACCCAAGCCCACAAGAGCTTAACTACCTGCTAAGAGATCCACAGAACTATCATGGGACAATGAAGCTTATTAAGATTAGCGGTAATAGCTTATTGAAATACATGTTTCAATGTATCACAAATTCTATTGTTAATTATACTAGAATCAATAATTGTAAAATGTACATAATAGTGAATGTAAATAGATAAATGAAATATTGTGCTAATAATTTAAATATTATAAAGACTATTAAATAAAAATATTGAAATAATAAAGAAACTTCTTTTGAGGCATGCGGTTAGAATGAGAGAGAGAGTTATTTAAATCATTAAATTTTGTATAATCATGAGGTATAGTTCTATAATTATAATCATAGAACCAGGTGCCTGGTTACTGAAGCTAATAGCAAGTACGTTGTGGGCCTGTTTATAGATATCAAAGGCGCATCTGATCATGAATGGCGACCGGCTATAATCAGGCAGGTTGTGGAAGCCGAAGTGCCAACCAATATAATACAACTTTTAAAACGCTATTTTCAAGATAGAGTGGTGTATGCTAGAGCGGGTAGTTGCACTGTTAGATCAAGTGTGGAACGTGGGTGCCCACAGAGATCAGAATTAGGCCCTGTCCTTTGGTCCTACATATTTGAGGTATTGCTAATTGAACTCTTAGCATCTGATCACACCCCTATCGTGTTTGTAGATGACTTTGTGGTAGTGATACAAGCTGGGTTCAGGAGAGAGATACAGAAAAAATTTAAAAGCGCTGTGGCTATAATTGACAGGTGGTGTCGTCCTAGCTACTCAAGCACTGGGTGGCCGGATGCACATTGACATAAAAATAAAGCTTAAAGTAGAGCTGTTCTTCCGCAAACACGGACGCCGCCCAAGGTGGTCAACGGTTGATCTGGAAGAGATAGGGGACCGAAAGGAGCAGTTGATAAGATGGGCACTTCACAGTTGGCAGAGAAGGTGAGATGAGGGAACAGTAGGCAGATGGACCTACCGATTCCTCACGTATCATCGAGGGTGAAGCTGAAGAATTTTCATCTAGACTACTGGCTGACTCAGATTCTCTCCGGATATGGGGACTTTGGGGCATACCTTTCTAGGTTCAAGAAGAGGGAGGATGGAACATGTATTTGTGGGGCCTCCTCAGAGAGTGTAGCTCACGTTCTAGAGGTATGCCCCAGATATGCCAGAGAGCGTTTTGAATATGAATCTATTATGGGTGAATTCGTGGAATCCATATACAGAAACGCTTTAATGAAGCACAGGACTACGTTTCTTAAATTCGTCTATGCTATAGGAAGATGCAAGAAGACAGCAGGATTGCCCCCAAGTGATCTTCATACGCGTAAGATCTAAATACTCATGAGGAATGTTATGTTTTGTTTTTCTTTTGTTTTCCTTTTCAGGAAAGTCTAAAATAACGGAAGTCATAAGTTTATTTTCCAGTTTGTGGTATAATCCTAAGTGTTAGAAGTTAAAAATACCAAGAAATATGCTTCTTTTTAAATTTTATTAAGAAGAATTTTTTTTGTTTAGTGGGACTTTTTTGCTTTCCTTTTATTAATGTTATAAAGTTTTCGGCTCCACTTGGTCCTCCTCTGGCGTATCTCGAAGGTTTTGTTTGGCTCTATCATAGGCTAGAGCTTGTAGCTCCCGAGATGCGGCAAAAGAACTTTCACGTAAAAAAGGCATCAGTCTGTTTTGTTGTTGTTTTCAGCGATATGGGAGCTGGGAGCGCTAAATAATACCAAAACAGGTTACACAGAATGAAGGTAGATTTTTTATTTCATTTGATATAAGGCCTTCTTAATGTCGGATCTGGTTTTCTCTTCGTATTGACAGTTTTTCATTGGAACTTAATTATTGTAAGGTTTTCCTGCATTATCATTTCTACTTAGGTGTACCTTATCCCTATAGCACTATTGTTTGATTGCCCTGAATTATTCTCTAGCTATGCAGTCAATCAATATGTACTTTAGTCATCTGGATCAATATACAATTGTATCTTGTTAGAGTACAATTGTTTGATTGATATGAATTATTTTCTAGATTGCAGTCAATCAATATGTACTTTAGTCGTCTGGATAAATATACAATTGTATCTTGTTAGAGTACAATTGTTTGATTGATGTGAATTATTTTCCAGATTGCAGTCAATCACTGTGTGGTTTAACCACCTGAATCAATATAATTGTATAACTGTTTAAATAATTCGCTGTTTTGAAAGATAAGGCTTAATTTGACAAAGTTTCAAAACAAGCCTTCCATTAAATTTATTTCAATGAAAAGCGTAACCCGCAGGTGTTTCCCTATCAATGGTAATCAGCAAAGGCTTTCATATGATCCTCGACCTGGCGTAACAAGGCTTATATACCGGTTCTAGCTAAGATTATTTTTTTAATAACCCAAGAAACTTCAACTATTACCACAGCCGATTTATTCTTCGAACTGGTTAAGATTTCCCCTTAGACATTCATTAAATAAGAGAGTGCGGAACCACTTTTAGATTAAAAGTATTGATTTAGCAATGACTGACCCTTGGGTTGGAGGAAGGGACGTGTCAGGTAAGATCGATCAGCGCACTTATTATTGCTATTAAAATCATTTCAAGGATATTCGGCTGTGGGTAAAAGTGGTAACTGGTTTGGCAGCGGGTTGGTCGATGACGTCATGCGCCTCCTTAGTCGCCATTGCAGTTTTAACCCGAGCCTAGACGTTCAGTTGTTCCCAGCTATCACAGCTTTGCAGTTGTTACTTACGTGTGTCTGTGTTTCACCATTAACTTTTCCACTTCTTTTAGGTTTAGTTTGTTTATCAATGTGTTTATTCTTCAATCAATTCAACTGAAACTATAAGATATTTCATCACTTCTATTGCTTCGGACATTTCTCTCTTAACTTGCCCCGGACTAAAATGGTACGTAAAAAAACACTTATATTATATTTTTTTTTTAAAAAACACCTTTAAAATTCATTTTCAAACAGCATTTAAAACTTCATAGAAATATATACGTGATATTCTAAACCTCATTATGTCTCAGTAATCTAATCACACTTCAGTAAATTTCCATTCATTAATATCCCATCATTTCAAAGAAAGTTTTTAGTTTCAAAAAAATTTTCTTATTAATACACAGCTGATGTAAATCCTTCGAACTATTTTACAGGTGATGTTTAAAGAGACATGAATGGTTGGTTAGAGGAATAACCTCATCTTGAACTATCTCATTCACATTATACAAGAAAAAGAAGGAAAATTATTGCAATTTATTACAGTTTAGAAAAAAACTTTTTCAACATTTTCATCTTATTTTCATTTTTACTTTTCTTGGGTTGCCATAGTTTTTTTTTTTTGACAAAGCCTTTTTCCCCGCCTATCTAAAACCACGTTTCTGAAACTATATAAAACTAAAAATACCCTCTATTTGTATAAAATAATATGAATAATTTTAATTTCTTCAATAAAATGAACAACATCAACAATAACACCTATTTAGATTTATAAAAACTGTAATACGCAAAAAATTGTTAATTGATAAAAATTTAAAGCATCCATAAAAATTACAAATGAGAAATAAAATTATTTTGTTTATGATTGTCATAATGATAGTGTATTGCATGCATTGTTTTTATTTAGATTTGTATAAGTCTGAATCAGATTTTACAATTTTTTCAAGATTGCATAAAAGAAAGTAAAAAACGAGATATCTATATGCAGTGAAATTTTAATTATTTTTCTCTTTCAACTGATATTGTGTTTATTCGATATCACTGTTATATGAAAGCTGATTTCTACGTATTGCTTAATTAGTTTTCTAGTCAGATTATTTGACCAAAAGTAGAATTACTTTATTCTTTGAGGACTGTAACAATTATACACAGTTATAGTTATTTTCATATATTAAGGTATAACTTGTCATAGGGATGTTATGAAGTGACACATGCATATGTAGATTATAAAATGTTCGTTGAAGCACACTGTTTGAGCAATATACATATTTCTTTTTTCCTTTTTGAAACCAAGTTATAGTTTTATTTGAGACGGTTTTAAAAAAGCAACCCGAAATATATGCGATAAAAGATCTTAACTCATTTAGTAACTTTGAGCATTATATTTATACAAAGACAACTTTGAATCGTTAAGAGATTTGGTCAAATCACAAATGAACATTTGCTTTATTTTTTCTTTTGTAAATTTTATTTGAAATCTGTGGATTTAAATTATTACAAACCAATGAACTATTAATATATTGATTTATACTGAGTTTTAATGCTCTGAAGATGTCGAAAGAATTTAACGAATAGTTGATAGTGAAGTGACCAAATTCTTCTAGAATATGTAGTTCTCTTTGATCAAACCACAATAGGAAAATGAGAAAACAAGACTAAGATCTTTGTCAATCAATGATCTTATTGTGGTTTGTTATTTATTGATTGTTATTTCACGTGTTTATTTGAAATATTTTTATTGTAGTTCTCTTTATAGAAAGACAGTGGTCTACAATTAACTCTGTTTATAGGAATAGTTTTTATCAAATATTTAGTAAATTAATACTGATTAAAAAGAAGGAATTCTAATTATAATACTCTAATAATCTTTAAGTAGTAAAAAAAATGCAAATGTATCAACCAATTTTAATCGTGTTTATATAATACTATACGTATTTAACAGTTCTAAGTTGTTTTTTTTAATTTGAAGTTCAATAAAAAAATATTTTAAAGTTAAATATTTTTTTCTTAATTCTGTTTCTCCTAAGAGAATATCAGGATTACGAGTAACTGAAAATTTCTTTGTGCTTATATTAAACTTAGAAATAAATATTAATCCTTTAATCATTTAATCAGTAAGTTGTATGAAGATTGAAATAAAATGTTAAATTAATTATCATTTGCTCATTTCATTCTTTAAATGAGTTCATGAATAGTTTATTCGTTGTTTACAAACTAATTACCTGTAGATTGACGCCAGTAAATGTCCATTTATAACATGCATGTGGAGGTTTAAGTTCTTATCAACAAAATCTCATCAGGTTAATACATTTAAAATGTTTATACTATTTTAATAATAAGGCCAATTTGAAAAAAAAATTTCTTTATTACAATGTGAAGATAACCACTTCATTTTCTTTTGAAATTATAAATAATAATTCCTGTTTTGATAATACCTTTCTCGTATGCAAATTTAATCAATTACATGTATTCTCTAATTACGTATAATAAAAGAACAACTCTAGAGAAGGAACTCCTGCAGACATAATTTTGTTAAGTTTTTCCCTTGTTATCCTTGAAAACTCTTGTCAAAGTGTTTAGTATAAATTGCGAAATTATAATTTTTATTCAATCAAGCTCTTTTATAATACAACAGAATAAGTAATTTTTTTGTTAATGTTGAAGACCTATAATTATTTCTTCTTGTTGTTTAGAGGAATATAAGGAAGATTTAATTAAAAGAATAAGGAAGAAAGCAAGAGTATATCGAATGCATAGATAAGAAACTATTAACTGATAATTTACAAATTTTATCTCTTATGTACATATCATTAAGCGAAATGGTTTTAGATTAATTTTTAAAAATTAATTAAACCCATTCTTGTAAAGTAATTTATAATTAAAATTAATATTCTTGTACCTGTAGTAGTAGTTGTTTTCGTAGTAATCCACAACTTAAAACATGAGCTGCTCATTACGGAAAACGATTGTTCTCTTCGTTGAAAACTGAAACATCATTGTATTTAGTTAGTTTAATTTAAAGAATTGCAGTTTTTTTTTTTCACTTCCTGACCACAAACGTTATGACAGTACTGCAGAAACAAAAATAAACAGTGTTTATTAATTATTTTGAAGTTGTGTAATTATCTTTTTATAATAATTTTTTTAATAAAATGAATGAAAAATGAATGAATGAACTGTAATGAATGAATAAAGAATGGGATAGAATGAATTATTTATTAAAAGTAAAATAGAATGAGCGAATACAATTAAATGAATATGAATAAAGTTAATTAACTAGAAAAAATAAAAACCAATTTGATATTATCTGTAATATGTGTGATGTATGTAGTCTTCAAAATAAATTATAATTTAAAGCAAACGGTTCAAAATTTAAAAAAAAACCTGTAAAAATAAGAAATGAAATTGAAAACAAACTTCAAGTTGTCCATGTTTATAAATAAGAAGGTTCTGCAATAAAGATGTGAAATAAAACTCAATGTTTAAACCTCTCAAAGTATAGTAAACGTCTCAGAGTAAATTCAGAAAGAAATTAAGATCTTTTGGCTGAATTAACTGAACATATATATATATATATATAGTTCAATATAGACAAAGAAACATAGAGAAATCAGAAGAAAACACTTACAGTCTCTAATTTTCGGTTTGAACCGTCTTCAGGAGAGATAAGAGAGGGAAACCAAGCGCACTGGTTCAGAGATGGTTGGAGACCGGTTCAATGATTCAATGATTACTCTCGGATAATTTTCTTTTAAAACTATAATAAGGACAGGGTATACACTATATGAAAAGAAATGTAGACCTCATTTTCCAATAGTCTCTTGTATTGTGTTCCAATTACTTTTATTTTGTTCTTTCCTTTCAACTCCTTTTGTCTGTATGTCCAACTTTCTTTAACACTCTGGCTGTATTGAGCTATTCAGACATTCTTTTCATTATTCATCTTTCTTTATCTTTTTTTTTCATTAGGAACCTTTTATTCGCTTTTCATTTCTTTCATTTGCTCTACTTTAAGCATTAAATATATTTTAAAATACTTTCTGTTATAGATAAGGTATAATTATTTTGCTTGAATAACTTTTCTGAACTTTATACTTTTATTAATATTAAACACATATTATACCGTCTTACCTAGTACATTGCTGCCGTAGCTCTCGGACCGGTTTCGGGTGTCACCCATCTTCAACAAGAACTGATCTTGTTGTTCATTAGATCAGTTCTTGTTGAAGATGGGTGACACCCGAAACCGGTCCGAGAGGTACGGCAGCAATGTACGAGGTAAGAGGGTATATTATGTGTTTAATATTAATAATACTAACCTCTGTGGTAATGATGAAATGCATGAATTTATACTTTTAGTAATGATATATTTTTAATAAAAAAAAATTAAAAATATTCCTTCAGTTTTAAAAATTGATTAAATGAAATGTAATCAACTCAACTCTACAACTGAGGAAAATATGAAATTACTATGCATTCTCTTTAACTGATCACGACAGAGTTAATAGTGAAAATAGTTGGCGCATCATTTCATAGGTTCGATTTACAGTTTCTTTGAGTAATCATGGTTTGGTAGTGGTTGGTAGTTGTTCGGTAGCAGTGACCGTGACTGCGGGGTTCCCATCATTTCGGACGGAAGCAGTTCTTTACTGTATGTCTTGAATTTTAAGGTAGTGCATTCAGTTATTATGTGGTATTTACTCATTGTAGGCTAGAAATCTGATAAAATAGTATCCATATTTACAAGTTTATTAGTCTAATCAACGTGTTTCGAATATGTAGTAATGTGTCTGTGCCACAGAATCTGAAGCTTGACTTTATGCCTGAAGAATAACAGTACTTGTTTGAAACGCATTGTCTAGACTATTAAGCTTCTCTGTGTGGAAGACTATTTTATTAGCTTTTTACTCTACAATGAATGTCTAGATAAAATTATCTTTTGATATCTTGGCATAGCTAGCATATAATTTACTACTTCTTCAATAATTCTATAATACCACTTTTGCATCGTTTATGAACCATCAGCAGTTCATTATAATAAATAAAAAATGCAGATTTAACTTGTTTAAGTTTTCAGACCTTCGATCTATGAAAAAATTGGAAGTTTGGATATCTGCATTTCTGGGCTACAAAAAGACACGTTATTATTTTATGGTTAATAAGATTCTGTTTGTTTATAAACATCTTTGTTTGTTATGGATTTCTAAATAGCTGTATTAGTCTGGATGATATTTACATGTTGTTAATTCAGTTTTATGGTGAAGGCTCTAGGTGAAATAAATGATCGTAGGACAAAAGGTTAATATCTTAGTAAAAATATAATACATTTCTGCTTTTACCTCCTGTTGTGTGCATATAGTACACAACGATAAAAAGATTTCACATGAACACGTGAAACCCTCTTCTAAGAGGGTTGACAGCTAGCGGATAGTTTTTTACTCTTTCTTACTGTACTCCTTTATTTCCCCCAAACATCCCTTTCTGGACATTAGTCCTTTCCTGCGCTTTCACCCTATTAAAATACCACTTTTCTCCCAATCTTCTCAACCCCTCACCAGATGTTTTCTGCATCTAGTGCTTCAGTTGAGTTTTTGACTCTGACGAAGACCGTTTGTTACAGTTGAAAGATCTTAGTCTTGTTTTCCCATTTTTTATTGTGGTTTGATCATTGATTGTTATTTCACGTGTTTATGTGAAATCTTTTTATATATACATATATATGCATGTAATTCCAACGATCTATCCATACTTGTATCAATAACTTCGAAGACGTAAACGAAAATCAGAAAATGATTAAAATCTTTGAACCAAAAGTGATAGACTAACTATACAGATAAGTATAAATAATTATTGTAAGTTTACTCAGTATAGTTAGTGTTTCTATCCGAAGAAACACCAATGGGTGCATAATTTTAAACTGACCATTATCAAGCAAACTAAAAGTGAACAGAAAAACCATGGAGCTTTACAAGTCACAATTACTAATTAGTGATAATTACTGGATTTACAATTACAATTTAGAACTTTAATATAACTGAATTTATATTCATGAATATGAAATATGAAATTTTTAGTTTTTTTACAAAAAAATATATGCCCGAATTAGTTGATATAGCGAAAAAATATGTGTAACTCCACAGAAATACTTTTGACTTTTGTAATATTTTATTTTTAGAGGTTCTTAGTCAAAAAGGTTTCTAACCTCTTTTATAACAGGACTATGCTATGGGATTAGTTATTAATATTGTAAATGGCTTTTGAAAAATTTGCTTTTCAATTTTTGAAACTGGTAGTTATTGAACCGCAGTCGTACGCTAAGAGACTTACATGGAAGTAAGAAGCTCAGATAGTTGGGATGGTGGCAGAAGAGATAAACTGTTTTAGTCAGGTAGAATTCTTTTTCCCAGTACCTGAACTCTCCAATGCAAATGGATATTGTCAACCTTTATCTATGACCTGCTCTTATCTATAGTTCCTACTTCTATAAGCTTTATATTTCTTTTAACCAGGATGATAGCTCCATGAAATAGTTGAATAATTCATAAATGGGTTTAAGAATGGGATTAAAGTTTTAAGGAATCTAAAAAAAATTAAGAATAAATGTCAGCAATTTTATGAGACCGTTTTCAAGTTACAAACTTAAATGTATATAGAGCTTAAAGTTAATAGTTTAATGAAGGATATATATTATTAATTATATTTGTAGGGGGACTTTATACTTTCAACAAAAATTATATTGATATAGCTTCTCAATCACTGTTTGTTCAAATACTAATTTAGTTATTGAGGATTAGATCCAAAACTAATAACTTTTGATTTCAAGCTAATACTTGTCCAGCATTCACGTTTTCATATTATTATTAATATTGTTTTTATTATTATCAGGACTAAAAAGAGTTTATTAAGGATTTTCAAATAGTATAATATAGTATAGTATATTGGAAAATACCTTCACAGAATATCAAAAACAATACTATTAGCAAAAAGTAAAAACACGGCAAAACAAAAATCTAAAATACAATAACATTATTAAAGAAACCATTCAACGAATTATCCACGTCTCTTCTTTTGATAATGTATATGTCTTATCAAATATAATTTGATTATATATATATATATATATATAATACTACTTTCTCCTACCGTAGACCTTCCAACATTAATTCCATTTTTACCCATATTTCCAACAGCCCCTGTGCTAGCAGAGGGATGCAGCGATGTGAACGCCGTAACTGCCAAACCTGTCCCCTAATTAACTCCAGTGCTTACTTTACTTCCCCTCTCAGTAACAACTCCTATCCTGTTCCTTCTGATACATCTTGCACTTCCTGTAACTGCATTTACCGTTTGGAGTGTACTCGATGTGATGCTTTTTACGTTGGCTTGGCTTCAACCAAGCTGAGCCTGCGTATGAACAATCACAGGGCGTCCGTTGGTCAGCGCAGAGACCTACCCATAGCTGTCCATGCTAATTCCCATGACCTCCCTTTCAATGATTGTTTCAGGGTACAAATCCTCAAACAAATCCCCGAGTATAATTCCCATGTCACCCTTAGAGCTTCCGAAGAGGCATTCATATGCCTCCTTGGGGCTCGTTCTCCTCCTGGTCTTAACCTCTACCGTTAACTATTTTTTATTTTTTATTTATTTTTTTATTTTATTATTATTATTATTATTTCGTATTTTATATACTTTTTATCTTGTTTTCTAAATAAATATTGGAGGGATTTCTATTTTTCCTCTCCTCCGCTGGGGGGCAGCATTGCGGTGGTTCCACGAGTTACTCTGGAGGCCAGTAGCACTTTGCTTCTCAACGCGAGTACTTCGCACTTCTTCCCGATGACGACGGATGTCGAAATATCGAAGTGAGTTCTGTAGTGTCTTTCTGTGTTCTTTTCTATGTGTTAAAGTGTATATATATATATATATATATATATATAGTTCACACAGGAAAGAGAAAAACAAATAAAAACACACACAAAAAAGACTCACAACGATATTTTGACATTCGTCGTCATCGGGCAGAAGTAATCCCTTTGAGCAGCTGAAGCTAACTCAGCTGCTATATATATATATATATATATTATATATATATATATAAAGATTTCGCATAAAGACGTGAAATAACAATCAATGATCAAACCACAATATGAAATGGGAAAACAAGACTAAGATCTTTCAACCGTAACAAGCGGTCTTCGTCGTAACAAGACCGCTTGTTACAGTTGAAAGATCTTAGTTTTGTTTTTCAATTTCGTATTGTGGTTTGATCATTGATATATATATATGACCAAACCACAATAAGAAATGGGAAAACAAGACTAAGATTTTTCAACCGTAACAAGCGGTCTTCGTCAGAGTTAAAAACCCAACTGACAACCCCAACTTGTTTTCTTTATATATATTATACTACAAACTTCGGTGAAACCAAAAGTCGATTTGAAATCAAAAGTTAATATTTTGGACACTATCCACAATAATTAAATTTGAATTCATATTTTCGTAAATGGATAAATCAAAGTCTCCATACACAAAAAAGAATCCTTTTTATTCTATGTGTTTCGAATGTTCTACTCAGTCGGTCCTCCACTTCTTCCTTTTTAAGGTTACCTCACGATGAACACGAAGTGTTCGAAACGCGTAAAGTAAAAATGACATCTTTTTTATGTGTGAAGACTTTGATTTATCCATTTACCCCAATATGAGTAAATACCACATATGAGAAGAGTAAATACGGATTGCATGACTAACGAGTTAAATTAGTATTTAATAAAAATGATATTTATTTAGAATTATTAATAATGTTATGCTTGCACTATAAGTTCTGTATTAATAGGAATTGGTTAGATTGGTTGGGCATTCATTGTGTCACTAAGAAACACCATTCTAGTATGTAGTGTCAGTTTAGTGTGAACCGTGAATATTTCGACCCTGAAATATTTAGTGCTCCGTGATTATTTCCTTTTTAAGCGTCATTGGGGGGATTTAAAGGAATAATTAATAAGTATAGGTTTTGAGAGAATGAGTTTAAGTGAGTTTAGAGTGTGAATTACAATAGTTTTGTAGATATCAATTAAAAAGTTGCCATCTTAAGGTGAACTTGAGAAAGTATCTTCTAAAGATTTCGGATTAAAAGGATTGGAAGCATCAAAACTTAGATGATCTGGAAGATTTGACAGTCCCTGTGTAGCTTTAGGATTGTGTTGTATATGTACAGTCTGTGTATCAACAAATCCTTCTCTGAAAGTTAATAACGGTACGTTTTAGCTTTCTGTGAGAGTTTCATGCTATGGTGTAACCAGGATTTGTCCAAGAGAGGAGTGGGGAAACTAGAGGCAGCGAACATACTCTACAGCTGAGAAATCATCTGTTGCTTGACGTCTACCAGACAAGTCTTAGAATCATAAACAGCTCTCGGAATAACGCGTTTTGATTAATAAGTTTTTTTATTTCTTTAAAATGAACTGTAATATTAGTTTTATATTGTTGTTGTAAACACTTCGAACTGCTTATCCTAAAGTTACACTTAACTTATCTAAAGTTACACAGATCTTATATTTTGGTCTTTGGGCCAAACATCTATTACTATTATATATATTTATTTATAAGATGACACAAAGAAGAGCGACACACAGTGTAAACAAAACACACCCACAAACTCAAATTTTCGGGGGATCGGTCTTCAGGAGAAAAAGAGAGAGAGGGAGACCAAGCACGCTGTGGACACAACAGAAAGTAACCTGCTCCCTCCTTTTTTCCTTAAGGCGGATTTCCGAAAAATTTGAGTTTATGATTATGTTTCATTACTCTGTTTGTCACAGAGTAAATTGAAGAAAACTTCAATTTGCCACTGGTATTGTGTCTAGTTTGGATCGTCCTTCCCACTTTATGGTGTATTTATATATAATATTTTTACTTTATATTTATATATATATTTACTTAATAGTTTATAAGATAATAGATTAAGAAAACGAATATTGGTAGAAAATAACACTTATTTAAAGAATGTATCAAGTACAGGCATCTATTTCGTTATACAGTTTATCCCCAGCCGTACTGTATTCGTTATAGATTACTACTTTTATGTAGTGGGGATCTATATAAAATCTATCTATATTCTATCTATATAAAATTTATCTACATTTGCTGACCTACTGTTCATACGGGTATAACGGGTCAAAAGGATAGTATTAGGCGATCTTTTTCCCTACGTATAATCTATATTACAATGTTAGTATTTTTGATATCTATAAATATAGTACAACTACCCTTAGTGGGATAACAAGTAATAGTAATCCATGCTAAAAAAAAAAAAAGAGGAGGAACTACCCATTGTTAGTGCTGCATATTCTGAATTGTTTTGATAACTTGTTATTAGTTTTCTTAGTTATCATTGCTGAAAAGATCTCTGAGCCAACATCTTTTAAGCCTTCTAATAGGGTTAGGAATCTTACAGGATGATAATTGCTAATTGGAATGATTTAGGTCCGAGGGAAAAGATTCATGAAATTTGCGGTATCGTGATCGGATTTCTGGGTGGTTAAAAGGAATTTTCAAATCGTTATGAATTATTGTTAGAAACTTGAAAGAGAGCTTGTACAATTTTGCGAAGGATTATGGATTGGGCTGTTTGGATTCTTTGGATATTTTTACGCTTGGTTTATCACCAGATATTAAAATGGATTATTTTTTTAATCAGAAGTGTAGGTTTTGTTAATATTAACTCTCAATATACCCATCGTTCACTTTATAGATATTCAATTGACACTGGATTTTGAAGTGCAACATGGAAATTCAATGAGACTGAATAAAAAACTAAAGACCAAAGAACGGGGTTTATGCCACTGGTTTCATAGCAAGCTATGACTTGGTACAAAGTTATAATAAACTGAAGTATAATGATCGTTAAAGGATAACAGTTTAGCCCTTATATAACATTGTTTGAATTCACTGAATTTATTTTCAAAAAACATTTTAACATAAAAGTTATTACCCACAAATTAGAAAGTTTAGTATATTAATTCATAACTATAAAACATAAATTGTAAATCAAAATATTAAATATGGAAAGAAATGACTGAAGAATAGTTTTTCACACTGATGGAAAAGAAATCAAGGAGTCTGGAGCAGATATTTACAATCATTGGAAATTATTATTTAAAACTTTATTTATTAATATATTATGTAGCAGAGGTTGATATTTCAAGTTTCTGTAAGGTGCCGCTACTCGTTCTAGTCTTTGCAGTCAGCTTGCAAAGCTGTGTAGTGTATTCAGCCGTCGGCTGTTCAATCCCATTGAGAGTAGAGGAACGTGATGGGGAAGCAGATCTGTTGATTATATTCCGCGGGCTTTGAAAAGGTAGTCATGGCCTGTTGCTATTCTGAATGAAGCCATAGCAGTTTCCCTGAGCAGGTTATTGGGATGGGCTTCGATATAATACCGATTCACATCTCATCCCCTTTACTCGCGAGGAAGCTTTTACATTTTGATTTGATGTTGCATTTATTAGAGTTAGTAACAGTAACAACGGTTAACTATATTTCGACCATCGACCATTCCGAGTACAAATACTTAACCAAATCCCCGATTCTAAAACGAAAGTAACATTAAGAGCTTCTGGGGAAGTATACATATGCTTGCTTGCTGCTTGTTCTTCCCCTGGACTCAACCTCAACCGTTAATTCTTATAATTATTTTAAAAGGTATTTTTTTATTTTTTTAAATATTTTAATTTTTTATGTTGTTATGTTTTTATTCGTTTTTTACTTTTTAATTTGGCTTTTCACTTCTTTCCCCTCCCTTCTCGCTGGGTGGTTGTAGTGGGGGTACTGACTAACGGTTGTGCTGCTACCGTTCGTGTTCAGTCGCGCTCCGCCTTCCTGCGGGACTCTTCGCCTCCTGATGACGTCGATGGTAGAAATATAGAAGGGAGTTATTCCTGTGTCTATCTGTGTGTTCTTTTTTAATTGGTTTATATATATATACAAAAGTAAAGTTTATCGGACTCGGTCAGTTCTTCAGGTTCAAATTAAACTCTCATTGTCAACGTTTCGGTCTTTATTTAAAACCTTTTTCATAGGCAGAAGTATAAATTTTGAAACAGAAAAACTAAGTATTACATTTCAAATTATTTTACAAAGAAAAAAAGGTTTTAAATAAAGACCGAAATGTTGGCAATGAGAGTTTAATTTGAACCTGAAGAACTGACCGAGTCCCGACAAACTTTACTTTTGTTTCTATTCCACGGTCGACACTTTTATCAATATTTATATATATAAAGATTTCACATAAACACGTGAAATAACACGTGTTTATGATCAAACGACAATAAGAAATAGGAAAACAAGACTAAGATCTTTCAACTGTTTAATCATTCTTACTGTACTCCTTTGTTTCCCTAAACATCCCTTTCTGGACATTAGTCTTTTCCTGCGCTTTCACCCTTTTAAAATTGAACCGTCTTCAGGAGAGATAAGAGAGGGAAACCAAGCGCACTGATTCATAGACGTTTGGAGACCCAACCGTCTCTGAACCAGTGCGCTTGGTTTCCCTCTCTTATCTCTCCTGAAGACTGTTCAAACCGAAAATTAGAGACTGTAAGTGTGTTCTTTTGATTTCTCTATGTTTCTTTGTCCCTATTGAACTATATTTGTCCGTTTTGGATCGTATTTCCAACGAAAAAGTTATATATATATATATATATATATAAAATCTTTGAATTTGTATTTTGAAGGTTTTAGTCAGGTTTTAAATAAACTCGTTTATGGCGACATCTCTACGTATATTTATGTCTTCTTCATAGCTGGAACATGACCAAAACCCTCAAAATACAAATTCAACGATTATATTAACAGTAGGGTCAAGAAGCAAAAGCATTATATATATATATATATAGGGTCAAGAAGCCAAAGGATTTTATTTATATATATATATATATATATATATATATATACTGTGGTTTAGACGTTGACTTTTATTTCAAGTATTTATTGTTAAATCTTGTTATATATATTTAGTCTGCAATACAGAAGATATACTATCAGTATTATTATAATCACTGAAATCCAGGTACAATTCCATCAATACTCAACTAAGTTAAGTTTTAATATCCCTTAGTTATTCAGTTTAATTAATTCTTTCAAATTATTAAAAATCAATTACGCAGAAAACGATCTCTAGGTCTGTACTATTAGATTACATCGTGTTTCCAAAGCAATCTTGTTATTTCACATCAGTGACTGTTCTGATTGTCCCTAAACTTTCAACAAATATTTTTTTCTGTTATTTATTTTTTTTTGTTACTTGAGAGCAGTTTACTTGGTTTTTACGTATAAGGTGAGGGGTATCGATTTATTTTTAAATTACTTTATATTTGCCTATCAAGAAAATTCTCTAACTGGTATGCAATATGAGTTTAAATGATTTTATTATATTCCATTTAAGTTCAATTACTGTTGGTGACCATTTTCTGATACTAATAAAAAAGATCTACAAGTTGTGCAAAAACTGAACGTACCCCACCGAGCCTTCATCCTTATAGAATTTTATCACCCTCCAGTAAATGTTAAAGTTTTTTTATAACCATAATATTTCGCAACTCGTTATTGTATTTTTTTAACTGTGAATTTTTTAACCAAAGGTAGGGGTTTGGCTTCAGATATTATTTTTGAAGGAGAGGGTGTTGACACCGGAGCTCACACAAATATTGATGCAAATGATACTGATTTACTTGTACAGTAAAAATTTTGATTAATTAAATATTTTATATAAACCTTCAAATTCTACATTGTAAACAAAAGTCATGATTTATTTATCAAGTTGCTTATATTCACTGAACAATACAGGTCAGTGGATTTAGAAGAACAATGAAAGTTAGGAAGAAAGCGGTGTCTGCCACACAGGTACACCCACGCTGTGATGGTGGTAGGGAGACCCCCACGCCGACCAACTCTTCTCCTCTACCCCCCTTAAGGCCCCTCTACGTCAAGGGTTCTCAATGGTGGTGAAATTCACTCCCAGGGGCGAATTTTTTGTTTTCAGGGGGTAAATTCTGTCCACAGTAAGTTTACAGATGAGGAAAACTATTATAGGTTTTGATCTCTTAATTATAAATTAAAAAAATCATTGAATTAATATTTTAAATATCCATCAATAACTGTAATTAGTATTTATTTTGTAAAATTATATTATAAACATAATCAATGTAAAGGGGCCAGGTTTGCTCAGTGGTTAACGTACTCGCCTCTGAACTAGGACCGAGGTTCGATACCCACCTGGTCTTCGATTTATTCACGCGTGAGGAGTCACGCGGAAGGACGTTAAACCGTTGGTGCCGAGCCTGTACGATGTCAGTTACTCGTTAAAGATCCCTACTCTAAATACACTTGAGTTAGGCAAAACTTAGGACTCCCACTGTAGAATCAATCTTCATTGTGTGGTATCACAAAGGGCCAATGCTCGGTCTACGTGTGTTCCCTTGTGGGACTGCCATTGAAACCTAGCCAAACCTAATCAATGTACAGTTTTAAAAGTGTTTATACTACCTTGGAATGGAGAGGGTGTGGGGGAATAGCATTGTGGGATATGGAGAGAGGGGTGTTTGGGCCAAGGAAGGCTGAGAACCCTTCATCACAGTTCCACTAGTGGTTCAGTATTGTGTTTTATTGAATGAAAGATTGTGAAGAGTGAAGTGTTTATTGTAGTTGTTTATGAAACAAAAAGACCTAACGGGTTCATTTTTTTGACCCTCTAGGAGGTTTATTTTATATTGCTCTTTAATTTGAAATTAATATTTAAATACTACAATAGTAGTATATTATATTAATACTATGATACTACCGTATTATAATACAATACTCCTAAAATTTAAAAAAAAAAGAACAGATTTTTTATGTGTAAATTTTGTTAAATGTTATAAGATACACGTTTTAATATTTAAATTGTAATAAGTACTGTTTATTAATGCATTTGTTTGTTGTTTTTTTTTCAGAAAATATTGCTTCTAGTGGGTACATTGGTAGCTCTAGCAGGGGCACACTCGTGTCCATCGGGCAAATTCTGGTCGCATGAACTGGACGAATGCATTCTTTGCTCCAAGTGCTTGCAGTCATACCTTGTCAAGCCCTGCGACAGGTTCAACGATACAGTGTGCTCAGACGAGATCAAACTCTCACTCAACTGGCTTCATCCAAGAGTTCATCACTTGAAAAAAGAAAGAATCCATTTTTTTGGTGATGACGAAGATAATGAGGAAGAAATTGATTCAGACGAATCTGAACACGACTGTAACGACAAAACAGACAACGATCTCGAAGGGAAACACAAGAAAAAGGAGAAACATTTTCACTTTGACGCATTAACAGATTTCGATTTTGAAAAAAGTAAGCACAAAAAACACAAACATCTTGATTTTGATAGTGATTCTGGTAAGAAATTGCATAAGAAACTGTTGCATAAATACTGGGGAGATACAGAATCAAGTGATGAATCAGAATTGTATAGCGACGAACAAAAAACTTTGGAAAAATGGCTGTTAGATTCGAAGAGAAAACTCAAACACCGAAAAGACGATTTTATTAAAACATTGAAGGGAACTCAACAGAAAGAAGATAAAAAATTTAGGCTTAATCATCCAAATGGGAAAATGTTTACAGACATGCTTGATGACTTGGTCAAACATGAAATGCATGTTAAAAAGGAAAACGCTAAAAACAAGCCAGAAAATGAATTTGATGTTGATTTGTTCAGAGACTTAGTTCATAGTAATTCTGAAAAAAGAAAAGAAGATACATTAGAGTTTATGAAATTGCTGTCTAATCCAGAAGTGAGCAATTTGAACTATAAGTCAGTTGTTCCTACGCATAGGATGTTTTTAGGTGAACCATCAACAGTGTCTGAAATAATAGGGCAAGTGAAGGATGGACAGAGTTTGTTCAAGCCTGACTATAGCAAGAATGTGGTTTTGGAGAAGTCGTCGAGATCGCGCGGCGAGTCAGTGGAGGAGATGGAGCCCGGCGGCGAGGTGATGTCGGTGCCGTTCACCGCCGCCGAGACTCTTGTCTGGGACTGGCAAGCCGTCGCCCTGGTGTCCGCCGTCGGCGCTTGCCTCCTCTTCTTCGTCGTCGCCGCTATCTACATCCTACTCACGTCCAGGGACACCCGATCTAAAGTCACTGACCAAGGTAACATCGCAGTACTCTTCCAACTATCTTTTCAAAGCAATAGAAGTGTCTAACTCTATCATCCCCCAATAAACATAATTTCATTGACCGAAGCCTTGTTGAATTACAATTAACTGCTAAATCTGCCCGGTCCAAAGTTAGTCATTATATTTATAATAGATTCTCTATAGTTTACACGACAACTTAGTTTTGAAATAAAAGTAACTAAGACATAGTTTTAAGTTATTTTATGATTTTTTTGTCTATTAACTTGTTGCCAATATTACATATTAAACTGACTCTAAAGAAGGTAAATTTACCATAGAATTAGAGTTCAGAGAGGAAACAGAAGCAGGTTGAAAGTTTTGAAATAGATTTGTTATTGTTTGTATTGCTTTCGTGTGTATGTTGTTATACTAACTTGGCCATTTTTTTATTTCTTATTATATGTATATATATATATATAATCATCACAATAACACGTGATATAAATATTCAAGCAACTCATCACAAACACTTATCTTCCATCATTTGTAGAGAATTATCTGAATATATATATATATATATATATATATATATATAGCAAGTGGGTTACTTGCCGTTGCGCCTACAACGTGCTTGGTCTCCCATTCTCTTTTCTCCTGAAGACGGATTACCCGAAAATTTGAGTCTGTAAGTGTGTTTCCCTACTTTGTGTGTTGCTCTTTGTTAATCTCGAACTCGTGTATATATATATATATATATTGAAAATCTACATGAGGTGTCTGGTTCTGATATCTGATTGGTTGATGCGGGACCAAATAAGCTTGACTCATTTTTCAAGTTGAAGGCTTCTAGCTCTGATCGAAGTCACGTACAGCGGTTCTTCTCTTCCATGGAGTCATCTCCGCCGACACAGCAAATAGTATAAGGGCTCGCACTCTTTCAGAAAATGAACAGTTGCCGTGTGATGTCGACTTTTCCACTTCGAGTTTTCCCGGTATCGGTTTACCCTTATACTATTTGCTGTGTCGGCGGAGATGACTCCATGGTAGAGAAGAACCGCTGTACGTGATTTCGATCAGAGCTAGAAGCCTTGAACTTCAAAGTCAAGCTTATTTGGTCCCGCATCAACCAATCATATATATATAAACCAATTAAAAAGAAGACAGCACACAGATAGACACAGGAATAGGTTAGGTTAGGTTGACCCCCATGTGACTCTACAATTAAAGAAATCTCCACAAATTAAATATAAAACGAAAATCTTGTAAGGCATTTCGAGATAGTTCGTTGTCAAAGAATTCACTATACTTAGTCCTTTGACAACAAACTTCCCTTTAAAGGCCTTAGGACTTTTTTACTTTTCTTCTGAATTTTTCTATGGTTTTTCTAAATAAACTAATTAAGCACAAGAAAAACACTGAAAAAGTCTGATTTTGATATTTAAATATCCATTGTCATCAGGAAAAGATGTACATAACTTGAGAGGCAAAACAAATAAATATCTACGTAGAAATAGTAAAATGAGAGTAAGATCTTTCAACCAGTAACATCCTTCATCAGAAGGAGAATAATGCACTTTATGCCATTTTAAGTTCATATTTTAGTGATAGTTAAAATAATTTACGTATTTCTTGTTTTAGATGCTGAAGAAATGACGACAATGGTAGCACTGATGCCAACAGAAGTTGAAAAACTAGACGAAGACTTTGGCAGAAAGCACCGTCCTATAGGTAGCCACTGTGTAACTTTTGTTTCATCTTGATATTGTCTAAGATATACATATCTGACTCTATATGCAAAACTTAATTACTACTAAAACAAAAAATAGGAGGAGCAATACTTTTAAAAGAAACTACTTTGAAAGAAATTAGAAAAAATACTAAGGTATTTCAACTAAAACAAGCAGTCTTAGTCAGCATCAAACTGATACTGCTCCGAAAATATCAGTTTGTGGTTTAGACGTTGGTTTTAATGTCACATATTTATTGTGTAATATATATATATTAATACAGAAAAATCACAATAAAAACACGTGATGCAATTAATGAAGTTTAAACCAGAAGGAAAAAGGAAAACAATAGAAATAAATACTCTGAGGCCTTTCACTTTATGTCACTAGAGCATTTATATATATATATATAAATCAAAATATTAAAACGGTCCAAACCGAACAGATATATAAATGAAAAAAGACAACAAATAGAAGAAGCGAGAAAACTTACTGGGTCGATATTACGAACTTCAGGTCGAAATATCGACCCAGTAAGTTTCCTCACTTCTTCTATTTGTTGTCTTTTTTCATTTATACATATATATTATTATTAAAAAAATAACCATAGTTGCCAGAAACTTGCTTCTCTATAAGTTTCTCTATCTCCCTAAATAAGGATTTCGTTGTTGTATCTAAACTATATAACAAATTCCTACACAGTTAATAGTCAACATGTTTGAAATCTTTCATAGAGCCATCTTCAGGACGAGAATGATTCTGAGTAGCTTTTCCCTTTGTATAAGCAAAGTAGAGTCAATTATAGGGATTAAGGTTGTTTGTTCAAAGCTGGGGGGTGAGTGACCTAAGGGGTCGCTGTTATTGCCTGGGCCACGTCTATTTGACCTTATTTCCAAATAGCTTAAGGCTCCTATGGCTGTTTTCTAATTGAATGTTGATATGGGAAAAAATTTTGATGAATTGAAAAACAATAGCCAAACTAAGAGCACTCCACTCAAAGAAACTAATCTAGTATATGAATATACTTGTACCTACGGTGACTGTGAAAACAGAAAATCCCTCTAGTTGATTCTACTTTGCTTATATAAAGGGAAAAGCTACTCAGAATCATTCTCGTCCTGAAATGGCTCTATGAAAGAGTTGAAACATGTTGACTGTTAACTGTGTAGGAAGTTTGTTATACACGTATAGTTTAGATACAACAACGAAATCCTTATTTAGGGAGATGCGAAAGTATTAATTTTGAATGGAAAGTTCAGTGTCACGTGTTCATTCAGACTACAATTGTTGTTAAAATCCACATACTATTTTTCTTTGTAAAATAATTTGTAATGTAATACTTAGTTTTTCTGTTTCAAAATTTATACTTTTGCCTATGAAAAAAGGTTTTAAATAAAGACCGAAACGTTGGCAATGAGAGTTTAATTTGAACCTGAAGAACTGACCGAGTCCCGATAAACTTTAATTTTGTTCTATATATACATATAGTAAGAAGTGATCTTCGTCAGAGTCAAATCCCAACTTTTTGATTTGACTCTGACGAAGACTGCTTGTTATGGTTGAAAGATGTTAGTCGTTTTTCTCATTTGTTATTGTGGTTTGGTCGTTGATTGTTATTTCGCGTGTTTATTGTGAAATCTTGTTATATTACAGGTGTCATGTATCCTTACTTTTACTGCATCAGTGAGACTGCCAAAGACTACTTGTTTTGGGTGAAAGATCTGAGTTGTATATATGAATAACACGTATATGAAAAAATACCGTAATATGATTATAGAATGTGATTCTATAATCAAGGGAATCTCCATTAATATAAGTAAAGGATTAAGAAAAGTCGCAAATTTTCTTTTTCCTTCTTTTTTTGGTGGTGATATTCCTGAGATATATATATTCAACATAAAATGAAATAAAAAAATACAGTCTTAATTTTGTCTTAGAATCGTTCTAAGATGAAAAGAGAGAGGAAGGTTGGGGTGGTTGGAGACCATATCTCTCTCTCTCTCTCTCTCTCTCTCTCTCTGTCTCTTCTGTGCTGATGAAGATTGGACCCAATGATTCCAAATGGTCCCAAATGGTTTACTCACTTCGGATTCGAAACATCCAAGGATTTAAGCACTCAATGAAACCATCTTATTTTGTCGTCCCTTGACTTAAAGTGCATAGTGATAATTATCATTATCAAGTTATTGCTTAGTAATCTATGATTTTACAAAAAATGTATTTTTATTTATTATTAGGACTCTTAAGATTGTTGTTCTTATTACTGAGATAAATAGTTATATTTTAAACATATTTATATTAATATTATTATAATCCACCAAGTTTCTTAAAATTCATAGTATAAATATTTTTAAGAATGTATGAAATATTGTGATAATTGAATCATTAAATAGAAATACTGCAGGTAACACTATAGTTATGTAGATAAAAAAAAAAATATGAAAAGCAGAGTTTAAACCTTTGGAATAAAGTTTTCTTCGTTGAGAGATTGTACAAAGAAAAGGCAAAGAAGGAAGTGATGAGAAACCTTGAGGGAGCTGGCGCAGCTAACTAGGGAAAACCACTTAGCGATTTGTCCACCTGATACCAGCAAGGATGGGTCCAATAGCCTTGTACGATCAAATAATAGATTAAGTTAATTAAATAAATTCGTCGAAAAATTAAGTAATTTATTTTTAATAAATAAATATATATATGTATACGATTAACTTTATTTGTAATTAATAAAATTAAAAATAAAAATGATTAAAAATATTAATTAATGATTGATGCATTAGAGGAGGAAATTCCCTTCTCTGATGGGAAATGGGTATTTGATCTATTATCAGGAGACAAAAATGTTCATGACTTGATTAATGAAACCAAGGGAGACTTTTCGTTCTACTACAGTCCTGCCAACCTGCGTCAAAGATGAAAAATACAGAGACAATGATTAAGGGAAAGCAAAAATTCCCTATTTTCTATAACTATGTTGCTTGAATAATAGTTATTTTATTTTTTTTACTATATTACTTACTATGCTGACATTTTATAAGAGTATTTCATGAGAAAAAAAATAACTGTTTTTACTAACTTGACGCCTTTTGTTCTACACATCAGGCATGATAGTGTGCTTAAGTTTCATGATATTTGTGGCGTGATACATGTTTTATGATAGTTCCGGGCAGAACCGCCTTACCACCATTACACGGTGTTACCTATCCATGTAGTAATCAAGCCTATATTACTTAACTTTGATGATACGATGTGTTACATAACTATGGTAACCTCCCCCCCCCCCCATACAAAAAAAAACAATAAATTTCAGTCAGAAGTCTTCATTCAGTATTACTTTCCACTGATAATTTACCCTAGAAATACATTTGTGTCAATGCAAAGAGATTTTATGGAAGAACCCGTACTGTTAATATCCTCAACTACAAATATATTCAAAACATTAAAGATGTGCACCGTGCTATGGGAATTTTTTAAAAAGACATTCTCTTTGTGCAAAAAGATTGGAACTGTTGTACCAGTAGCTATCTCATAATCTTGACCCCTGACCCATTGAAGAAGGATTCCCTTTACACACATGAGTTGATATTCATAAGAATTCCTAAGATTTGATATATATTATTATTACAATGTGTGACAAAAGAATCTGATAACTTTTTAGCTAAACAATGTTTGTTTTTTTTTCTTTTTTGTAGTTATTAAACCGAAGCTGAGCCACGATTACGACCAAAGCTACATTCACAAAACTTCCAGATAGAATCACCAACTCCTCCATCTCCAGCATTCCTTGTCAAAAGCTGTGTATTATCTCCTATTCCTTGTATCCTGTATGAAGATTTGTTATATCTGTAAATTACAGTGCACAATCGGTAAACTTTTCTCAAATATCATTTTACCGTAGTCTTCATATTTGTTTAACCAGTTAAACAATATCAATGTATACTACAGAGGTTATTAGCAATGTTGTAAAAAAACCTTAAGCTATTACCAGCTTATTTCCTGGTATTTATCTTCAGTCAATAATTTTGGAACTTATATATTTTATAAGGCCTACTAAATGTTTTGACATATAAGTTACTTCAACACTAGATGTTGATTAATTTCTGATAAACCAGTTTGTTAAGATGTATGTAAAAAAAATCGGAACAGATAAAAGTCTTATAAGTAAGATTCTTCAACTTCATCATAACAATAAGCAATATTTAATTTAGAACAGTTCGAATTCAAAAATAGTTAATTGTTCAATTATATTACAAAGTTAAGCCAATCTCTTTCCGACTTTCCAGAAAACTATAAATCTGTGGGGAGGTTATTAGTTCCAGGGAGGTTATAGTTGTAGCATTGGTAAACAGATGAATACTAGCCTTTCTTACTTCTCATGTTTTTTTGTGATTGCCTGGTTTAAAATGAAGGTTACAACTTTGAAGAGAAAGATACTCTTCAAAATACAGAATGGAGTCTACAGAAAATATTGTAAGGAATGTAACGTATTTAAGCTAGGGAAAAAAATCACTTTATAGCTCCTATTATATTTTCTTATGTTTCGGTTATAGAACTAATTACAGTTTTTTTTACATTCTCTTAAAAATAAATAACACAAGAACTACCGAAGACATTGAACGTATTTAGTGTTAAAAAGTGTAAAAAAATGTTGCCTCCTGGTTAAAAGTTTTAAATTTAATGTCCACAATTACAGGAATGCATTAGAAAGTATTATTTTTTTCAATTACAAAATTAAGAACAAAAAAAAATTAATATAACAAACGCTTAATATTCGCATGTTACTCTGTAATAGTGCTCGGTTTATTTCATTATAAAAAAAACTCCTTCTTGCTGATATATTTTGTCACCATCTTACGGCTATGGTGGTACATCAGAAAACTTCTGGAATACCCAGTAAGTTTATGTTTTAATATTGTAGATTGGGATGATGCTCCATCTTTATTCTACTGAATTGACATAATATTCTATCAACGAAAAAAATATATAATAACAACAAATAAAAACTTACTGTAAGTTTTTGTAGACAGACGTTACTCTTCCTTAATTGCCCACTAACAAGAATTGCCATTTTGAAAAAAAATATCACTGTTCTACAAAATATTTAAGACTTAATTTTCTCTGAAATATATTTCAAATTAAAGTACGAGATAAAGTTAAATAATTTTTTTTAAATTTATTTCACAATTTTTTGAAGTTAAAGTAAAATTACCTAAGTGGGTACCAAACAGAGAGACCATAGTTCAGACAAAACTATCAAACCACATTTAAATGTAATGAGACAATACCCGATTTTCAATTAAAATTCATTCAATAGTTATATTTAGTTGGATGGAATTAAAAAAAAAAAATATTAAGTAATTACTGAAACTTCGTTTTGAGTATATATTTTAACAAATTTTGTTATATATATTTTTTAATAAGTCATATTTTTAATTGTTTGAAAGCTATATTTTATAAAATAAAAACAATTAGGTATATCATTAAATAAAATGAAACTTAGTTTTTTAAATTGTTTGCTTATATGGTTGATAAAATTAATGTTCATGAAACAATAGAAAAGAATGACATTTTAATATTATTGTCAGGCATAACAAAATGACTTTTTAAGCTTTTAATTTAATGCCTTTTTCATCCTATATCTTTAATAATAGAAATATTTTTAGTTAAATAAAGTTTTCGTTTAATTTTATTGTTAATTGTTTCGACCTATGATAGCCTGCAATGCGCACAAAGTTAGTTAGTTATTAAGAAAGCTTATGTTCAGTTATTATTCTTCGGAAAATATCAAATTAATTTTTCTTTAAAGGTAAGAAAAGAATAAAATAACTGTAATGATATTATTTTTCATTTAGAACATTAAAGGAATATTAATTAAAGGAATATTTTTCCTTTATATTAAAAAATTTTTCAGTTTGCTTATCTTTATAGTTTGCACCTTAAAAACACACAGATTCAATTTATTTCCTTTTCATTTTACATAACACAAAATATGTGATTTTTTTATTCTAATCCTTTTGTAATTTTACTTCGAGTCCTTGAAGATGAAAAGTCACAGTAGAAATTTATTATTAAATATAACAAAATTAATGCTAATATACAGTAATACTAATATTAATTACACTATATAATTATTATTAGGTTATATTGTAATACCATTTGTTTTATAAAAAAAAAATGTAAAATTTTAACAATACGTTAGAAAGAAATTATTTTTGATGTTATAAAAACAAATAATATTTTGAAATATATGAATATTACTATCAATAATTTTTTAAGAAATTTTGTGTATGTAACTTTAAAATTTAAAAAAATATATTTTATTAAATAATTAGATTTAAACAAATTTTTAAAATAAACTAAAAAAAAAGTACTTAATTTGTGTACTGTAACAAAAATCATTAAACAGGATTTAGAATTTATTAATTGTTAAATTTATGATGTAAATATATTTTAATATGGTTCAATTAAGTAATTTTGTAAGAGAGAAACAGGGCATTTGTTTTTTTTTTTTTGACTTTTTAGATTTTGTGTATTGAATGGTATCCCAAATAAGTTCTTTTTTATTTTTTTTAAGCAGTATGAAATAGTTTAATATGTTTGAAGAACAAGTATTTATCATTTAGAACTTTTAGTCAGTATTTCATCAGTCAAACGATAAAGAGTACAACTTTAGTTTTGTTGAACACTATATTTTAATTTATAGTTTTAATCATCAGTTTATTAAAATCATCATGTGACCATTATCATGAATTGTAATTTCATAATTTCCATAAAATTATTTAATAATATTTAAATGTTATACATATTGTGAAATCTACATTAATTTAACAAATTTTTAAGGGGTCAATTTAAATTACTACATAAATATCGTCACATACATATAATATCATATAAATGGCTGATATATACCAGTAATTAAATTAGTGTTTGATGAACTAGAGTCTTTCTCTTTATCTGAACAATATTATGATGATTAAATCTCTTCTGAAGACTTGTGACTCCAGCTAACTTTGGACAGACTGACCAGAGAGGCTTGATAAGCACTACTTTTGAGTGTTGTTACGCTAATATAGTTGATTGATTGAACTGAACATATATTTCGAGCTGATTACTACATACTATGAATCAATGAAACTGGAAGCGTGGAAACTATATAACACTGTTATGTGTTGTGATTCGGATTTTTATGGAGAAATTCAAATAGGGGAACCAGACTAGAAATTTTGAAGTCATGTTTGACATTGAATTGTTTGATTTGTGGATACTATTTATTATTGTGTTGAGTTGAAGAGTAAAAGGGTTTACTGTTGAATTAACAATCAACTGTAGCATAACAACACACAACAAGTACTTGACTAGAAGAAGTTCTTGACACACAATAAATACTTGACTATAAGAAGTGCCTGACTAGAACAAGTCCCTGACAAAAAGAAGTGCCTGACTAGATAAAGTTCTTGACAACAAGAAGTGCCTGACTAGAATAAGTTCTTGACACAATAACTGCTTGACAACCAGAAGTGCCTGACTAGAATAAGTTCTTGACACACAATAACTGCTTGACAACCAGAAGTGCCTGACTAGAATAAGTTCTTGACACACAATAACTGCTTGACAACAAGAAGTGCCTGACTAGAATAAGTTCTTGACATATAATAAGTGCTTGACAACAAGAAGTGCATGACTATAATAAGTTCTTGACGACAAGAAGTGCATGACTAGAACAAGTGCTTGACAACAAGAAGTGCCTGACACAGAACAACAACTGTGTTTCTGGTGAGTTTAGGTGTTAAAGAGTGCCGCCACAAGTCTAGGAGAAATATTAGAATTTCTGGCCTGTTTTCGCTATTTGAATTTCTCCATAAAACTCCAAATACCAATAGTAAACAAGATTATGCCTGTTTATTAGGAAATATTTTTTTTTTCATTTGATAGCCAATATTTAGAAACTAATAAAAACAATGAAAGAGGTACAAAAATATAAAGTACCTCATTTCCAAATCTTATAGATTTGCTTTCATTGAAAATAAAAATAAAATTATAAACAAGTTGATGTGTACACACAATATTATAGGCAATGTTAATATCGCGTTCAGAATATGAAGACATAGTGATACACTTTTAATTTATTTCATATTTAGAAAATTTATCGATCTTTTCTACATTCAATATTTTTTTCTTCGGTTGGTTCTTTAAGTAATACATTTTCTAATTAAAAAAAAAAAGAAAAGCATAAAATAGTGTAGACTATTTATTTTTATTATTCCAGAATAATAAACAGACATTTTGTTAAAATATTTAAGCAAGAAGGATTATGTAACGACTTAGCGTAGATTGTTTAATATGTTGCAAAATGGATTCCAGTTTTTTATTTATATAATGTTTCATTTTAAGAAATCCCATTGAGAAAGATATTTTGAAGTCATTCAAAATTATTTGAATCTAATAATCTAATAATTTTAATCTAATACAACTCATATTGAGGCTTTTCCTTCAACACTTTTTTTTTTTAATTAAAAGGATATGATTATATATTTATTAATCTTTTATCAGAAATTTATTATATTTAATTTATCTGAGATTTATAGAGAAAATGTTTTAAGATTGTGTATCATTTTAACTTTTTTCCGCCCAATAATACAACCTTTTATATGTATAGTTAAGTTTATTAAATGCTGTTGAGTAATTCTAAATACATGTTACGATTTACATCTAGAACTAGAATTGTATATACTGACTGCTGAATTTAGAATTTATTGTAACCTAGTGCCTTATTTAGTTGTTTTAATCGAATATGTTAACTTCATTTATGTTAGATTGTTTTTTTTCTATATGTTAATATTAAAATAAAACATTTAAGTAGAAATTTGTTTTATTTGTACAGATATCAACTATTACAGATTTCTAATATTCGTTACAAAATTATTAGACTAAATGATTTTATTTTTTGAAAACTTAGCTGTTTATACTCAAAGTCTGGAAGATAGAAGTTTCATTCCCAGAGTAAGTCTAGCGTGAAGTTTGACTGAATCTAAACGGGAACAGATTATGAACGATTTCAGGTAGTCATTAAATTTTTCTACTCTAATCGATATGACTACCTTCAGGATTTCAGGTAGTCATTAGAGATCTCTACTTCAATAAATATGACCACATATGCGATTTAATAAGGTAGTCATTAAAAATTTCTATTTTAATAAATATAACTACCTGGACGATTTCAGGTAGTCATTAGAAACCTATACTCTAATAAATATGACTACATGTGCGTTTCAGGTAGTCATTAAATATCTCTTCTCTAATCAATATGACTATATGTACTATTTCAGGTAGTCATTAAAGATGACTACCTACTTAAACATTAGAGTAGATCCCTACTCTAATTAATATGACTGCTTGAACGATTTCAGGCAGTCAACAAAGATTTTCACTCTAATTAAAAAGACTAGCTGTACGGTTTCAAGCAGTCTGTAAAGACTCCTACGCTGTAAATAGGATTGCGGTAAAATTTAATACTCCCGATGTAGAATGAAACCAGGACATGTGGCGCACCCTAACCAAAATGGGTGCTAAATAACAAATAAGCTATATTTTCTAGCCCCAGAAGAGCACAACGGATGAAAGTTTATAAGCATGGTTATCGGAAAATATAACAATAATAACAGTTTCACAAGACTGTAATTCTTGACTTGTTCTAAAGTCCTAAATAGTATATAATCGTTTTAAAGAGTATCCTGTACCTAGGATTTATATATTGTTACTAGAGTATAGATTGTCAAAGAAGGACCCTCCCAATGTTGTTTTCCTTCTTTGAGTCAGCCAGGGCATTGACAAAGGATGTGAGGTACAGATTCCTCCTCTTTCTCACTTTGACCTGCCCTCAGATGTCCCTAGCCTACAAACCCATCCAGGAAGCATGCTTTTTGATTAGCCAGTGTCCAGTACTAACATTGGCTATCATTATTCTAATCTTAGGTAGAAGTTAGCTCATTACTCCTTTTATAATTGCAAGGAGGCTAAATTTTCTTCAAAATGAGACGTGCCCTCCCTGGACCATCTTTACTTCACACGATCACAAACCCGGAGTTCGCAGATAAAGAGGGACCCCAGGATGACGCACGATATTCTATATCAAAAGAAGAGTTCCCGATAGAGCAAGTTCATCAGCAAGGAATATAATAATTCTATATAGTGATTTTTACCGTCCATATGACAAGGTATCATGCCTTAAAGTGCAGAGGCAAGTGCGTATTTCAGGTTTTCTATATTATATTTCCTATATGTTATTTCCTCATAGTTTGACTGACTCCAACACCCTTTTGTTCACAGCCGAACTAAACATTTTCCTAACTGAGAAACTACTATTTATTTACAGTGTATTGAAAAGTGTATTGATACTATTAGTGTCAGAACTCAACACCTGAAGTCTAAAAGGGTATTGATACCTTTCGTGTCAGAACTCTATTCATTTACCATGAATGGTTTAAAAGGGTATTGATTGTACTAGTGTCAGACTTCATTTACCTGAAACCTAACAGAGTATTGATACCTTTAGTGTCAGAACTCAACACTTGAAGTCTAAAAGAGTATTGATAATTTTAGTGTCGGAACTCAACACCTGAAGTTTAAAAGAGTATTGTACTTTCAGTGTCAAAACTCAGCACCTGAAGTCTAAAAGGGTATAGATACCTTTAGTGTACGAACTCAACACCTGAAGTCTAAAAGCGTATTGATACTTTTAGTGTCAGAACTCAACACCTGAAGTCTAAAAGGTTATTGATACCTTTAGTGTCGGAACTCAGCACCTGAAGTCCAAAAGTGTATTGATACTTTTACTGTCAGAACTCAACACCTGAAGTCTAAAAGGGTATTGATACCTTTAGTGTCAGAACTCTGTTCATTTACCATGAATAGGCGAGCATAGATGAGACCACAATATTCTGGTTCTCAGTTGCTTTCTTTCTAAACATTTTATACGAATACAACGTAAAACAAGATTTTGAAGTAAACAAACTAATACCAAATTATTAAAGGTGAGAGCACTCAATTTATTGTAATTATAAAATTATATTTAAATATGTTAAATTACATTTTGAAATCACTTGGTTTACATAAATAGTAAATGCTCTTTTCTACTCCTAACACCTATAGTTTGACCTTTTATCTAGCCTAAATCTGTACTCTATTTTGTGCTTCTATGTAAACAGTGCCAAAATAAAATCCAACACACAGTGCTAATTGATTGGTTAATTTATAAAAGTATTTCGGTTTCATATATTTGTAAATCTGACTTCAATATACTCGTAACATCGAAAAGACGACTAAAAACTACCTAAAACAGCACTTTAGACAACATAATTTACAAAAAACACTAAAATTGGTTTCTTGAAAAGTTTTTTAATATTCCAAAAAATCAAAAAACAGTTAACAGGTTATTTTACAAGTAGAATACTAAAAGAAAAACAGACTTGTTGATTACGGAAGATGGTTCTCTCTCTGTGTAGCATGAATGTGGTAAGAGGCTACTCTGAATCATAATTTTATGAAATCTTAGTTTATTTATTACAGTAATACTGATAACTTCATTATACACTTTGTGAGTAAAACAAAAGTTGAAGAAATATCAAGGCATATTATTAGTTAACGTGAATGTGTTGTGGTGTTCCGTGCTCTGTATTCAAACGGTGACCCGATAGGCACATCTAGTCAACAAGGAAACTAAACGTTCTTACAAATAAATCACATATGCTGGCCTCTAGACTGATAGATCTAAGGTTCATTTTTCACTTTGTCTTCCCTTTTTTTTCACGCGAGAGGTGAAAAAAATCAGAGAATGTCTTGCCTCGTAGACTACGTTCAGCATTAGGTTCCGAGCCTATACGATGTCAAAGGTACTTGCTAATGATCCCTACTCTAAATACTTACCAATACTCTTGATTTAGACAGAACTTAGGACCCCCAATGTAGAATCAATTTTCTTTGTGTGGTATCAGAAATGGCCAATGTAGGGCCTTTGTTCCCTTGTAGGACTGCCACTGCAACCTAACCTAACCTTAACCTACTTGTTAATGATCCCTACTCTAAATGCAGTTGAGTAAGACAAATTTTAAGACACTCATTGCAGAATCAACCCGGCAATGCAGGTTGTCCATTAATAAAATGGGTGCCAAATAATAAATGAGCCACACTTTTCACCACTAGAGCACTACTAAAAGGTAAAAGACTATAAATGTGAGCATTCCAGAACAAATTGTACCTTTGTTTGTATGGTGAATATTTGTTAATTTATTTCTTTTTGCCCCATAAATAAATAACAAAGTACAGCGATATTTCCTAGCGTGTCAAACCGAGGCGCTTGAAGAGAAAAAAATATTTATGTATAATATATATAAATTGAATAGGTTGTTTAAATTTGCATCAAACATCTAATAATTTACTTTTATATCGCGAGATGTTGAAATTGAAAAAGAAATGTAAACTACTTCTGAGAACTGATGACTCCCTCGACAAACGCCATTAGGAAGATAATTATCGCACAGCAACTTGTGCTGCTGTACACAAGGTTATCCGCCTTAATAGAATTTTAAGGAAATTGAAATTTACGATGGGAGAGAGGAAGTTTTTTTTTTTAACGAAATATGTTGGTTAAGTTGATTACAGGATAGTCTGCGGCAAACAACGGATGTCATTGACAGCGGAAATTACTGTCTGACTGTCCTCTTAACCGCAGGCATTTCCTAACAGTTTTTTTATAATAATGTCTGATTGTAATATAACCCACCCATTCTTTAAACTCATAAATCATGAATAATTTGCAAATTTAATTTCTCTTAAAACTGGGAGAAGAAAAATAATGCTTTGATGATTAAAATATAAATTAAGATTTAAGTAACTTATGACCTAAGCCAATAAACAGAAAACTAAAAAACCTGTTGCTTTGAACGACAAAAAACGGTCAAACTTCAAGATGAATTAAATTATCAAAATGAATCCACTGTTTGAAAGGATCAACATAAAATACACTAGCGTTTTTTTAAGGATATGACAAGAAATATTAAAAGTATTAGAATTCTAGCCACACAATGTAGAATAAATTCGTTTTTATGGCTCGATACTAACTAAAAATTAGTTTCAATAAACAAATGAGTTACGCGTTCAGCCATAGAAGCGTACTCAAGGTGAAAATTCATACGTGTGGTCACTAGAAACAAATATATATACCTCAGTTGTACATACATTAACTTTAAGATAATAAATTACTTCCGATGAAAACGAAACCATGAAGACAACAAGACTGATTTTATTGTAATTGTTGATTGTCTCAATTACATATTAACAAGAATTTACATCGCGTATATGACTGATTAATTCACACCACAGTACTTTAAGTCGGTAATATATGTACATAAGAGTATAATCCTTGGTACTTGTTAGGTTTATATTTTTATGTTCTAGTTTCATATGAAATGATTTTGGTGCCTGGGTCAGTATCTTTCTCTGTTAGTCATTCCTTGTTTCTTTCTTGTAATATATGCACATAAGAGTATAATCCTTGGTACTTGTTAGGTTTATATTTTTATGTTCTAGTTTCATATGAAATGATTTTGGTGCCTGGGTCAATATTTTCCTCTGTTAGTCATTCCTTGTTTCTTTCGTTCTATGTCTTACAGTTTGAAGTTGAGTCCTTGGTATACAAAAGTGATGCTCTTTAAGCAAGCAAGATCATCTTCAGTCCAGTTCACATTTTTTCCTCCATTTCATTTTCTCAAGTATATTTTATAAATATATTTTATAAATTGGAAATAATAGATGTAAACGAAGGATAAAAAATCATTTACTTAAAGTTATTAAAAGAGTTGTGTATGCAGAAAACTGTATCAGGTTGCTACCTAGAGAAAGTAAATAATCTCAGACATATAATTTGTTTAAAATTATTAATAACTAGGAATGACTAACTGGAATGACTGTCATTCAAATGTACGTTATACTGATTTTAAATAGTAGTTTCACCCAGGGCTTCTTGATATATGTAATTCTTTACAGAATTGAGCAGGAATTAAAGGGTTTAGAAGCGTTGCTGTAAAGAAATACAAGAAGAATAACGTTTACTCCAGTGTTTTTTCCAGTGTCTGAATTAGTCGGCGGTACTTGACACATTTTATGTACAAATAATGCTGGAAAGGGCACTAGGACTGATTGTTTAGTACCCAATTTTGTCATAATCGAGCTAACTAATCGGGTTGTCTTTAAAGCCATTTTGTCTTGCTCATGGTTTCATAGAATAAGAATGTTCAAAGATTTGCTTAACGATACTAGATCCAGCAACCAATATACATATTATTTTCCTCAAAATGATGACCTGCTTTCGTTTTTTAACTTTTAGATAGTTTAGGTTAGGTTGCAGTAGCAGTCTTTTAAGAGAACACACATAGAACGAACATTGACCCTTTCTGATAGCACACAAAGAAGATTTATTCTTCATTGGGAGTCAGTCCTAAATTTCATCAAACTCAAGTGTATTTAAGAGTAGGTATCTTTAAGCAGTAGCTGATATCATGCAGGCTCGGGACCGACGGCTTAGCGTCCTTTACCAGAGACGACTTGCTCAGATTTATTCACTTCCCACGTGAATGAATCGAGAGCCAAAACAGGTATTAAACATAGGATCTTTCAGTTCAGAAGCAAGTCCGTAACTACTGAGCAAAACTTGGCATACCTTTTAGATATAACATCTGAGATTGATTATAAGTATTTGAATAACAAATTATGGATATTAATGTCAGGTAGTAACGCTACCCAATGGAGGGAGGGCATGATACTATACTCTTGCTTTCATATAAATAATGTTGTTTACTCAAAACTCCATCATATATATATAGACTAGCAAACGTACCCGTCTTTGACGGAATCAAAAATTCTATTATACTTGGTATTCCAAAATATTGATTATAGTATATTACTAATACTATAATTAGAAATTATAGAATAGTAGAAAATACCATTATTAGTACAGTGTTAAAGAAATGCCTCTGTATACACTACATTACCTGTCTGTCCTTCAGGTTCATGGAAGAACAATCAGTTGAAACCTCTGACTATTGAGCAAGTAAACTACAGTTGACCATGTGAGAACATCTTGGTTTGCTAACTTGAATTCCTACGTTAGATAAAGGCTTTTCTCTTGCGACTTAGTTAGACCACTTCCAGCAATTAGATCCCCTGACAGGCATTTGCATATTCATTGAACATCAGACGATAAAGCTCTATAACTTCGCTTCTTCGAATTATCAATCTATTTAGACCCCATTTAATACCATTCCAGTCTCAATGTTTCCAGCCGCTATGCTTATGGTGGCTGAGTTTACTTGAAAATCATGTTCGTAAACGTCCATAACTTCACTTCTAGTTGAATTTCCAATATCGAACTATATTTTAAGTTGACCTACACAAATCTACTGTAAAAGTTCAGCTTTATATGTCTTAATGGCAGCAGTTTACTTTGACAAAGTTTTGCGGCAAATCAACAAACGACAGAAAATTTTCTAAGGGTGGATTCGGTTTCTCCAATATAAAGTAAAGAAAACTTGAAATGAGTCAGTTTGAACATTACAGACAAAATCAATTTAATTCAATAGATTTAATGAATATTAGTTATTCCTAGAGACCAATAACAACTAGAAGAACTTGTGCCAGGATTAGTGATTTCTAGTTATAATACAGTCAAACACGCATGTCAGTGCCTCAAAACAATTACGCTTTATAGAAGCCACTCATAAAATTTTTGTTTCGTACGACGAATAAATTCAATAGTACGATCGACCGCTCCCTTCGCTTAAAGCCCCTTTCATTTGAAGATTAAAAAAACTACATATTTCACATGTTATTTTCAAACAAATTGTCTTGAAGTTAGGAAAATATCATATTTAAGCCCTATACTTGTTCTGTTGAATTATCAACTATTTAGAGCCCATATTTAAGTTAGGCATCCAGTGTCAATGTTTCAGCTCGCTATGTCTTATGGTGGCTGAGTTTACTTGTGACAAACATTTTTGCGTTAAACGTCCATAACTTCACTTCTACGTTGAATTTCCAATCAATTCAGAGCTTATATTTTAAGTTTGACCTACACAAATCTACTGTAAAAGTTTCAGCTTTATATGTCTTATGGTAGCTGAGTTTACTTGTGACAAAGTTTTGCGGACAAACAGACAAACCGACAGAAAATTTTCTAAGGGTGGATTCGGTTTCTCCAATGTATGAAACGTAAAGAAAACTTGAAATGAGTCAGTTCTAAGCAATGTACAGACAAAATCATTATTTTATTTATATAGATTTAATACAGATATTATTAATATCCATAGAGACCAAATAACAACTAGAAGTAAGCTGTGCCAGGATTAGTGAGTTTCTAGTTATAATACAGTCAAACATCGCAGTACGAGTGCCTCATTGTACGAGCAATTCGCTTTACTAACAGCCACTCATAAGAATTTTTGTTTCGTACGACGAATAAAAATTCTTAGTACGATCGACCGTCTCCCTTACGCTTAAATGGACCCCCTTTTAAGTTATGAAGATTAAAAAAAAATCATTATTTCGTACATGGTTTTTATTATTCATATTACATGTAGACTATTGTTTATTTTTTTTTTTAATTGCACCTTTTCTGTTTACAAAATAAACTTAAAAACAGGCACTTTAGGGATGTACTATTTATGTTTTATATCAATTTGAATGTGAAAAATTGCTTCGTAATATGAGTAAATCGCAATACGAGCTCGAGCTGGAAACGAATTAAACTTGCATTGTGATGTCCTACTGTATTTATAAAAATATACCCAAAACAATAGGAACAGATAACCATGAAGAAGTCAAATATTATAAAAGACTACGAATTAGTACTATGGTCACTTATAATTATAAAACAACAAGCACTTATAGTGACTTACTATTATGTATTCTGAGCTTGTTCTTATTCCCATGCCCTGGACCTTGGACCCTTGGGCTGCCTAGGTTGTTTTTATATATTACACCCCCCTCTCCCCTCCACCCCTTAACTACCGTAAAACAAGTACTGGTTACACCTGTGATGTCATGTAAATTAATCGTAACACTACATCTAACACCATTTTCAACCAAATGTTGATAACTTTTATTGTTAACGAACCCTACTGATTTCTGTTTAAACCACATAAGGCCCACTAACTTTGATAAGTTCTAACAACCACTATCTTGTTGATATAAAATCAGACCCTAAACCACATTATTATTAAATTAAATGCTCCAAGATTAAGAATTCTTAACATAATTAATTCAGGTAAGAGTTTTATAATAATAATATCGATAAGGAAAGCAATATTGATACATCTTCTGGACCATTGATTCTTAAAATTGAGAGCAGGTATCTTGAGGATAGCTCTTTCTGATTGGTTGGGTTAAAGATGGTTGAAGGTTCGCTTAATGTAGGCATTCTGCTGAATCGCAAAACTGACCAGCTAGTTAGAGAACAATGTTAACGCTTCCAGTACTATCAGAAACCAAGGAATAACTTTTCAATTAAAAGATTATTTCTAAAGTAGAAAATATTTTATAAATCTATTGAAGATAGTTGAAAGTCATATTTGCGATATTGTCAGGAAGTTTAGATATTTATGTTGATGGTATAGCGTTGAAGAGGTATTTCATGTCTGGGTGGGAAAACAATTGATATATGATCAAACCACAATAAGAAATGGGGAAAAAATGACTAAGATCTTTCAACCGTAACAAGCAATATCCTCAGAGTCTTCGTTTGACTTTTTTACCTTTTTTACTCTTTTTTTTCCCATATCATATTGAGGTTTGATCATATATACATATATCCTCAAACAAATCCCCGAGTATAATTCTCATGTCACCCTTAGAGCTTCTGAAGAGGCATTCTAGGGGGCGGCTCTCCTCCTGGTCTTAACCTCTATCGTTAATTTTTTTCCCTCATTGTTTATACTTTTTCTTTTTTAATTTTATTTGCATTATTTTTGTCGTCTTCATTATTATTTCGTATTATATATTTTTTATCTTGTTTTATAAATAAATATTGGAGGGATTTCTATTTTTCCTCTCCTTGTGGTGGTTCCACGAGTTACTCTGGAGGCCGGTAGCAGTTTGCTTCTCAACGCGATTACTTCGTACTTCTTCCCGATGACGATGGATATCGAAATATCGAAGTGAGTTCTCTGTAGTGACTTTCTGTGTTCTTTCCTATGTGTTAAAGTATATACATATTTCACTCAACATTCGAAAAAAACGATGCAAACTGGACGCTTGGGTTTCCTGCCGTTGTGTTTCCGGCGTGCTTGGTCGCCCATTCTCTTTTCTCCTGCAGACGGATCATCCAAAAATTTGAGTTTGTAAGTCTGTCTCTTTCTCTGTGTGTTGCTTTTCTTTGTTTTTGAGCTGATATATATATATATATATATATATTATATATATATATAGTTTGAGCACTTAATATAACCTTCAGGTTTCAAATAATTAAAAGTAATTCGGTTATATTCGTTTTAATAATAGATTATTTATAGATAGAGAGCCCTACAGCAATAACCGGATACGTCAAGTATGAAGCAATGCTGGAAATTTGGGAACTCGAGGGACAGTTGATGAGAAGTGAGTAAGTACAGGGTTCCAATATTGTGATTTAAAAGCATTTTATGCTAAAGTGTATATAATCTTGTGTAAGTTTATTTCCTTAATGTAGTCGTAATGGTTGAACATTAAAATTGCTTGGACTTCATAAACAGTGAATGACCTGTAATTAACATAAGTCCTGTCAATTACATAAGTTTTGTCCATTACATAAGCCATGTCAACTACACAAGCTACGTCAATTATATAAGACCTCTCAATTACATAAGTCATGTCTGTGATTTAAGTTCTGTCAAGTACATGAGTTCTGTCAAGTTCCATCATTTACATAACCCATGCCAATTACATAAGTCCTGGTAATTACATAAGTCATGTTAATTACATAAGTTCTATAATTTACATAATCCATGCCAATTACATAAGTTCTGGCAATTATACAAGTCCTATCAATTGCATAAGTCCTCACAATCATATAAGTCATGCCAGTGACTTCATTTCTGTCAATTAAACAACTTCTGTCAAGTATATGAATTCTGTCAATTATAAGTTCTATCTATGCTAATCCATGCCAATTGTCTAAGTTCTTGCAATTACATAAGTAATCTCAAGTACATAAGTTAAGCGAATTACCTAAGTTCTGTTATTTACTAAGTCCTTTCAACTATATAAGTTGTGTCAACTACATAATTTCTGTCATTTACTAAGTCCTTTCAACTATATAAGTTGTGTCAACTACATAAGCACTGTCAATTACGTAAGTTCTGTCAATAACATTGTTTCCATATATCCTGCGACTGATTAACTGCTTGACTAACTAAGACAGAGTTGGGTTTTGTAATATTCTTTTTTTTTTCCTGAAGAGTTGACTATGAGATGAAATTAATTTGATTCTGCATCCACCTTGTGTTCACCTTATAGTTAATAAGTTTCTGCACTCAGGTGGTACAGTCGCTGGGTAGATTACCAGAGCTCACTAAGCCCTGCCTACCTGCTGAATGTCTTCTCTGCTCATGGCTATGATCTCATTGACAGCACTTGCACGACACTTCCTGGAACTGGTAAGTTCAATATATTTTTAGAAAACTAATAAGGTATTCCTAATTGAAGTTCTCATTTATTTTATAATTATTTCTACTATAAAATTATTTTCTTTACTATTATAATAAACAATACCTGAGCTGAGTAAATTATTAAAGAGAGTAAAATAAACAATTACTCGTCCTATATTTCAACATCCATTGTATTTGTTTTTTCTGATGACAGCAAACGTCAAACTCTGCATGTTTCTTTTTAGAATTTTCTAGTACCATAATATACATATATCTATCACTCAAAGATTGTGTATATTATGTATTGGTTGTTCAAAATTGTACTTGAAAATTAAACTCCTTCTTTTATAATATTTATTGGGATTTCTTCATTGTTTTCGTGAAAACTTTTTCTCTTCATATAACACACTTGATATTAATGAGGATTACCTAGTGCAAAATATAAAAAATATCTTTCCACATTCTATGAAGTTCTTCCATTGTATGTAGTCTTCTCCTGACAAAGGATGTTCCTTCCTCTTCTGACAACGACCATTAAAAGAGTTGAAGTACTGAAAATGAATGTATATATATATAAAGTACTGATATGCATATATATATATATATTCATAGGTGTGTTCTCTAATCGGGGTTCGGTCAATTTTCCAGGATAAAAAAGTAAACTCTCGTTGCCAACGTTTCGGTTTTATTTAAAACCTTTTTCATAGGCAGAAGTAAGAATTTTTTAACTAAGAAAATGAAATTTACATTATTTAAAGGAACAACAATGTTAACCGGACAAAACCTTCGACTAGACTAAGTCGAAATGCACCAGTTTTCATGTACCCAAGAGAGCTGTGCATCCCTTTCTTCTACTGCATCGGTATGACAACATCGAAGCTGTCGAGGCGTCTAACCCTCCATCTCTCCACAGGAGCCCCTAAGGATAATGTTAAGAAAGAACACGGGGGTGCTCATACTAGAAATATACCAGTAGAGAGCACTTCAGTTTTGGCATAAAACAGTGTTCGAGGTAGGCTACAAATACCAGAGGCTTTATTCATCCAAGACTTGAGCCCCGCACTGATCTCTCAAATCAGTGACATGTTCGTCAAACCAAGTTGTAGGACCTTCGAACCTAGAATAAAATTTCTTCGGAACGCTCCTCTGTTGTGACCTGTCGGAGACGTGAAGTGCTGGGGTGATTCAACTATCTAACGCGTCGGTGCGCGCATGTAGCACTACTTTGACTGTTCAACGCTGCCGTTATTTGAACTGTGGAAATTTATATTGTTGTTTATGTTTTAAATGTTTCGTTTTATTGTTTACCGTTTACCGTTTTTTGTTTCGAACAATGTGTTCGAAATTTTGTATCTATTTAGTTTTTAAACTCAGTTTGTGTTTGTGTAGGGTCTAATACAGTTGTTTCAATAGTTTTCTTCAAGGTTGTTTTACTATTCTCAGTATGACATTAGGTAGATTAATTTATGAGCTACCAGTAAATTATAAGAAAATTATTAGCCAAAAAGAACATCTTTCTAAGAAGATAATTAATGCCGAAGCCACTGTGCTTTTCAATAACACTTGTTTAAAAGAAGACTTGATGCCAGTATACACCAGTATATACACTTTTTCGTTGGAAATACGATCCAAAACGGACAAATATAGTTTAATGTAGAAAACAAACATAGAGAAATCAAAAGTACACACTTACAGTCTCTAATTTTTGGTTTGAACCGTCTTCAAGAGAGATAAGAGAGTGAAACCAAGCGCACTGGTTCAGAAATGGTTGAAACCGTCTCTGAAATTATAATAATATATACTAAATATTGTATAATATAAAACAATAAACAATATTGTTTATAAAATGTAAAAAACAATATTCATTGTAAAAAAATAGAAGACAAAGTAAGCATTATTGTTTATTATTGCAGCAGAGCCACGAGTCAACTCATTATAAGAAACAACCCAAGAAACCATCTGCCCCTTCAACAAACGAATCTGATATATGAGTTCACATGCCCAAACGGAAACTGTGAGCTCCGCAATCCCTCATATATCGGATCCACCACAACAACCTTGTCAAGGCGTCTCACTATGGACATCTCTTCAGGAGCGCCAAAGAACCACATGCAGGAAATACATAAATTCAAAATAAACCGTGAAACCCTTGTTCAAAACACAAAAATAATAGCAAGAGAAAACGATGAAAGAAGATTACGAATAATAGAAGCATTGTATAACCTATAGAACGCCCCAGATATAAATAATCAAAGTTTGAATTTTAACAGAGTTCTTAGGTTATTCGCCAACGCCAATACTTAGTGCGAGGCACTGTAGGGCATGACCCACTACATACCTGAAACCACCCCCTCTCATCAACCACCCAACAGATGTCTCAACCCCAACTAGGAATAGTTCAGATTTGTGCATCAACTCTCACACGAATGTGACATTACATTGTAATATACTCTATAATTTAGTCGTAAGCTTAACCTGATGATGGTCTACGAGACCGAAACACGTCGTTATTTTATTGAAAATAATATTTATTTAGTTATTAACTAGTGTTAGATATAAATAGTGTCAGGATTTGTACTTATGAAAGGAAAATTTTGGGCCAGTTGATTTTTTTTATTCCCCGAGCAACTGAGAAGAGCCTGTAGTATATTAGAAAAACTTCCTAAAAAGGTAACCAAGCATGAAATTGGTATAAAATTTTTAGAGACATGTTTGCAAGAAGGATTGCTACCAACCTTCACTAATATATATATTTCGTTGAACAGCTGACCGTATTTCGCTGATGTAATTTTCTTCACTAGTTTTTCAAGGTTTCTGAATACCTTCTTCTTTCCTTCATCCAAACGTTGGAGAATGTTAATTAAGTTGGAACCGACATGTTTCGACTGGCTTCCAGTCATCTTCAGGGCAATTAATTAAAAAAAAGAGAAAAAAAAGAAGAAAAATTATTAGTCTTTGGAGTTGGTATTAAGACACATTTTACATTAAAAGTTTAAAGTAGCTGCTCTTGGTCCTGGTTCTCGAGAGCTACTGACTGAAGTGGGGTGGATGGTGGGGTGGGGGTATTGACAGTTAACGGTTTTTTCATCCAATAATATATATATATATATATATCAGATTGTCCAATGGTATCGCTATTTTCGTATTTTGAAGTAATAAACACTTTTATGAGCATTTTACTATTTCAGGTATTATGTGCATGGCTTGGATTATGTACGATCCAAACGATATAAGCTTTGATGCCAAGTATATTTCATGGGAACACAAGAACGTGATTGAAAGCCCTGGAGTACGCTACAAACCAATAAATCCTGGTATTCATAGATTTGATCCATTCGTCGACATTTATGAGGTATTTTTTTTTTTTACTGAAATAAGAATATATATCCTAGTTAAATGTATTTGTAAGCTTTGATTGGTATATATGTAAATATTTTTTGTATCTTCATATATTTTTGCCATGGAAATAATAAAACTGGTTTGAGATTTTCAGAACATTACGATTAATGTATATCATCAATGATAAGATCAACTTTAATAAAAATATTTGTATATTGATTAAAACAAAATATTTTGATTATTTGTGTTACTAATATTATTTACACAATAATCTCAATGGAGGTTTAGGTTTCTCATTCTATTTATATCCTATCTTACAAAGATAGGTACACATCAGACAACTCTTTGGAGGGTAACAGATTACTACAATGCTTTACTCGGTATATTTTTTTCATAGCATACACCTCACATTGCTCTCTGGAGTGCCAAAGATTACTTCGTCATGATCTCGTTATGCGATACATATTCCTTAATTCTGTGCAGTGTTAAAGATAACCCAGTACTTTACGGCATACACTTCTTCAACATATGTGTATCTGATAGCTCCGCGAATATCATTGATCACTCCACTTCTTGAACCCATATCTTCAACCTTAATGTACTCGTATACATCAAGTAACTGGAGTGATAAGATTACTTCAATTTTTTGATCTCATGTTTACATCAGACTGTTATATAAGCTTCTGTAATGATCTCTTAGTTTTGATCTGTGGTGTTGCCGGAAGAGTTAAATATCCAATGATTCTGTAGGATGTTCAAAGATAACCACATACCTTTTCTCAGGCTTTGAATATCAGATAGCTCCCTGACTATTCCATATTACTCCAAGTCTTGAACACCCATCCCTGTATTACGACTATTCTCACACGAATACTATGGAAATAAATAGCTTTATCAAATTTAGCAAGCTTAACATATTTGTCTTGTCGTTTTGACTATTCTAACATGACTACTATGGAAATACAAAAAAAAAAAAAACAAATTCAGCAAACCTACAATATTACTGTTTACGCTTTACACTACTCTAAGACAAATAGAATGAAAATGGAAAAATTTATCCAGTTAAGCTATCTCACCGTACTAGTAATAACTTTTCGACTATTTTCATGCAAGTTCTATGAAAATAAAAAAAAATATAACATTTTTCTAACTCTCCGCCTATTCTCACACGAATACAATGAAAATGAAAAATTTAATCAAATTTAGCATAGTTCTTGTATTTTTCTTGTCCTTTTGACTATTCTAACACGACTACTATGAAAATATAAAAAAATAACAAATTCAGTAACCCTACAATATTACTGTTCACGCTTTGACTACTTGCAGACCAATTCCATGAAAATGGAAAAAATTATCAAATTAAGTAATCTTACTGTTCTAGTCCTAACATTATTGATATTCTTACACGAATTCTATGAAAAGAAAGAAAAATATAAATTTGAGAGTGTTTAAGTTTCTCATTAAAGAGTGTTTAAGATATAATGTATTAAAAGGTTTGAATGACATGATACATTATGGTTTAGACAGAAGATGACCCTGAAGTAACTGAGGAGTTGGACCAAATGGAGGCAGAGAAGAAGACTTTTGAACTGGTGCTGGAGCGCCGTCACTGCCTAGCCGACCCTGACTGTCTGCAGGTAACCAGCAGTGGCCAAACAAAACAGTACGATGTCCCGAACAGTCCCAGAGCAGCGGTCCTAATTCATTTTGCCAAAAATTGCATATTTCTGTCTAACTTCAGCCATACCACATAACTTCCATTTCTGTCTAACTTCCCAGATACCACATAAACAGTTTTACATATGTATATCGCGGACATAATAATGTGGATAATGATCACTTATGGGCATATCTACTGACCTACTCTGACTTATCTGTGTACGTAGCTCATAAAGGTGACAACATAGTGCATTACTGACAAACGTTTTCATAGCCAGATCTGCACCAACTACAGTACATGCAGTAAGTATCAGTTATAACTTGTAGGTAACCTCTTGAGAAAATAACTACCTTTCCCACAGCGTTGACGAACTCCGTTATCAAGCATGACCCCCTTGATGTTTAGTAAATACAGTTGCATCTAGACTTATGAATATACTTTTTATATGAATAATTCGATATACGATGTAAAATTCAAAGTTGAAATGTGTTTCGATATAATACGACGATTTGCTCAAAGTATGACGTACAAATGAAGCGTCGAATAAAGATCGTAATGAAACAAGTGAAAATAAAACAGAGAAAAAGGGGCCAGCTGAGTGGTTAATGCACTCGCCTTTGGACTGGTAGGTTCGGGGTTCGATACCCACTCTGGCACTCAATTTATTCACGTGGGAGATGAAATTAAGCTGAGGACATCGTCCCTCGGAAAAGATGTTAAGCCGTTGGTTCTTTGCCATACCACAAAATCAATATTCTACTAGATTGGCAGTCCTAAATTATGCCTACGATCGTTGATCGTAGAATACCTGACATCGTACAGGTTCGGGACATACCATACATGTCAAACATACATTCATTAAGTAGCTACTATATATTGAATAATGAAATAACTGTCTTTTCTGGTATGTTGATCTAAAGTAATGTTTCCCAAAGTGGGCGGTACCGCCCCGCTGAGGGCGATGCTTTGTTATCGGGGGTTGGGGGGGGGGGGGGGGGATGCAAAAAGGAGCGGAGATTCTATTTCCATAAATTGAAAATGTTCATGCAATATAATTTCTAAATTTAAGTGAAAACACGACATGTAAACTTCTAGGAAACAGTTTCTTAAAATTATTTGTTTTGATAATTCATTTTTATGTTAAAAGGATATTCTCCCCTAAGTTTCTTTTATTGTGTATTAATTCTTTTGCAAAAAGATGCTATGAAACAATACATCTATTGGATTCTAAATAAATATTCGATTAGTAATTATTTTAATTTAATTATTAAAATGTTACTCATTTGGTTATTTAGTCTAGGAATCTGATTATTATTCAAGAGTGTTGAGTTATAGGTTTATGGACCCAAGGGGGCGGTCACTCGAAAAGTTTGGGAAACACTGATCTAAAGTTTCTGAAATACTAGTCTTATGAGATATGTGATCTGAAAGTTTATTAAATAACATTCTTATCTTGTATGTGATCTGAGAGTATCTGATAAAACTGTCTTATCTGGTATGTTTATCTGAGGGTTTCTGGACCGGTTTTGGACGCCGTCCATCTTGAAGCAGAACCATGAGTTCTCCCAAATAAACATACCAAGTAAGAGTTATTTAGTTATTTAATATACGTTATTCTATATCTACGACACAGATAATACGCATGTATTTAAGTTGCTTTATGTTTTTTTATATTTCTAAGTTGCGGGCCCAAGCTAGAATTCGCGCTCACTCCTTCCTTATTGTTCGATGGTCCTTTACAAATTACTGCATCATCCAAAACGATAATCATCATTTAATGTCCTACAGAGATTACTATACATTACATGATGCAACTGAACTGCATCATTCTCGTTTTACTTCTTTTCATCTTAAAAACAATACTCAAAAGGATTGTCAACAGCTGCGAAGTAGAGTGAAAAGAATTCCCTTGTTCAAGTCTAACCCTAGTATCTAATTGCAACAGTAATCTTCAGTTTGATTCATACTTCTTTAAATTCAGTTGGTTGAATATCGGGAGAAAATTATGCTCTATGATTAATTACTGTATGAATTTCTCTACTAGAGCAGTCTCTAATGGTGTCCATCATCCTGAGCACACTCTGTGCTTCTTTTTGATTTGTCATGTACAAGTTCATCCTTGACCTATCAAATATCCATAAAGTAGCAACAATATACCTAATCTTGGGTTTTGACTACAGCTGCTATGCAGACAACTGTATTCCGATGTTCAACAACGCGTGTATGACCGCACTGTCGCCTGTAAGGAATCATATTAATGCCCATTCGAATAATGCACGGATTCGATAAGAGCAGCCGAAATAGAGTAGTAAGTGTTTGTGATCTCTTTTCAATTTTTTACTTGTGTAAACTTAGTTTCTTTAGTTTTTAGAATATTTTATTAAATTACCTATATTTATATAGAGTTTAATATACACAAAGAAACATAGATGAATTTAAAACATGCACTTACAGTCTAATTCTCTTGAACGCCTGAGACTAAGTGTGTGTTTTTAATTTTTTTATGTTTCTTTATCAACATTGAACTTTATACAGGGTGTCCATAAAGTCCGTGTGCACTTTAAAAAATTTATAACTTTATTTATATTTGCGATAGAAATAATCTGTAAAATGGATTTGAAAGAAGTAAATCTATATTTTTTAAGCTTTCATTGAAATTTTATTTAAGTTTCCACATGCCCTCCATCATTAGCAATACAAAGGGTAATACGATTTTGCAGTTCACGAAAATCATTTGCCAATTGATTTATAGTAATGCCTGAAATCACATTAGTTATTCTAGCTTTCAAACCTTTTAATGAACTAGGTTTGGTTGCATACACAATTGTTTTCACATGTCCCTATAAAAAAAAATCTAATGGAGTAAAATCTGGCGAACGTGGGGGCCAATGAAATGGTCCACCCCTTCTGACAAAAAAAAGAAAATATTTTTTACTTATCTAAAAATTATTACGAATTTTGTGGTGAAAAATTATTCAATAACTATACTTAAAACTAGATACATGAAACTTTATAACATTTTTTACAGATTATTTCTATCGCAAATATAAATAAAGTTATAAATTTTTTCAAGTGCACACGGACTTTATGGACACCCTGTATATAAATTTAAATATTGATAAAAGTATCGACCGTAAAGTAGAAACAAAATAAATATTTATTTTGTTTCTAACTAGTTTAGTTTTTCTGTTTCAATAAAACAAAGGTAGCATACAGCTAGACACAGGAATAACTCCCTTCTATATTGCGACGATTGTCGTCATCAGGAGGCGAAGTGTCCCACAGCAAGGCCACCCTGCAGACTCTTCGTCTCTTAATGACGACGATCGTCGAAATATAGAAGTCGGTTATTCCACTGTCTGTATGCTACCTTCGTTTTAATTTGTTAATATATTTAGAGGCATTAAATGAAAACAATTAAAATAATTACTTAGAATATTTGCATATATTTAGAGTGAAGATGTAGCATCAACCCATTTTATTTTATAGAATTCCCTTAAACGAGAGTTTTGAAACTCGTTCCTTCTGCAATAAACCTGAAATATACTACTGTTAAGTATATCATAAAACAAAGCAAGAAAACGTAAATTTTACTCTGTTTTAAATATGCTACATTTCACCTGTTACATATTGAAATAAGTTAACCATATTAGCGGGTTGACAGTAGGAGGCACATGAAAATTTTAGCATCAAACAAAATTGCCATTTTTTGATGAGCATCAGACGCCGTAATCTTTTGACACCAACACTTTACATCCCTAACTGAATAAAAACACCTGTGTCCCACTTATAAACACAAACTCACTGTTAAGCCCGACTTACCGTTGAACCATGTATCAATAGTTTATTGCATTGTTAGTTCAATTAATTAAATTTAAAAACTCTTTAGCATATGGAAATAATTTATTTTTTTAATTAACAAGTAGTTCATTTATGATCTGATTCAACTTTTTTACTATGTAATCAAATTTTGCTATATAAATATTTCAATTGGTTACAGGAAGATGTAGATAGAACATTTATCAGGAAGTTACCTCTCTTAAAGCATAAAATAAAAGTAAGTACTTTTCACATCCCTTATATCTTATTTTAGTTTCTTCTACATACTCTGTAGAAAAGAAATAGTCTGAGAACTATAATTTTTAATATATGGGTGGCCAATAGTGGTAATTTTGTAGCTTAAGCCCAAAATCATTATTATAAGTGTATATATGGTATTTATTACATTCTTAACATAAGGAAATATGACCTGAAAAGAAACCTTATATTTTTGCTAAGTAATACGTATATTATAATAAGTATTACTTATATAGTATACTAAAGCTACTGTAAGTACTATATATAATTTATTATCCAGTTCATGGACCATATAAAAAGTAAAAGGTAAGAGTTTGATTATATCTGTTAACATTCTTAATTAACTTCTTTATAAATTGGAAGCGATGCATGTCAGAAAGATGATATTCGGATTACTTGAGAGAGAGAGTAAGAGTTTGGGGTAGCTCACACTGAACACACACACGCGAGCGATCGCGCACTCCCAGACACACACATACACACACATACACACACACACACCACACACACGCGCACATGCACATGCACACACACGCGCGCACATGCACATGCACACACACACACACACACACACACACAAACACACACACACACACACACACACACACACACACACACACACACACAAACATAATTTAAGAAGCATTTTAATATAGAAAACTGTTCCTGTTTGAGTAACATTGATGTTGACAAATTATTAGCAACGAGAGCTTTAGAAACAGTAGATTTAAATGATTTTGTAAATAGTTGTATGAATGCTGAATGCGGTGAAACAAGCAGCAGACGCAGCTATCCCAATTAAAAAGAAACCTAAAAAGCATAGTAATTCTGTTTGCTGGTGGACCAAGGAGTTAACTGATTTGCGCCGGTATGTTAATTCAAAGAGGAGGAAATATCAAAGAACATATCCACAACTAAGCACTGAGAGAAACTCGTCGAAGAGAATATTTCCAGTCAAAGAATAAATATATTTCTCTCCTGAATTCTGCTAAGATGGAGTCCTGGAGAGAGTATTGTAGTAGTACAACGAAATGAGATGCCTGGAACATGATTTATAAATCGGCAGCGGGTAAATTGAAAAACTATTCTAGAAGTCGAAGCCATAGGAAACAGTTGTATGCAGATGATCGAAGAATGGTCATCAAGGTCTAAAGTCACTTTTAGTGAAGTGAAAACAAAAGCAAAGCTCATAATAAACAGAAGAACAAGGTCGGATGTTAGTATATACTTAAATTTAGAGAAAATAAATTTAGTAAATGAAATTAAATATTTAGGAGTTATTTTTGACAGTAAATTTACAAGCTAAAGCATATAGAGTATATCTGTTCTAGAAGTCTCCAGCTAATCAATAAATTATCTCACTCGGCCAAGGTATACTGCGGCATTGGCAGTGATGCTTTACTTACAATATGTAAAGGAGCTTTCGTACCATTTTTAAGCTATATATTCCTCGTATTCATGTGCCACAAAACAGAATAACAGTTTAAAGTTCACAAGAGTACAACGGTTATTCTTTTTAAGAGTGATTAAAGGCTTTTGAACAATCTCCCATGAAGCAGCTTGTGTCATAGCAAACATCCAACCCATAATGTTGACATTGAAAGAAAAAACCTGGTTATATCTGTACGAAAAAGACCTCGTACCAGAACACGTTTTTGCCATTGATTGCCCTATAGAGTGTTCTTTGTAGCGTCATCCTGCATTGCAACACAAATTTAAGGAACGAGAGTTCCAATTAGCAAATAGTCTCTCTATTTTTACGGATGGCAGCAAAAGTGAGAGTTTAGTCGGTTGCGCTTTTATAGTTTACAAAGGAGAAATAGGAATATCAGAAGGCAAGTACCGATTGAACCATCGCTGTTCAAACAACTAGGCGGATCAATTAGCCTTGGTTAAAGCTCTGAAATAAGTTGAACGCAACCATACAGTTCTCCAAGAAGTGAAAGGCATCACAGTTTACACTGACAGTCAAATAAGTCTTCACAGCTTAAAGCAGCAAAAAAACCAAGGAGCATTGATTTTGACAATAAGATATTTAGCTCAAAAGCTGGAGTTGGAGAAAAATATAGAGGTTTACTTCAGTTGGATACGAGGACATGTGGGGCTACAAGGAAATGAGGCAGCTGACTTACTCGCCAAATTGGCATCACAGGACCTAAATTTGAAAGAGTCTTACATAAAGGTACCCTGATCTTACATCAAAGCGATTCTAAATAAAGAAAGTATGCAATCATGGGAAACTTCCTGGGCTACAACTTCAAAAGGCCAGCACACGAAGAAGTTTTTCCCTACTCTCACTGCAAGAAGAACCAGTAATATACAAGAAATAAATTGTTATGTAACACAGGCATTGTGCGGACACGGGAAGAACAGAGTTTACTTGCATCGCTTCAAGGTGTTGACAGGTCCGTACTGCAGTTATGAAATTAAGGAAGAACAGAGCTGGGAACACATCATATTGAGGTGCCCCTTTCTTGATCAACAACGATCAACATTAGTCAACAACTGTATTCTCCAAGAAATCCATGGCCTGTAAAAGATCTCTGTTTACTAGTCAATGACCCTTTATACAACATGTTTGTTAAGTTTTTACGAAATATTAACTTTAATGAACTTTTAACATAAACCTATAATTATTATTAATTTTTTTTTCATTTCTATCTTTATTTCTCTCTTATTTTTGTATTCTTTTGCTTTCCCTGTTTGTTTTCTTTTGTCTTTTATTTCTTATTCTTAAGTTTGTTAAATATATTATAAACGTACGTAGGCCATCCGGAAAGTAGTACCCGTTTGTGCCGTGTGGAGCGCTGATGAGTAGAGTAGCCGCCGGACAAGTTGCAACACGTTCAGTTCTGTTTCAGCTGTCTGTGTGCTAAGTTACTGGTCGCTGGTACTTCTGGGTTTTTTTCTGTGAGTGTTTATAATGTTCAAGAAAATAGAGAACGCCGCCAGTTGTGAAATTAGAGCTGTGATTAGGTTTCTTAACGCAAGAAATGTGAAACCTTGCGATATTCATCGTCAATTGAAGGAGGTGTATGGAGACAATGTTATGGATGAGTCATCTGTTCGGCGCTGGTGTCGTAATTTCAGCTTGGGCAGAGAGAGCACCCATGATGACGAGCGTTCCGGACGGCCGTCAGTCATTACGCACGAACTGGTGAGTTCAATTAACGAATTCGTGAAGGCTGATCGGCGCGTAACAATTGATGAGATCAGTGAAAATTTCAGTAATGTTTCACGAACAGTTATTCATGAAATTGTTAAGGACCACCTGCATTATGCAAAAATTTGCGCAAGGTGGGTTCCTCGCATGCTTATTGACGAACACAAATCCACCCGTATGGCTGCAGCAGTGACGTTTTTGGAACGTTACTCTCGTGATGGAGACTCTTTCTTGACTCGCATTGTCACTGGTGACGAGACATGGGTTTGTTATGCAACACCTACGAGTGAAAGACAATCAATGGAGTGGCGTCATGCTCATTCACCCAACAAGCCAAAAAAATTCAAAACGGTAATGTCTACCCGTAAAGTTATGGCAACCGTTTTCTGGATCGACGAGGTGTACTGCTCATTGACTTCATGACCCGTGGAGACACTATAAATGCCAATGCATATTGTGAGACATTGAAGAAATTACGGCGAGCAATTCAAAATCGACGGCGAGGTTTGTTGTCTAGCGGCGTCATTCTTCTCCACGACAATGCCAGGCCTCATACAGCTCGGATAACACAACAACTTGTGCAACAATTCAAATGGGAAACTTTTAACCATCCACCCTATAGCCCAGACTTGGCACCCTCAGATTTTCATCTGTTTACAAAACTGAAGAATTTTTTAGCAGGAACGAAATTTGAAAGTGATGAAGAACTGAAATCAGCTGTGACTACGTATCTAAATACACTGGCGGCAGAGGAGTACGAAGCTGGGATACAAAAACTCGTCACACGTTACGACAAATGCTTAAATTTGCAAGGTGACTATGTGGAGAAGTAGTTTAAAGTATGTTCTTTACAAATAAAACATTATTATTTGTTAAAATGCTGTCGTTTTTATTTTATTCCAAAACGGGTACTACTTTCCGGATGGCCCTCGTATATTGTAATATATAAGGAAATCTGTATAAGAAATACATGTAATATAATAATGGAGCATGTATCAATAAATTCCCTGGTGTAAGGGTGTACTTTCACCAGGAAAACACACACACACACACACACACACACACACACACACACACACACACACACACACACACACACACACACACACACACACACACACACACACACACACACACACAAACACAACGCTTGTTCACCACCGCCACAGCTAAACCAGCAAAGTAACAAGTATTCTTGTTATTTTTCCGTGTCAGAGGTTGTTGTACTGCTGTGGTCAATAAGTGTATAATTTAGGACTCTCAATATAGAATGTTCATTGTGTGGTATCAAAAAGGGTCAGTCTTCCTCGCATGTGTGTTTAACTCGTGACACTATCTCTGCAACTATTGTCGTATATCTTGTTTATTCTACAGTCCTGTTGATGCTATTACAAATATAATGAAACGTTGTGTTTGTTGAAACTAAGTGAAGTGTTCGTTGTTTAAACCAAACCTCAAATACGTATATTGTTTCTATATATATATATTATAGATTTAGATATATAGATTTATTTATAATATTAATATGGCAAACCGTCATTCCACGCACGATGATCTTGGAGTCGTTGGAGCGCTTTCGGACCATGTGCATCTTCAATCACAACAAACCTACTGAGCTGTTATAAAAGGGGTTGGTTTTCTGTCAAGTCCACTGCTGTCCTGATATTATCATTTTGATTTTATTTAGTTATTTTTGATTTTTAGTTTTTAGCTATCTAGTTTGATTTTTTTTATAGCAGCTATAAACTAAAAATCAAAATTTATATATTTTTCTCCCTTAGCTCCTTTTTTATTTTTCTCGGCAGCACTGCTTTAGCCCTCACCCAGTGAGTTCTTTAGTTGAATGTCCTCCCTCCGTCAATTCACTTCTTCTTCTCCTGAGGACGACTGCCATTACAGTCGAAATATTGAAAAGTGAGTCATTGTTATGTTTCTGTCTATATGTCTCATTTTATTTTAAGTGTAATCTGTCCTGCCGGACCGTTTCCGTTTATCATGGTATATATATATATATATATATATATATATATATATATATATATATATATAATCAATGATCAAACCACAATAAGAAAATGGGAAAGCAAGACTAAGATCTTTCAACCGTAACAAGCGGTCTTCGTCAGAGTCAAAAACCCAACTGAACCAACTTTTCTTATTGTGGTTTGATCATTGATTGTTATTTCACGTGTTTATGTGAAATCTTTATATATATATGGTATTGTTTTCTTGACCACAATTTACTAATAAAAACTTTTTGTTCTTCTTGTAGTTTGGTCCGGGTTAATATACGGAATCACCTTTTCGCCAACGTTTCGTCTTTATTTTAAGACATCCTCAGGGCTATAAATCAAGTCTAACTTCTAATTCCGAAAGGTGATTCCGTATATTAACCCTGACCAAACTCCAAGAAGAAGAAAAAGTTTATATATATATATATACCAATTAAAAGTAACGGTCCAGCGGACTTTTTTAAAATAGAATAAATTCAAAACGAAGGAAACACACAGAAAGACACAGACATAACTCACATCGAAATATCGATGTGAGTTATGTCTGTGTCTTTCTGTGTGTTTCCTTCGTTTTGAATTTATTCTATTATATATATATATATTGATATATACACTTGATAAACGGAAATACGATCCAAACTGGACACAATACGTGTTCAAAATTCAAGAAAAGTAACACACAGAATAAAGAAACACACTTACAAACGCAAATTTTGGGCAATCTGTCTTCAGGAGAAAAGGCCTCTTTCTCTTTTCTTCTGAAGACGGATTGCCTTAAAACTTGAGTTTGTAAGTGTGTTTCATTATTCTGTGTGTTACTTTTCTTGAATTTTGAACTAGTGTTTATATATAACTAACGTCATAAATATATTGTAACATATATATTCAAATTCAAAGTTTTTTATTTCGACCACGTATATTTAACACTATTTTTCTTTATCAAAGTTTGGTCCAGCATTGAAGCTGGAGTATTGAAGAATATCGAAAAAGCTGGGCTATAGAAAAACTATTTTAAAAATAATTAGGTATATATGAATAAGAAAAATTTTGTTAATAATCACAATGCTTAACTTGGTGAATTTCATAATCATGAATAATGTTTATACACACCATATACAAATCTTTAAAAATGGACTATTTTCCATTTTAAAAGATAAAAATCTTTTTAAAATAGATAACAGATATTTTTTTTTCTTATTAAAAATACATATTTTCTTCTTCTGCTTCTTAATACAAATATTGTTACTTACTCTAATATTTCTTTAAAGAATAAAAGAAAAAGAAATAAGAAGAAAAAACGCTCATTTTGGCTTCCACAAGTAATATCAATAGCTCCTCAAACTACTAAGAGATTTGCTGATTTAAGTAAAGAACCGAAGATGGACTTAGCCGCCTTATACGAAGTTGATGAACATAAAGAAATGGTGAGGAAGTTGCAAATGGATTTCTACAGGCGTATAAGAATGAATGATTCAGACAGTAATCTACAAGCCGGGGACTTCACATGCCATTATAAATAAAGGTTTTCCAACATTTTTATGTCATTTTTTACTTTGGTTCTAAAATACTACTTCTATAATGATTACATACTTTATATTTTGTAAAAAAAATATTTTTTAATGGACAATGTTTATATAAAATTAGTATGTTAGAAATAGTATAGTTAAAATTGGTATTCTTAATTCTAAGGTGGTAAAATCAGTTATAAAATAGTCTCCACATATAGAAATATAATAGTATAAACAATGCGTTTCGAACACTCTCTGTTATATTTTAATATGTTTTCTACATTTAGTCTTAGAGCCAATGTAAAGACCCTGCCTAATCTTTAGGGAAAAAAATTGAGAAATATACCTGCTTTCCAATATGAAGCAGATGTACACTCCATACCCTCACCCACTTCCATCCTATTCCCAGTCAGTTGTACCACAGACACTCACCCGTAGGTATGTACTCTCTTCCTTATTTTATTTTGAACCATTTACTTTATGCTATGATAACTCTCTAATGGCATTGTATTTTTTTAGTTAATGCCTGAAGAACACTACGTGTTCAATACGCGTTGTTTATACTATTAAATTTCTCTATGTGGAGACTATTCCATTAGATGTTTACGCTACAATTAGTGTTGTTAGTATGGTAGCTATGTGTACCAACATTTTAACCCTACATTATTAGATATGATCAATCTGTTTATAATAATGTTACTAATTGTTATGTTGTGTACAATGGCGCTAGGGCATGTAGAATATCAAAGAAGCATTTCATGTTAAAACACACTGAACTCGGAACAATCAAGCTATGGTGATATTAAATTTCTGAAAACAGAAACGATCAAAATCTTTTTATTTTATTTTTGGTAAATTTCTGTTTAATGAAAGGTGAGTATCAAATTTAGAATAATAACTGGTAAAAGCTAAAATGTTTAAAATAGGTTTAATTCATTTCACTATCCAGTGCTCATGGAGTGACAGGGAACGGTTTCGATTCATTCATGCGGGGTTCAACCAGCATAGGTGCCAGCATGGGTCATATAATATTTCCAGCGCGGACTGGAACTAGGATGTTGAGCTCATAAGTTAAGCAGTACTAATAACGAGTTGCCATCGTTTTCAATGGAAGATACTGAAGTAGAACACTCCACAAGGTTAACATTCAACGCAAAGCTTCACAAACTCTACTGAAACCCAGCCAATCTGTCAAGATAACGGTTGAAACTGTATACAACATATGCTACAAGAACTATGCCAGTAAGTTATGGCAAAAAACATGAAATACTAGACGCAAACGACTGACGAGGCAGATAAAGAAAAACACCGAGGGATATAGAAACGCATGCTAAGGTAATGCCTCGGGTAGCTAGAGCATCCCGCCTTTCATTACCGCGGAAATAGCAGAGGCTTTCGCAAACACTTTAAAGAAATATAGCAAGTGATGTTCTCCAAATACCAACACTCCTTCAAACAGACTCCAACGAGTCCTGATAAACTTTTATTTTGTTTTATATATATATATATATATATATATATATATATATATATATTTGTGTATGATGGCAGCAGATCTTCTTTCAAACATGTATTATTAAAGTTGGCAGCAGCTTCTGCGTTGACCAATTTATGGCTGATAACCGAGAGCTACCGTAAACTAGTGAGGAAACTAGAAAAAATCAGCCATAAATTGGTCATTTTTGATCCTGAAAGATTGACCAAATCCCGATTACATTATACACCTATTCTATCCAACGGTTGATATATTATTGAAATATATATATATACGAGTTCGAGATTAACAAAGAGCAACACACAAAGTAGGGAAACACACTAACAGACTCAAATTTTCGGGTAATCCGTCTTCAGGAGAAAAGAGAATGGGAGACCAAGCACGTTGTAGGCGCAACGGCAAGAAACCAAGCCGGCAACCGCCGGCGCTGTCAACCGTACCCGGTCTTGAAGTATAGAATTAGGAGAAGATATAAACAGAAACTCAGATAAGCAGTACTGGTTAGGTAAAACTATAAATAGGTGAAAAATTTTAAACAATATAAGATAAAAACAAACTATAAAAAAACAAAAATAATGATAGAGAAAAGAAGAAAAGAATAAATAAATAAATAAAAATAAATACAATACAAAAAACTTGCATTGGTTGTTTTAGTAAATAAAAGATAGAGACTGAATAAAAGGGTAAGTATGGGAAACTAGTTAAGAATAAGAATTTAGAAAAATAAAATAGGATAAAACAAACTAGTGGTAAGTGAAGAAGACAAAATAGATATACACAAAATATACGAAAGAGGAAGAAAGAAATAAGTACTAGAGAATAAAGAATACTGGAAAATAAATATATATAAAAAAAAAAATTATCTTTTAAGGTTAAGTCTAGGTGCACTGCGCACCCCGAGCAACCAGATGTGAGCCTCCTCAGAGGCTCCGTCAGATTCCCCCTGGTGATAATAACGTGACCCTTAGAGCCTCTGAGGAGGCTCACATCTGGTTGCTCGGGGCGCGCAGTGCACCTGGACTTAACCTTAAAAGATAATTTTTTTTTCTTTTATATTTATTTTCCAGTATTCTTTATTCTCTAGTACTTATTTCTTTTTTCCTCTTTCGTATATTTTGTGTATATCTATTTTGTCTTTTTCACTTACCACTAGTTTGTTTTATCCTATTTTATTTTTCTAAATTCTTGTTCTTAACTAGTTTCCCATACTTACCCTTTTATTCAGTCTCTATCTTTTATTTACTAAAACAACCAATGCAAGTTTTTTGTATTGTATTTATTTTTATTTATTTTTTTTTTATTCTTTTCTCTATCATTATTTTGTTTTTTTTATAGTTTGTTTTTATCTTATATTGTTTATAATTTTTCACCTATTTATAGTTTTACCTAACCAGCACTGCTTATCTGAGTTTCTGTTTATATCTTCTCCTAATTCTATACTTCAAGACCGGGTACGGTTGACAGCGCCGGCGGTTGCCGGCTTGGTTTCTTGCCGTTGCGCCTACAACGTGCTTGGTCTCCCATTCTCTCTTCTCCTGAAGACGGATTACCCGAAAATTTGAGTCTGTAAGTGTGTTTCCCTACTTTGTGTGTTGCTCTTTGTTAATCTCGAACTCGTATTGTGTCCAGTTTGGATCGTATTTCGTTTTATCAGTGGATATATATATATATAAACATACACCCTATACTTTAGTCGTAAGCTTAGCCTGATGATAATTGTCTACGAGACCGAAAATGTCATTGTTTTATTGAAAATAATATTTAGTTAGTTCTTTAATAGTTTTAGATATAAATTGTGTTAAAATGTGTAGTTATGAAAAGGAAAGTTTGGTCCAGTTGATTTTTTTATTCTCCGAGGAACTGAGAAGAGCCTGTAGGACATTAGAGAAACTCTGAAAAAAGGTAACCAAGCATGAAATTGGCATAAAATTTTTAGAAACTTGTTTGCAAGAAGGATTGCTACCAACCTTCACTAATATATATATATATATATATATATATATATATATATATATATATATATATATATATATATATATATATTGGTATACTTTGGGAGCAGACCTTCTTTTAAACATACCTGTATACTTTGGGAGCAGCATATACTTTGGTGAGTTAATTTATATGATACCACAAAGATGGAAAAGAAGCATTCGAAACCTTGAAAAGGTATGTAGGAAACATACTAAACTTAATGTTGGCAAGATCTTTAATGAGGTATATATATATATAATATATATATACAATAAAATAAGCAGTGACACATAAACAGAAACACAACAAAGACTCACTTTTCAATATTTCGACCGTAATGGCGGTCGAAATATTGAAAAGTGAGTCTTTGTTGTGTTTCTGTTTATGTGTCACTGCTTATTTTATTGTTATTTGTCCTGCCGGACCGTTTTTCGTTTATCATGGTATATATATATATATAAAACAAACACTTTTTCTTTTTCTCGGAGTATATATATATATATATAAACTTTAACACATAGGAAAGAACAGAGAAAGTCACTACAGAACTTACTTCGACATTTCGACATCTGTCGTCATCAAGAAGAAGTGCAAAGTACTCGCGTTATGAAGCAAACTGCAACTCATATTTTTATTTATATATATCGTAAACAGTAAAACGATTCAAAAGGATAACAAACGTTTCACAGTAAACCGCAGACACAGAACAAAGAAACGAACACCCTTACTGTCTCTAATTTTCGGTTGAACCGTCATCAGGAGAGTTGAGATAGGGATACCAAGCGCACTTGCGAAGCGATGGTGGGTGACCCAATATATATATACTGTCGAAATTTACTTACAGTAAGACTGTCAGGAGACGGAAGAGCTTAGTTTTAAAGTCGTAAATGCCGGAGGTAAGACTGTCAGGAGACTGGTACAGCTTAGTTTGAAAGTCGTAAATGCCGAAGCTGCGGTACATTTCAACAAAATATGCCTCCAAGAAGATTTAATGCCATCCTATACTAATATATATATATATATATATATAAATTAGAATTTTCAAAAAAACACATAGAAAAGAAATCACTGAATTAACTACTATATTTCGATGTTCTCGTCGTATATATATATATATATATATATACGGTACTGTTTTCTTGACCACAAAATATTAACAAACACTTTCTCTTTTTCTCGGAGTTTGGTCAGGGTCCTGACCAAACTCCGAGAAAAAGAAAAAGTGTTTGTTATATATATAAAAAGATTTCACATAAACACGTGAAACAACAATCAATGATCAAACCACAATAAGAAATGGGAAAACAAGACTAAGATCTTTCAACCGTAACAAGCGGTCTTCTTTGCCATATTTGTACGGGTTGATCAAGACACATAAAGATAATTACCCAATATGTTTAATTGTGAGTTCGGTTGGTTCGGCATCATATGGCTTGTCCAAATGGTTAGTAAGTATTTTAAGCCCCTTAATTGGAAAAATTTCAGGCAGCCATATAAAAAAACAATGTAGATTTAATTAAAAAATTAAATGCGTCAACATGAACAAAAATTATAGATTAATCAGTTTCGATGTGAAGTCTCTTTTTACGAATGTACCTGTAACTGATCTGTTGAGCTTACTCCAGGAGGAATTAATTAATTATTCCCTTCCCCTTCCATCTACCACTATAATAGAGTTAATTAAGTTATGTGTGGTAGATTGTCATTTTCAATTTGAAAATAATTATTATATACAAAAATTTGGTCTTGCTATGGGTAACTGTTTATCCCCCCTCCTAAGTAATTTATATATGGAGTTTTTTGAGAGTAAAATGTTAAGCTCAATTTTGCCCAAAAATGTTAAATGGTATAGATATGTTGACGATATTCTTTGCATTTGTCCCAATTCTTTAAATAAAGTTGATTTCCTAACAAAATTGAATTCATTAGTGCCGACAATCAAATTCACAATGGAAGAAGAAATAAGTGGTAATTTGCCCTTCTTAGATGTCCTGATCCATAGGTTACCTAATGAGTTACGCTTTAGTGTATATAGAAAACCTACGAATGTACTTGCATACGTTCATTTTTATTCATCGCATCCAAAAAATGTTAAAATTTCTGTTTTTAGAAATATGTTTTTGAGAGCTTTAAGAGTTTCCTCTCCAGAATTTCTTAATGAAGAGATTAATAACATTAGGTCAATTGCCCTTTCATTAAAATACCCCTCTTCTTATATCGATTTAGCTTTGAAGGGTGCTAAAAAAACTTTCTCTAATACTTCAAAAGAGCCCTTTTATTATGAAATTCTATAGTTTTGCCATACCACGAATCATTGGACCCCCTTCCAAGATTAGCCAAACAACTTGATTTTAATATAGTGTTTTCTAATCGTAATAACGTGGGTAATATGTTAATAAAAAACTCTCCAAGCGAATTGGAGTCCGCTGGTATTTATAAAATTCCGTGCAAAAATTGCCATAAAATTTATATTGGTCAAACTGGTAAATCATTAAAAACACGTGTAAAACAACACCAATATAACGTAAGTGACAGGAAAACAGTAGTGCCTTATTCTTGCATATAAAAAATGAAAATCATCATATTGATTGGACAGGAGCTAAATTTATTACCTATGAAAAATCAATGTTGTTAAGAAATATTATTGAATCGTCTCTAATTAAATTTAATAGATCTAATATTATAAACATTAGTAACGGTCTCTTCAAACTTGATACTTTCGTCACGAGGGCAATAGCCTCTTCAAAGAGGGTTGACAGCTAGCGGATAGTTTTTTACTTTTTCTTACTGTACTCCTTTGTTTCCCCAAACATCCCTTTCTGAACATTAGTCCTTTCCTGTGCTTTCACCCTTTTAAAATACCACTCTTCCCTCCCACTCTTCTCAACTCCTCACCAGATGTTTTCTGCATCTGGTGTTCAGTTGGGTTTTTGACTCTGACGAAGACCGCTTGTTACGGTTGAAAGATCTTAGTCTTGTTTTCCCATTTCTTATTGTGGTTTGATCATATATATATATATTGAAAATCTACGTGAGGTGTCTGGTTCTGATATCTGATTGGTTGATGCGGGACCAAATAAGATTGACTCTTTTTTTTTTTTTTTTTTGCGAGCCCTTATACTATTTGCTGTGTCGACGGAGATGACTCCATGGATGAGAAGGACCGCTGTACGTGACTTTGATGAGAGCTAGAAGCCTTCAACTGGAGAAAAAAAAAAAGAAAAAAAAAGAGTCAATCTTATTTGGTCCTGCATCAACCAATCAGATATATATATATATATATATATATATATATATATATATATATATATGATTCGCGCTCCGTTCTTCGACGTGGGGAGATCTCTCTCACTTCGTCCTCTCTTCCAGTCTACTCTCCTGATGACGAACTACAGTTCGAAATATTGAATTCTGTAAGTGTTCTTTTTAGTCTTTTTTCTGTGTCGTGCTTTGTGTAATTTAAAGTTATATATATATATATATATATATATATATATAACTTCCAATAGTAAGCAATATTTTTACAAAATCGAATCGAAAATGAACTAATACAAAAGAATTAAAAAAAAAAAAATAAAATGTTATCAGAAAACTGCTAATTCTGAAGAACATTCAAATCTATAAAACCTACTGCTGACTCTTTTTGTTAACTCATTCATACTACCTAATGATCATGACAGCTTACATAGTTACTTATTTAATCATCAATATTTCATAATATTATTCAGCAGTACATAACTGTATAATATACAATTCAGTTGTTTTATCAATAAAATAATTTCAAACAAAGAATTAACAATTATCTTGTAATAATAATGAGTAGACCACAATTCCATTTTTAATAGATACTGATTGTACATTTAAACCACATATTTTGATAAGCCTCGTACGTTGGCGTTATTTTTTTATACACCAAATAAAAAAAATAAAATATTATGTTTCTTGTAGGACTGGAAAATTGAATATATATAAACACGGTTTACACTTTCTGTGTGTACAGGACTGTCTACCCGATGATGAGGCAGTCGAAATATTTTAGTTAGGTTTTGGATCTCTTTTAGTTTCTTCTACGAATTTAATTTACATATATATATATATATATATATATATATATATATATATTATATAATTGATAAAAATATCGACCGTGAAGTAGAAATATCAGGACTTGGTCAGTTCATCAGGTTCAAAATAAACCCTCATTATTAACATTTTGGTTTTTCTTTAAAACCACTTTCATAGGCAGAAGTATAAAATTTTGAAACAGGAAAAATAAGTATTACATTAGAAATTATTTTACAAGGAAAATAGTCTGTGAATTTTTGCAACAACTGTCTATTTTCAATGAGTACGTGACACTGTTCATACAAAGTGCCACATATTCATTTAAACTAGACAGTTATTGCATTGTTAAATCCACAAACTGTTTTCCTTGTAAAATAATCTCTAATATAATACTTAGTTTTTCTGTTTCAAAATTTTATACTTCTGCCTATGAAAAAGGTTTAAAAAAAAACTGAGATGTTGGCAATTAGTTTATTTTGAACCTGATGAATTGACCGAGTCCTGATAAACTTTTATTTTGTTTATATATACTCGTATAACCCCCAATAGTAAACAATATTTTTACAAACTCGAATCGAAAATCAACTAATACAAAAGAATTAGAACTAGAGTTGATTCTAAATTTAAGTTTGACTCAGGGGCAGGTTAGTTCAGTGGCAACGGAAACAAGTACATTTTTGAACACTTTCTTGTTTATAAAAAGTTGTTCATAAACCAAAGGCAAGAAATATATTTTAATTGAGATTCTGAAGTGATCTAGTTCTATTAAAGAAACTAGGCAGTTATGAGTGAATAATCTAAATTACGAGTGGGTGACACTTTTTCGTCTACCAAAATTATTAATTTGTTAAACATCTATGGTTGTAGTGCTATTTTTACAGAGGCAGTTATACTCTTTTGAAGGATTCTGAATATTTTCTCCTTCTGTGTTAATTTTTATCATGCAGAAACAGCTTTATCTAAGGGTAATTTCTAGAAAAAGAGGACAAACCTATATAAGTTACCTGGTAATAAATTGTGATTTACTAGAATAAATGAGGAAGAAACATTGTATTAATAGAATTAAGCAATTGAAATACAAGTTAAACTCGAATTCAAATCACAAACCACATTAAAATGAATTGAAAAAAAAAAGCAAAATATGTAGAGAACTTGAATGGAAATGTGAAATTATATTTTTAGAGTTATCCAACTGGAAACATTATGTAATTCATTTTTAGTCCGTTTTCTTGCTTTGTTTGTGACAAACTCAAGAAAGCAATTCATAAAGCAGGAAGCACTAAAATATATTTGAAATAATGATTTTTAATTGATCAATTATATCATAATGATTATATTTTTATTTTTATGTGTTACTTTTATTAATAATAAGTATTCTTATTCATTAAAAAAATGATTATTAATATTGATTTATTATTTAAACAGTTGTCAATAATTATTTTGTTAATTTTATTTTATTATTGATTTAAACTTATTAATTTTAAATTTAAATTTATGCTCTTTTTAAATATACCTAATTAAGTATGAGAGCATCCTATGTAAGTGTAAAAATTTATTTCAGGTTTTAAATTAAAGTATGCATTTATGTTTTAATGGGACATTTGATGGAATAAAGTAAATTTCAACAAAGTTCTTGAACAGATTCTAGGGTCTGGCTGCTATCGCATTAGTGCGGTGGGCAGGTGACCTTGACAGTGGTGCACTCTATGGCACCAAACACTAGCCCCAGCTGTCTAGATAAAAGCCATTGATGCATAGATTTTAGTTCATCAGTTAACCGGAATCAATTATGACCCTTGAAGCGTTGTCGGTTACTTTCAACAACGGTTTGAAGTGCCCCATTGTAGGACTTGGCACATGGAAGGTAAGACACTTTTAAATATTCCCATTTACCGATGAATCTTTCTAAAGTGATAACCTATTCTCACTGTTTAATAGGTTATTAAATAGGAATACACATTAGAAAAATGGTATGAAGTTGCCATTTCAGTGCATGTTCACTTCTAACCAGTGAAGTCTGGTACAACCGTTTTTTTTTTTTAAATTAATTTCATGTGGAGAACAATCAGAATTTGTAGACTTCCTGTGTTCGAAACCAGTGCTTCCTCACCGCCTTACTTTTCCCTGAGTTCTTTAATCTATTAATATGTTTTCTTATTCCCAATTCTGTACCTTCCTTCGCTCATCTTTATTCTTAATTCTTATTATTTTGTCTTCCCTTTTAATTCGTCCTTTAATATTTCGTGAGTTGCTTCAGTGTAGGTTTGCAATAGTCAATTAGTCAGTGAGGACAAGGGTCAAGGGACCAAGGCAGCTCAGTGACATGTTGGCCTCTGGACTTGTGGGTCCAAGGTTCGATACCCACTCTGACCCTCGATTTATTCACACTAGAGGTGAATAAATCCGAGCATATCCTTTCTCGAAGAGATCGTTACTCTATCGGCCCTGAACCTGTACGATATCAGGTACTGGTTAAAGAACCCTACTCTAAATTCAATTGAGTTAGGCAAAATTTAAGAACCTGATTGTAGAATCTTCATTGTGTGATATCACAAAGGGCCAATGCTTGGCCTAATTGTGTTCTCTTGTGGGACTACCACTGCAACCTCATCTAGCCCAGCCTATTTGATTGGGAATTGTGGACTGTGCAGTTTTGCATTCAAGGTACATTGGATTTGACTAAGCTGACCCCCCCCCCCCCCCCCCCAGCTAGTCTTGTTAATCCGTTAACTTCGAAATTCCAGAATGTCCTCCAAATATTCATTTTATAGAATATCTAGGGTCTAATTTTAGACTGCTGTTATTAATCCTAGACTTTTATTTGATTACAGTACTCGTATACATATACATATACAGTCGTCTTCAAAGAAAACCAAAAATTTTTAAAATCAAAAACGTATAATTCAAATTGTAAAAAAGTTGATTAACACGCTACGCAAACAAATACAATCAACTTTTAACCCTTTTAAAAAAATCATGTTTGATAAATTTAAAAAAATGTATTTTTAATTTGCAACTATTACAGTTGAAAAAGCCGTTTAAAAAAAGTATTACACAAATAAAACATAAAAAAAATTACGACCTTAAAAACTCATTTTGGTATAAAATTTCAGATTTGATGTTAGTTTTTTATGATTTTTTTTTTCTATTTTTACCCCCACAAAACGCCGCCCTCTGACAAGGCTCACCCTCCTTGCTATACCACTGACGATACCCTTGCATAGAAATCAAAAGACTGATGCCTACAGGAAGGTCCACTTATGACTTTACAATAGTGTTATCAAAATACCTTTAATAACGATGTGTTAAGCACTGTACAAGCAGGCAAAAATGAAAAGTTCAGTGTTCAATATAGTGACTTAAATATTGCTCCCTGTTATAAGAATTTTGCTATTGATTTTAAAATTGATAGTAATTAGAGAGTAATACGAGGATCGACTGACGGGTTATTGCTCAGACAGATCATTTTTATTTCCTTCTTAACCCTCCTCACTACTTGTTCAAATCTTCCCTTTTCTTTTTCAGTTAGATAAATTTAAATTGTTGTTATAACACTCGGCAATTTTTTTTTTAAAATTGAAATCTTTCATAGTGTACATAAAAGCTTGATGTTAAACCAGGACGAAAGATATGTTTTTATCAAAATGCATGAGATAGAAGGTCTGGGGACCTAGGAAGGAACGGAATGATTATTTATTTTGAGCCAGTTCCCTGGCTGGCTCGGCACTGTTATTAAAGAGTTTTTCCTTATACTCTCTCTTTCTTTTTGTAATTATTCTATATAATATGTCTCTCAAACCATGTTTGGACAAATGTGATAAATTTCAATGGAAACCTGTTCTCTGATTGGCCAGCAAGTTCAGTCTATTGGATCAATAAGAAACACGCTTCACTAGGGATGGCTATATAAGCATTCGATCACAAGAAGCTGCAAGGTAGATGCCTGTCCACTAATTTGGCATGCACCTTGCTGTGCATGGTTAGCTGACCCTTGAAGCTGCAAGGATCAAGTCGTGATGTAGAATAAAATAGAAGTTTGCAAAACACACTGTAAATTCTTTCTGAATTTCTTATATACGACTTTAATTTTGTGAAGTACCTAAAGCAAAATGGTTCATACTAGTTGTGGAAACAACCATATATATATATATATATATATATATATATATATATATATATATCAATGATCAAACCACAATAAGAAATGGGAAAACAAGACTAAGATCCCCCAACCGCAACAAGCGGTCGCAACTTGTTGCGGTTGGGGGATCTTAGTCTTGTTTTCCCATTTCTTATTGTGGTTTGATCATTGATTGTTATTTCACGTGTTTATGTGAAATCTTTTAATATATAAGTTTAAAATCAAAGAATAGTAACACACAGAGTAAAGAAACACATTTACAAACTCAAAATTATATTATATTATAATATAATATAATATAATATATATAATATAATAAACTCAATATTATATTATAATTAATATATATTAATATTAATAATATATTAATAATTAATTATTAATTATATTTAATAATAATTAATATATTATATATATATATATATATATAACATATATATATTCACTGATAAAACGAAATACGATCCAAACTGGACACAATACGAGTTCGAGATTAACAAAGAGCAACACACAAAGTAGGGAAACACACTTACAGACTCAAATTTTCGGGTAATCCGTCTTCAGGAGAAAAGATGGATTACCCGAAAATTTGAGTCTGTAAGTGTGTTTCCCTACTTTGTGTGTTGCTCTTTGTTAATCTCGAACTCGTATATATAATATATTATATATATATATATATATATATATATGTTATAAGTCGTTATCAGCCTTTGGAGTGATTCACTTCTTTTCCTGAAGACGAGGACATCGAAATATAGTTGTGAGTTCAGTGATTTCCTTTCTATGTGTTCTTTTTATATTCTAGTTTATATTATATATATATATATATATATATATATATATATATATATATATATATATATATATATATAAGGTGTATAATGTAATCTGGATTCGGTCAATTTTCCAGGATCAAAATCAAACTCTCAATGCCAACGTTTCGGTTTTATTTAAAAACTTTTTCATAGGCTTGTCTAGCTAATTTCGCTGTGTAACATCTCCATTTCTTCAAACATTCACTCATATTTTCTCCATATACTCTCCATATAAATACAACTATGGGTTTTAATGAGGAGATAAGAAGAGTATATGGAGAAGAAATGAGTGAATGTTTGAAGAAATGGAGATGTTACACAGCGAAATTAGCTAGACAAGCCTATGAAAAAGGTTTTAAATAAAACAAAAACGTCGGCATTGAGAGTTTGATTTTGATCCTGGAAAATTGACTGAATCCCGATTACATTATACACTTATTCTATCCAACGGTTGATATATTATTGAATTTGATATATATATATATATATATAAGGAAATTTTAAAATAAAATTTCCAGCAATGTAGATTCCTCTAACCCACTAGGCACAAGTTCATATTAAGGGCTGAGAATTGCTCGTTCATAAAGCTATTGATTATTAATATATAGTACATCCTCAACTCTGGGAAACAACTTTTCAATGATGTCAAATATGCAATATATTCATAAGTTCCGATGAAATTAAAATAAACTAACAATACCTACTTGCCACACCTGTGTTTTTTCAAAACAAACTTGTCTATGAAGTTAGGAAAATACAGCTTAAAGCCCCATAACTTCGCTTCTGTACTTAATTATCAATCAATTTAGAGGCTATATTTTAAGCTAGGCATACACAAATCTAGTGTCAATGTTTCAGCTCGCTATGTCTCATGGTGGCTGTGTTTTCTAGTAACAAAGTTAACTTAACTTCTACGTTGAAGTTTGGACTCGCTGGAGTCCAAACTGATACTCAGTATCAGTCATAACACTACCAGTTTGGACTTTGTCAGAGACCGCTTGGTTTGCTTGATAGATCTTGGCCATTTTTCTGATGTTTTACTTTAATTTAGACGTTGTTTTTTTATTTCACGTATCTTTATAAATAAAATAATGATTTTGTCTGTACATTGCTTAGAACTGAATCATTTCAAGTTTTCTTTACGTTTCATACAATGGAGAAACCGAATCCACCCTTAGAAAAATTTCTGTCGGTTTGTCTGTTTGTCCGCAAAACTTTGTCACAAGTAAACTCAGCTACCATAAGACATATAAAGCTGAAACTTTTACAGTAGATTTGTGTAGGTCTAACTTAAAATATAGGCTCTGAATTGATTGGAAATTCAACGTAGAAGTGAAGTTATGGACGTTTAACGCAAAAATGTTTGTCACAAGTAAACTCAGCCACCATAAGACATAGCGAGCTGAAACTTTGACACTGAATTTGTGTATGCCCTACTTAAAATACGAGCTCTAAATACATTCATAATTCAGTACAGAACTGAAGTTATAGGGCTTTAAGGGTATTTTCCTAACTTCACAGACAAGTATGTTTTGAAAATACACAGGTGTGGCAAGTAGGTATTGTTAGTTGATTTTAATTTCATTGGAGCATATGAATATATTGCGTATTTGACATCTTTGAAAAGGTGTTTCCCAGAGTTGAGGATGTACTATCTATTACGAATAAATAGTTTTGTAAACGAGCAAATCTCAACTCTTAATATGAACAGGCAGGAAAAATCAACAAACAAGTTCTTACGCTATATCATACCGAGGAAAGAACTTACAAGTCAGTAAAGAGATTGGATTAGTGATAAAGAAGCAGTTTATTATCTAATTGAATTTCTTAACTCTTAATTTATTTCTCCTGGACTGCCTGCTCATGAGTAAAAACTTAAAGTAGGAGCACCAATCATGTTGCAATTTAGTAGCAGTAACAAATTTCATGTTACGAAACATGAGTGCCCCAAAACTGTGCAACGGGACACGACTCTGAGTTCGTGCTCTACACAGATATGTCATAGAGGCGGACATAATGACTGGATGTGGTATTGGGGAGTCTGTGTGTATACCACACATACCATTGATTCCGAGCCACTGTCTGTTTCCGTTGAAATGTCTATTTCGCAATGACGTGAACTAAGTCGCAAAGGGAGACTTTATCTAACGCAGGAATTCAAGTTAGCGAGACCAAGTTTTTCTCACGTGGTCAACTATAGTTTACTTGCTCAAGAGACAGAGGTTCTTCCGTGAACCTGAAGGACAGACAGCTAATGTGGTGTATACAGAGGCATTTGTTTAACACTGTACTAATAATGGTATTTTCTACTATTCTATAATTTCTAATTATAGTATTAGTATAATACTATAATTGATATTTTTGAATACCAAGTATGCTAGAATTTTTGATTCCGTCAAAGACGGGTACGTTTGCTAGTTTATTATAAAATTTTGTGGTAGTTGTATATATTTTTACTTTTCAGTCAAAACCAGGTGAAGTAAAGCAAGCAGTGTGCGATGCGATAGACGCCGGTTATAGGCACCTAGACTGTGCCCATGCCTATCAGAATGAGCACGAAGTCGGACTGGCCATTAAAGAGAAGATCGATCAGGGAGTCATCAAGCGAGAGGAGCTCTTTGTCACCAGTAAGGTCAGTCTAAGTAAAAATCTAATAACGTCTTACTTGTTTATTATGACTTCTATTCAATGCCAGCTATTACCATCTTTGTCTTTCGAAGATTTTATAGCAACTTAGTAATCTATTAAAAATGTCTGTATGATATTTAAAGTGCTACCGATCCTTGAAACAGTAACATTTGCTGCATGAATTTAATTTCAGTTCAGTGACCACTTTATTGAAGAGGTAAGATGAACTTGTCTTCCTTAGAAAAGATGAGATATTTTATGAGTATAGCATCATACTGTTTCCAGAAAAATAGCTAAAGATATTCTGAAATGTAGAATAGGGTACGGGCAACATGGCGGCTGGCTAACAGCTGAGACAGTCGGTTGGTATCCCTTTGTGGAATCTCTTTTTTTATTTCCATTCAACAAATTTTATAATAGTATCTCGTATACACATTGTCTTTTACTATTTTCATACCTCCCATCCTATTTTATAACCTTTATATTATCTTATTCTTAAGTTTTTAATATTTCGCATTAAAGAAATTCATTTTAAATAATTTCAATGTATTTACGTTTATGACGTCATACACTTGTCAATTAAGGCGTGATTCCAATATATCGACACACAAACCGTCAATATACCGGATTTATTTCAAGCCGCCATTTTACACCTCGTACCCTATTCTACATTTCTAACTCTTAATAAAATCTTGAAATAGTTTTGAGAGCAATTCTTTTTTTTTATGAAGATTGATTTTTGCTTTACCATACACATACATACACACACTCACTCACTGACTTACATAACTAGCACACACAGACATGCTTTCAGTGACTTCCATAAAGAAATTAATCCCATTGGTGATTAATATTTAAACAGGACTTAAGGAGCCGGCATTTTGATGTTCATTTACCATGCCTTTTAACTTCAATTTTTTGATATGTATACTTTAATGGAACTTTATCTTATAGCTGAGTTAATAAAAAAATTCTTTTTTTTACTTTTTGCCAGATCATAAAAAGGAATCTATTGTTCACTTTCTAAGTAACTTCAATAGTTCGTGTTCTGCATTTCTGAATCAGTCAGACGTTAATATTTTCTTTTCATTGCATTTGTAAGTAAAATAGAATGTCTCCTGAACAAAAGTAGGCCATTTTACTGATGATATTTAAAAATATTTTAACCATTACAAGAAAAGAACACGTAGAAACAATAACACAACTCACTTCAAGATTTCGACCTCGTCGCCAGAAGAAGAAGAAGAAGAGGAGTTATGCTCGGCTGGCAAACAGTAACCCAGTCGAGCAAAACGCCTCTTCTTCTCCTGATGACGAAGAGGTAGAAATCCTGGAATGAGTTGTATATTGTTTCTATGAGTTCTTTTCTTGTAATCGTTTGAAAAGTTGTCCAAACGGACTGTACAATGTTTTGAAAAAAAAAATTGAATTTCATATAAAGCTTTATTTGTTTGTTTTATATTAAATAAACAAATGTATAACTAACAAATGTATTACTAAATGGATTGCAAATATAGTTAGAAAGTTTATGCTAAAAGAAAAGTTGTATGCAAATTCTTGTCAGTGGTAATAAAGGCTATTACTATTATTATATTCTTTTGTTCGTCTGCGCAAATTAAACAGCAGCACTAGCGAGATGCTGATAAAGAGAATAAAGGGAGAATAAATATATTTTTCTCTCTTTATAAAATAAATTGTTTATTTTAAACATGAAAAAAAATGAGATCCAAACCGTTAGTTTTCATTAAAGGTATCAGGCAAAAGTAAAATTAATACAATTTTTTTAAAAAATGACCATTTAATTATAGAATACTAGTAAACGCACTCGTCTTCAATTATAATTGGTATTCCAAAATGCCATTAGAAATTATAGAATAGTAGAAAATACCATTATGAGTACAGTGTTAAGCAGATGCTCTGTATACACTACATTGGCTGTCTGTCCTTCAGGTTCATGGAAGAACAAACAGGTGAAACCTCTGACAATTGAGCAAGTAAACTACTGTTGCCCATGTGAGAAAAATTTGGTCTCGCTAACTTGAATTCCTCCGTTAGATAAAGTCTCCCCTTGCGACTTAGTTAACGTCATTGTGATATAGACTCTGACGGGATTTTGCAATCATTTCAATGGAAACAGATAGTGGCTCGGAATCAATGCTATGCATGGTATAGACACAGACTTCCCAAAACCACACCTAGTTATGATGTCCGCCTCTATGGCATATCTGTGCACAGTAAGAATTCAGAGTCGCTTTAAACTGTGCACGCAAGTGCGCAGTTTTGGGGCACTCACGTTTCGTAACATGAAATTTGTTACTGCTACTATATTGCAGCATGATTGGTGCTCCTACATTAAGTTTTTACTCATGAGCAGGTAGTCCAGGAGAAAGAAATTCAGTTAGATAATGAACTGCTTCCTCATCACTAATCACTCTCTTTACTGACTTGTAAGTTCTTTCCTCGGCTTGATATAGCGTAAGAACTTGTTTGTTGATTTTTCCTGCCTGTTCATATTAAGGGTTGAGAATTGCTCGTTCACAAAACTATTTATTCTTAATAGATAGTATATCCTCAACTCTGGGAAGCACCTTTTTAATGATGTTAAATACGCAATATATTCATATGTTCAAATGAAATTAAAAACAACTAACAATACCTACTTGCTACACCTGTGTATTTTCAAAATAAACATGTCTGTGAAGTTAGCAAAATACAGCTTAAAGCCCCATAACTTCGCTTTTACACTGAATTATTAATCTATTCAGAGCTTATATTTTAAGTTAGGCATACACAAATCTAGTGTCAAAATATCAGCTCGCTATTTCTCATGGTGGCTGAGTTTACTTGTGACAAACGTTTTTGCTTTAAACGTTCACAACTTCACTTCTACGTTGAATTTCCAATCAATTCAGAACCTTTATTTTAAATTAGACATACCAAAATCTACTGTCAAAGTTTCAGCTTGATATATCTTATGGTGGCTGAGTTTACTTGTGACAAAATTTTGCGGACAAACCGACAGAAATTTCTCTAGGAGTGGCTTCGGTTTCTCCAATGTATGGAACGTAAAGAAAACTTGAAATGAGTCAGTTTTAAGCAATGTACAGGCAAAATCATTCTGTTATTTATATAGATATTAATTCTTATTTAAAGACGAGGATTATATATTAATTGTATTATAGTATTGTTCTTGTTGTTCTTTTTTTATTATTTAACTTTTGAACGAAAATAATAAACTGATTGATTTTCAGCTGTGGAACACTTTCCACAAGAAGGATATGGTTGAACAAGCAATAAAAATTACTTTAAAGGAACTTGGACTTGACTATTTAGATCTCTACTTGATTCATTGGCCGATGGGATATAAGGTGAGTGTACCTTTTTCAAATACCAGTATTCAAGGAAGCAAGAAACTTTGAACAACAAAGAAGTTCAACTGCCATATATTATATATATATATATATATATATATATATTATAAATATATATATAATATATATATATATATATGGATTAATTTACCAGAATATAAATAATTTGGAAACAATGCTCTAAGGTCTTTTGTCAACACATCGTCAGAGAGCAAGTGAACTAAAAAATAATAAATACTTGTTAACCTGGTTGATTAAAATCTCTAGAATTTCTCTGACAATGTGTTGACGAAAGGCCTTAGAGCATTGTTTCTAAATTATTTTCATTGTGGTAAATTAATTCATCTATTACATCAAGTGTTATTTTGATTATTATTCATATATATATACATTTTATTTATATATATATAAAGTTCAATGTGGATAAAGAAACGCAGAGAAATAAAAAAAACACACACTTATAGTCACTAATTTTTTGTTTGAACCGTCATCAGGAGAGATAACAGAGGGAAACCAAGCACACTGGTACAGAGATGACTGGAGACTAACAATGTTGCCGATTACGCGCCTGGTCACAAAGACTTTTATAATTGAATTTTTAATTTAATTTTATATTGATTCTTGTCTATCTTTTTCTCTTGTCTGTGACCAGCCTCGTATGCGGCAGCATTGTTGGTCTCCAACCTCCTCTGTGCATACCAGGGAACTTGGTTCCCTCTCATATCTCTCCTGAAGAGTTCAAACAGAAAATTGGAGACTGTAAGTCAGCTTTTTAACTTCTCTATGTTTAATTATCTACATTAAACTTTATTTGTACGATTCGGATAGTATTTTCATCAAAAAAGTGTACATATATGTATATTCGTGTAGGAAGGCAGTAATTCTTCACATAAGCATATTTCATTGAAATGTACAGTAGCCTTTAAAATAGTTCGTTAGGAACTTGAGGCAGAGCAGCTTTAAAGTCGTTAACGGAGAGACTACTGTGCATTTCAATGAAATTTTATATATATATATATATATATATATAATACCACAATTAAAAGAAACGGTCCAGCGGACTTTTTTACAATAAAATAAAAAACGAAGGAAACACACAGAAAGACACAGACATAACTCACTGAGTACCGCCCTGTCTTCCTGCGGGACTCTTCGCTCTTCGCACCTCCTGATGACGACGATTGTCGAAATATCGATGTGAGTTATGTCTGTGTCTTTCTGTGTGTTTCCTTCGTTTTTTATTTTATTGTATATATATATATATATAATATATATATATATATATATATATATCATATATACATATAAAACGATATATAAGATATATATATATATATATATATATAATATATATATATATATATACCGTTATATATTTTTTTTTATTATACATCAAATATAATTCACTAGAATCAGGAATGTCTATTCCTGACTAGACTTCTTCAGGCGTCGACTGAAGAAGTCTAGTCGAAGGTTTTGTCCGGTTAACATTGTTGTTCCTTTAAATAATGTAAATTTCATTTTCTTAGTTAAAAAATTCTTACTTCTGCCTATGAAAAAGGTTTTAAATAAAACCGAAACGTTGGCAACGAGAGTTTGATTTTTATCCTGAAAAATTGACCAAACCCCGATTAGAGAACACACCTATTCTATCAAACGGTTGATATATTATTGAATCTGTTATATATATATATATATATTCGAAATATAGTAGTGAGTTCAGTGATTTCTTTTCTATGTGTTCTTTTTAAATTCTAGTTTATATATATGTATATATATACAATTAAAAGAAACGGTCAATTAAAAGAAACCCAATTAAAAGAAACGTCCAGCGATATTATATATATATATATATTATATATACATAAAATCGAACCACAATATAAAATAGGAAAATAAGACTAAGATCTTTCAACTGTAAAAGCAGTCTTCGTCAGAGTCAAAAACTCAACTGTTGAGTTCCTGACGAAGACCGCTTGTTACGGTTGAAAGATCTTAGTCTTGTTTTCCCATTTCATATTGTGGTTTGATCATTGATTGTTATTTCACGAATTTATGTGAAATCTTTTATATATATGCTTATTTTTCTTTATCGAGGTTTGGTCCAGCGTCAAACATTGAAACATCTTTAAGCCAACGTTCCGTCTATTTTTGTAGGCATCTTATTAAGCCTTGGTATTTTCCTATTGCAAAAAAACTTTACCATGACCGTTGTATTCAAATCAAACTACATAGAGAGCATACATTCATGATTTGAATACAACAGTCTTCAAATGTTTTTTCGTAACAGGAAATTACCAAGCCCTGAAGATATATAAAATATAGACGAAACGCTGACTTAAAGGTGTTTAACTGTTTGACGTTTGACCAAGCCTCCATAAAGTAATACTGTTGAATATATGAGGTCGACATAAGAAAGCATTGAGGTATACCACAATTGCTGGTTTGCAAGGTTGCCTAAGCTTCCCGATCTTTATAAAATCCCCCTCAGCATTAAGACTAAGGGTCAATGACTTGCTACCTGCGACCTTCCCCTACAACCATTTTTCACCTTCTCAATTCCTTACAATACTGCAGTTCAGTCCACATTCATGTTTAAATCCACTAAATAACTTTTATTCAGTAGTCAAAAATATGTATGTAGCATTCTAGCTATGGTCTGTACACTTCAGAAACAAAAAAAATACATTGTAATTAAGTTAGTCAGTGTTGTTGGAAAACAATTAAGGAATAATTATATGAAATATTAACTATAGTTGCAGAAATTTGAGAAGTTTGACCCGTCTATTACCTTATGACGTCAAAAGTTAGAAAGCTTACTGCATTAGTTCTTAATGGGGGTAAAATTCACCTCCAGGGGTGAATCTTGAGTTTAAGGGGTGTTACAGAGTGAGGAAATCTATTCTAGGTTTTGACCTATTAATTATAAATTAAAAAAATACTATTTTGATTGATTAATATTTTATGTATATTATATTTTTTTTTTGTTTTTGAGGGTTGTGGTTTTATGATTGTAACTACTTCTCTCGCCGACGTTTTGACATTTATTTATGTCATCTTCAGGGCTACAACACTTTTTTTTACAATTAGCAGTTTGTAAACGTGTTGTAGATCTAAAGATTACATAAATAAATGTTGAAACGTCGGCGAGAGAAGTAGTTTCATTCATAAGACGTCAACCCTAAATATATATATATATATATATATAATATGCATATTGAATCAAGGAAACAAATCATGTTGAATGTTTTATATATCTATCAATAATTGGAATTAGCTTTCAATTTATGAAATTCTATTATAAACATAATCAGTGTGAAGTTTTAAAAGTCTATTTATTACCTTGGGATGAAGAGGGGGTGGAGGGAATTGCATTGTGGGAAATGCGGAGAGGGGTGAATGGGCCAAGGAAGGTGGGGAACAACCCCTGGCTTACTTGATGTATACATCTCTTCTAATTCATTTATTAAATCAAAAAAGTTAATTAACGAGTATATTAAATAGGCATAAAGTTTTATAGAATTTATATAACTCAATAACTAGTAGTAGTAGGCAACCCTTTAGGTTGCAGTGGCTGCCTCATAAGGGAACATACGTCGGCCAAACAATTGATACCACACAATGAAGATTGATTCTATATTGGGAGTTCTAAATTATGTGTAACTCAAGTATATTTAGAGTAAGGATCTTTAAGGAATACCTGACATCGTACAGGCTCGGGACCGACAGCTTAACGTCCACTCCGAGAGGTGGCGTGCTCAGATTTATTTATCTCCCACGTGAATAAATTGAGGGCCAAATAGGCATCAAATCCCGGGCCTACCAGTTCAAAGGCGAGTACGCTAACCACTGATGTAACCTGGCCCCAAACTCCTTAAATAATTTTCATGTGTAATACTGTTTATACATAGAGGCGATTTTTTAGGATGGGACGGAGTTGTTTCCCAGAGATAGTGAAGGCAAGCTAATTTACAGCGAGACACACTTCTTGGAGACGTGGAAAGGAATGGAAGGACTGGTCAAGGCAGGGCTGGCCAAGTCTATCGGAGTGTCTAACTTTAACTGGGATCAAGTCAAGGAAATTGTATCCATGGCAGAGATCAAACCCGTCACCAATCAGGTAAGTCCTGTCAAACTCCAAGCTGGTATTAATACTTCTTTATTATAGTAATTAATACCTAAATAATTATTTCTTTGAGAAATGAGTGAATAGAAATCGCAGTAAAATTAAGAAAAAAAATGTGTACGTTGACTCATTATCTAGCATAATCCTAGTTTATAATTAGTGTTAGATTATATCTTTTTGCGTAATCTATAATTTTAATTCTGTAATAATTTCATTTATCTCAAAAAAAGTTAAGTGTAACGGAACTATAGAAAATTTAAATTGTTTTCATTTCATGTAATTTATTATTAGAGTTGGAATTAAATTGTTTCCCGGGTAAAGCCAGGTAGATCAGTTAGTATAATATAAAATACATAGCAGTGAGCAAAGAGGCACAGTTAACTAAATACATACAACTTTCAATTAATGAATAGGAAGAAACTTTCTTGTGTTTACTAAAAAAAAAAGCAAAGAGCAAACTCAGAACTGTCAAATACTAACTTTTCAGAATCAAAATTGCAATTCTAAGGGGCTACCACTTATCCACCTTACGATGTACTAAAAAAAAAAAAAAAAGAAAACCTTATATAGAATAGAATAGAATATATTTTTATTGGCTTTTTATACAGATATATACATAGCCAGAATTACAAGAGAATCCAAATTAAAATTACAACACACCATAAAACACATACATCAAACTTACAATTGTCAACCTATATATCTAAATTCTGCAGTTAGATATTTCGCTTAATGCGTATAATAAACTTTACAATACTTGTTAATACATTTGAATAGTTATCACACCTGAAACTCAACATAGGTAAAATTGAGTATGGACCAAAGCCAACCTCTCTTTGAACTGTTTTTAACAAGTCCTTTCTCTCTGATACGTGCAGTTTGCAATTCCAAAATACGTGTTCAATAGAATCTACTCCCTCCTCGCAAACACAAAAATCACTACGCACACTAGTTTTAAGGAATAAACTACTGTTCAGAGAAGAATGATTGCTTCTGATCCTGTTTATGGTAACTATCACTTTCCGTGGCAGATCACCGCTTTTATGAAACCAAGGTTTATCCGAATCATAATAAAAATGTCTAAAAAAACCTTATATATCTTTCAAGCGCTGCTGCTGCTATCTTACGCCAGTTCTTGAAATTACTTCTTCAAAAGTGGCGGGGAATGGAGTATTCCCAATACATGGCTCCCATGTTAACCTTGTTAAGCCTCATAATCATTCAATGCTTAGCAAGACTTCACTTGTCATCTATCTCTGCTGGTTGAATTATTTTTCAAATTTTTGTTGTTGTAGGTTGAAAGTCACATTTATTTAAACCAAACTAAATTGAGGGATGCTTGCAAGAAGGAGGGCATTGTTTTAACTGCCTACAGCCCATTAGGATCTCCTGATAGGCCACCCATCTTTGCCTCTGACCTTGAACCTCCTCTAAAACATCCGAAAGTTCAAGAGATTGCTAACAAGCACAACAAGAGTCCAGCACAAATTCTTATTCGCTTCCAGGTACTGTGTTCTTTCAAGGTGATTTTAACCAAAAGGTAAAAAGAAGTTTTTCATAAAAAATGCGACCAAACAAACTAATCTAATTTGAATGTTGAAAAGCTTACTCCAACCCAATTAAACTTAAATTTGTAAGAGAATAATAAATCTTGAAAGAAATCATTTTATAATACATATTGAATATCTAACAGGAATTCGTGTTTACCTACTACTTTGTCAAACTGAACTAACAACATCGTATTCTATGTGAATGCGAGGCAATCGCATTGAAAAGCATAAACATTATTAAGACAAATGTAACTCAAACTAACAGAAGTGATGCATACTTCTCTAAGGTCAATTATAAAGTTTAGAAAAGAAATTAACATTTAAAGTTGATTTTGAAAACGAAAAATGGAAGCTGAATATGACAGATATATGTAGTTGCGGTGCACACAAGTTCTATGAGGTTCAGACTCTCAGTTTGGTAATAATAACATGTCAGATTGTTCTAATACAATCAAGTGTGTTATAACTGGCAAAATGGATATAAATAAGTAGAACAAATGAAATTGATTTCTATAAGTTTGATAATAATTTACCATGGACTTTATAAACTTGTTAACGTGTTTGATATTATGTTTACGTATATTAAAACTGAGTGCAGGCCACTCCCGATTTTTCTTTTTTTTTTCCGTTTAGTTCTTTGAAATTACCTCTCCGCTCCCCTTTCTCACTCACTCTCTCCTCTTTCATCAATCCATCCTTTTTCCCCATTTCTGCTTTTTTCTTCTTCACCTCCTCATTTTATTGTTTCTTATATTTTCATATATTTTGATTGCAGATCGAAAGAGGCCTGATAGTCATACCTAAATCAGTGACCAAGTCGCGAATAATATCCAATATTGATGTCTTCGACTTTGCCTTCACCTCTGAGGAACTAAAGGCTTTAGAGGCATTGGACTGCAACGGAAGATTACTAACTCTGGAATGGTGCTCATTTGTTACATAATTATTTTATATTAAGTCATTAATTAGTTTTATTTAATCAACTTAATTAATAACGACAATTTATAATAATAACGACAGAATGAGGTTATTATCTATTATTTAGTATAATAATAGATACTATTTAGATTTATTTAGTATAATAAATTATGCACTAGCATAATTTATAATTTAGTACAAGTGTGGGGAACCTGCGGCCTTAAGGCCACATGGGGCTTTTTGAGTCATAAGTGCAGCATTTTTGGCTTGTTAAGAAAAATGCTTAAAAATATAAAGAACTACCATAAATTATAAATAACTGCCCCCACTGAAGCCATGCCGCCCTACCACAAACTGCATTGCCTTTAATTCCACAGGTTCATTGAACAGGGGCTATAAAGGTCACTGACCTTACCTGCAGCTGGGCAGGTTCAGTGGGACCATTGGTCCAGAGTAAGATCCGAAACTCTTAAAACAAGTTGATACTATGGGCGGTGGGGGCCCATGGAGGGTTTTCTCTCCATCCCTCCAACTAAGGTTGGATTCGCAGTGGCTGTTGGTTCTCACTCAAGTTGGTAGACCCTTGTTGTCGTTGTGTGAGAAACATTAACTTCTCGGGAGAATGCCTGCTTGGCATCCAGGGAACTAGAGACCCCAAAACCCTACCAGTGGGAACGGGCCATGAACTCAGCTGAATGGACTGGACAACTGGTACTTGCCTGGTAGAGGTTTTAGCTTTTGATGGGATCTCAGGTGGGGACGAGTAGATACCACCCCACTCTCGAGTCCTTTATATTACGATTAGAGAAACCTTAAAGGCTCTCTAGCACTTCTTGACACGTACCAGGTGGCATTTAGCCAACGAGAGATTTGAAAACTCTCTGTGAGTCGTTCACTATGGTACTAAAGACTCCCCATAATGACACTGATGGGTCAAATAAACAATCATTGCAAACCCTGGTCCCGGGGTAACGGGCATTGTCCTCTTCGGAATGGACGACCGGATTCTCATGAATCCTTAAAAACTAGATTCGAAAAAAGAACTCTAGGAGTGGGAGTCAGGCATTTATCATCCCACTTTGCAACCCTTTTGTCAACAGCAAATAAAGTTGCATGTATTCGACTCTCAGGTAGCCTGCATTGAAGAACTTTACGAAGTAAGTCATGTTTCAGCTTCTAAAATTCTGCACATTCTTAGCTCTCTCGAATTACAGAGTTTGAATTTTTTTTTGTTTACTCTTCATTCCTGGCATGTTTCTTTTTCAAGTTTTCACTTTATTAGCATATCTTAAATTGATTACTACATATTTGTTAGTTCAATTATAGTTAAAATTAAAAAAAAACCTTTATATCAAGATTTCAAAAATGTCAATTCCTCTTGACACTGTAATTGATCTCCTAGAACTATAGGTAATACAAGCTTTCAATTTTAAATGGGACTCATGTTCTGTAGTCTTCCCAGCAGGAATCATTTAGGCTGTGGTAACAAATTTTTGGTATTTATTTCTCCATAACTTTTCTGTTGTCCCCACACTCTGTTCCTCTTCCAAAAGATTTAAAACTTTTATGTATAATCACCTATTACTTGATGATAAATCACGCATTACCGTATAAATGCTGCCTAGTAACTTAGTACGACCTAAAATGGAATGTGAAAAACCATATACTATTCATTATAATTTCCAAATAATTATTTTATTTTAGAATATATAAATACAAGAAAGTAATTAATTTATGTTATTATCTGTTGATATTATTTATTATATTATTTGGGTGAAAAAAAATGAAAAGCTAGTTCAAGATTGTATGCTTTTACCAAAGCTAGGATTTTGCCAAAAGAATATGTTTGAAAAAGTGAGACACTTCGTAATAGTCAAAAATTTATTGTTCCTCTGAAAAACTTCATTCAACTCTTGGATAGCTGTGATAAAGTCTCTATAATTTTTAATTGAAAATAAAAATATGAACGAAAATGCTGAATTAAAGAATGTATTGAATCAATAAAGGCCTTGTTAAACATATCTAGAAGCCTAAATACCAGAAAAATCAATGAAGATGGAATGAATTAAACCACTTCAAACCATAACCAGATACCTAAATTATTAATTAATAATTGAAATGATTAATTATTGCCTTCATTTTGGATCACCTAATAGAAGAGATGTGGCAAACCAGATTTGGAGAAAGAATCAATTCTAAAAATGAAGATATTCCGTCTTGAACACAGTACTGGGCAGTCATAAGGTAAATATTTTTTTTTCTTATTTACTGTGAATGCAATAGTAATTGGTAATAGAGTAACAGGAGTTACTAGTTACTATTGTATTAATAACATGTTAAACTATTACTAATTACTATTGTATTCACAGGTATATCACAAACAATTTACAGAAGGAAGACAATGTGGAAAAAATTACTATGAGTAAATAAAAAAAATTAAATTATGGTTTTTGAAGCAGACTTGTCCATGATAGCCAACCAATAAAAGTGATGTACATTTGACTACTCTGTACTGGAAGGACTGGGGTTTATCCTTTCTATGCGAACTCAACAGCTACTCCATGGTGTATTTATTCAAGCTGGATTGTTGTGTTTGAAAGTTCCATTTGTTGAATATATTCATTTTAGTATCTAATGTCATGGTTCAGTTTATTATTTTAAAACTTTTTATTTCTTCTCATGAAAAATGGTTTTTTTTTTTTTTTACTTCAAATCAATGCGTTGGCTTTGACAGTTTGATTTTGTACTATGAAAACTGAACGATTTCTGGTAATCCGTTCATCTCCTTTTATAGACCAGTAAAAGTTCAATATACAAGGCAACCAAGTTGCTCGACTCTTTCACATATATCTAGTAAAAAAAATAAACTTTTCGAAGAATTTGCTTTCCAAAATTTCTAAACTTCATATTTTCATTATCAAGATTTACATTTCAGTATAATCCTTCATAATGAATATATATATTTTCGAAATGCTGGAAGACAGATTTGAGTTTTTTTACCAGACAACCCTCAAAGAGTTTAACAATATTGGTTTTGTAATGGATTTCTGGTAAGTTTGTATATTCAGAAACTTAATACCAATTTCGTCTCTGTTTATTTTTTCGGGAATGTTTAGAACTAACCTTCTAGTTTTTCTGAGATGCTACAATATTAAAAAAAAACTTTCCAATTTTTGCTGTTCTATTCATTAAATTCTCAAAGAAAGTGATCAAAAACGAAATTGGTATTAGTTTTTTTGAATAAATGTTTTCATGAAGGCTTGCTACCGTGGTTCATATTCCTTAATTTGGAGATCAGTTTTAACAAGCACGATAAATCGCATTATATTTTATATTTAAACTATTGCACTACATTGATTTAAAGCAACTAAACACAACTACAGAATCACCTGATCACGTTTTTTGACTAGATAGCTCTGAGCTAGTCCAGCAACATTGTTTGTGTGGATTGTTTCAACTTTTACAGGTCTATAAGAGAAGATAAACAGATAACCCGTAGTCGTTCTGTTTCGATGGTGAAATCATGAATCCTTAAAAACTAGATTCGAAAAAAGAACTCTAGGAGTGGGAGTCAGGCATTTATCATCCACTTTGCAACCATTTTGTCAACAGCAAATAAAGTTGCATGTATTCGACTATCAGGTAGCGTGCATTGAAGAACTTTACGAAGTAAATCATGTTTCAGCTTCTAAAATTTTGCACATTCTTAGCTCTCTCGAATTACAGAGTTTGAATTTTTTTTTTTTATTTACTCTTCATCCCTGGCATGTTTCTTTTTCAAGTTTTCACTTTATTAGCATATCTTAAATTGATTACTATATTTTTGTTAGTTCAATTATAGTTAAAATTAAAAAAAAACCTTTATATCAAGATTTCAAAAATGTCAATTCCTCTTGACACTGTAATTGATCTCCTAGAACTATAGGTAATACAAGCTTTCAATTTTAAATGGGACTCATGTTCTGTAGTCTTCCCAGCAGGAATGCATTTAGGCTGTGGTAACAAATTTTTGGTATTTATTTCTCCATAACTTTTCTGTTGTCCCCACACTCTGTTCCTCTTCCAAAAGATTTAAAACTTTTATGTATAATCACCTATTACTTGATGATAAATCACGCATTACCGTATAAATGCTGCCTTGTAACTTAGTACGACCTAAAATGGAATGTGAAAAACCATATACTATTCATTATAATTTCCAAATAATTATTTTATTTTAGAATATATAAATACAAGAAATTAATTAATTTTTGTTATTATCTGTTGATATTATTTATTGTATTATTTAGGCGAAAAAAATGAAAAGCTAGTTCAAAATTGAATGCTTTTACCAAAGCTAGGATTTTGCCAAAAAAATATGTTTGCAAAAATATTGAAAAAGTGAGACACTTCGTAATAGTCAATAATTTATTGTTCTTCTGAAAAACTTCATTCAACTCTTGGATAGCTGTGATAAAGTCTCTATAATTTTTAAGTGAAAATAAAAATATGAATGTAAATGCTGAATTAAATAATGTATTGAATCAATAAAGGCCTTGTTAAACATATCTAGAAGCCTAAATAGCAGAAAAATCAATGAAGATGGAATGAATTAAACCACTTCATACCATAACCAGATTCCTAAATTATTAATTAATAATTGAAATGATTAATTATTGCCTTCATTTTGGATCACCTAATAGAAGAGATGTGGCAAACCAGATTTGGAGAAAGAATCAATTCTAAAAATGAAGATATTCCGTCTTGAACACAGTACTGGGCAGTCATAAGGTAAATATTTTTTTTTTTATTTACTGTGAATGCAATAGTAATTGGTAATAGAGTAACAGGAGTTACTAGTTACTATTGTATTAATAACATGTTAAACTATTACTAATTACTATTGTATTCACAGGTATGTCACAAACAAATTACAGAAGGAAGACAATGTGGAAAAAATTACTATGAGTAAATAAAAAAAATTAAATTATGGTTTTTGAAGCAGACTTGTCCATGATAGCCAACCAATAAAAGTGATGTACATTTGACTACTCTGTACTGGAAGGACTGGGGTTTATCCTTTCTATGCGAACTCAACAGCTACTCCATGGTGTATTTAAACAAGCTGGATTGTTGTGTTTGAAAGTTCCATTTGTTGAATATATTCATTTTAGTATCTAATGTCATGGTTCAGTTTATTATTTTAAAACTTTTTATTTCTTCTCATGAAAAATGGATTTTTTTTTTTACTTCAAATCAATGCGTTGGCTTTGACAGTTTGATTTTGTACTATGAAAACTGAACGATTTCTGGTAATCCGTTCATCTCCTTTTATAGACCAGTAAAAGTTCAATATACTAGGCAACCAAGTTGCTCGACTCTTTCACAGATATCTAGTAAAAAAAATAAACTTTTCGAAGAATTTGCTTTCCAAAATTTCTAAACTTATATTTTCATTATCAAGATTTACATTTCAGTATAATCCTTCATTATGAATATATACATTTTCGAAATGCTGGAAGACAGATTTGAGTTTTTTTACCAGACAACCCTCAAAGAGTTTAACAATATTGGTTTTGTAATGGATTTCTGGTAAGTTTGTATATTCAGAAACTTAATACCAATTTCGTCTTTGTTTATTTTTTCGGGAATGTTTAGAACTAACCTTCTAGTTTTTCTGAGATGCTACAATAGTAAAAAAAAACTTTCCAATGATTTTGCTGTTCTATTCATTAAATTCTCAAATAAAGTAATCAAAAACGAAATTGGTATTAGTTTTTTTGAATAAATGTTTTCATGAAGGCTTGCTACCGTGGTTCATATTCCTTAATTTGAAGATCACTTTTAACAAGCACGATAAATCGCATTATATTTTATATTTAAACTATTGCACTACATTGATTTAAAGCAACTAAACACAACTACAGAATCACCTGCTCACGTTTTTTGACTAGATAGCTCTGAGCTAGTCCAGCAACATTGTTTGTGTGGATTGTTTCAACTTTTACAGGTCTATAAGAGAAGATAAACAGATAACCCGTAGTCGTTCAGTTTCGATGGTGAAATCATGAATCCTTAAAAACTAGATTCGAAAAAAGAACTCTAGGAGTGGGAGTCTGGCATTTATCATCCCACTTTGCAACCCTTTTGTCAACAGCAAATAAAGTTGCATGTATTCGACTATCAGGTAGCGTGCATTGAAGAACTTTACGAAGTAAATCATGTTTCAGCTTCTAAAATTTTGCACATTCTTAGCTCTCTCGAATAACAGAGTTTGAAATTTTTTTTTTATTTACTCTTCATCCCTGGCATTTTTCTTTTTCAAGTTTCACTTTATTAGCATATCTTAAATTGATTACTATATTTTTGTTAGTTCAATTATAGTTAAAATTAAAAAAAAACCTTTATATCAAGATTTCAAAAATGTCAATTCCTCTTGACACTGTAATTGATCTCCTAGAACTATAGGTAATACAAGCTTTCAATTTTAAATGGGACTCATGTTCTGTAGTCTTCCCAGCAGGAATGCATTTAGGCTGTGGTAACAAATTTTTGGTATTTATTTCTCCATAACTTTTCTGTTGTCCCCACACTCTGTTCCTCTTCCAAAAGATTTAAAACTTTTATGTATAATCACCTATTGCTTGATGATAAATCACGCATTACCGTATAAATGCTGCCTTGTAACTTAGTACGACCTAAAATGGAATGTGAAAAACCATATACTATTCATTATAATTTCCAAATAATTATTTTATTTTAGAATATATAAATACAAGAAATTAATTAATTTTTGTTATTATCTGTTGATATTATTTATTATATTATTTGGGCGAAAAAAAATGAAAAGCTAGTTCAAGATTGAATGCTTTTACCAAAGCTAGGATTTTGCCAAAAAAATATGTTTTTTGAAAAAGTGAGACACTTCGTAATAGTCAATAATTTATTGTTCTTCTGAAAAACTTCATTCAACTCTTGGATAGCTGTGATAAAGTCTCTATAATTTTTAATTGAAAATAAAAATATGAATGAAAATGCTGATTAAAGAATGTATTGAATCAATAAAGGCCTGTTAAACATATCTAGAAGCCTAAATACCAGAAAATCAATGAAGATGGAATGAATTAAACCACTTCAAACCATACCAGATTCCTTAATTATTAATTAATAATTGAAATGATTAATTATTGCCTTCATTTTGGATCACCTAATAGAAGAGATGTGGCAAACCAGATTTGGAGAAAGAATCAATTCTAAAAATGAAGATATTCCGTCTTGAACACAGTACTGGGCAGTCATAAGGTAAATATTTTTTTTTTTTTTTTTATTAATGCAATAGTAATTGGTAATAGAGTAACAGGAGTTACTAGTTACTATTGTATTAATAACATGTTAAACTATTACTAATTACTATTGTATTCACAGGTATGTCACAAACAAATTACAGAAGGAAGACAATGTGGAAAAAATTACTATGAGTAAATAAAAAAAATTAAATTATGGTTTTTGAAGCAGACTTGTCCATGATAGCCAACCAATAAAAGTGATGTACATTTGACTACTCTGTACTGGAAGGACTGGGGTTTATCCTTTCTATGCGAACTCAACAGCTACTCCATGGTGTATTTAAACAAGCTGGATTGTTGTGTTTGAAAGTTCCATTTGTTGAATATATTCATTTTAGTATCTAATGTCATGGTTCAGTTTATTATTTTAAAACTTTTTATTTCTTCTCATGAAAAATGGATTTTTTTTTTTACTTCAAATCAATGCGTTGGCTTTGACAGTTTGATTTTGTACTATGAAAACTGAACGATTTCTGGTAATCCGTTCATCTCCTTTTATAGACCAGTAAAAGTTCAATATACTAGGCAACCAAGTTGCTCGACTCTTTCACAGATATCTAGTAAAAAAAATAAACTTTTCGAAGAATTTGCTTTCCAAAATTTCTAAACTTCATATTTTCATTATCAAGATTTACATTTCAGTATAATCCTTCATTATGAATATATACATTTTCGAAATGCTGGAAGACAGATTTGAGTTTTTTTACCAGACAACCCTCAAAGAGTTTAACAATATTGGTTTTGTAATGGATTTCTGGTAAGTTTGTATATTCAGAAACTTAATACCAATTTCGTCTTTGTTTATTTTTTCGGGAATGTTTAGAACTAACCTTCTAGTTTTTCTGAGATGCTACAATAGTAAAAAAAAACTTTCCAATGATTTTGCTGTTCTATTCATTAAATTCTCAAATAAAGTAATCAAAAACGAAATTGGTATTAGTTTTTTTGAATAAATGTTTTCATGAAGGCTTGCTACCGTGGTTCATATTCCTTAATTTGAAGATCACTTTTAACAAGCACGATAAATCGCATTATATTTTATATTTAAACTATTGCACTACATTGATTTAAAGCAACTAAACACAACTACAGAATCACCTGCTCACGTTTTTTGACTAGATAGCTCTGAGCTAGTCCAGCAACATTGTGTGGATTGTTTCAACTTTTACAGGTCTATAAGAGAAGATAAACAGATAACCCGTAGTCGTTCAGTTTCGATGGTGAAATCATGAATCCTTAAAAACTAGATTCGAAAAAAGAACTCTAGGAGTGGGAGTCTGGCATTTATCATCCCACTTTGCAACCCTTTTGTCAACAGCAAATAAAGTTGCATGTATTCGACTATCAGGTAGCGTGCATTGAAGAACTTTACGAAGTAAATCATGTTTCAGCTTCTAAAATTTTGCACATTCTTAGCTCTCTCGAATAACAGAGTTTGAAATTTTTTTTTTATTTACTCTTCATCCCTGGCATTTTTCTTTTTCAAGTTTTCACTTTATTAGCATATCTTAAATTGATTACTATATTTTTGTTAGTTCAATTATAGTTAAAATTAAAAAAAAACTTTTATATCAAGATTTCAAAAATGTCAATTCCTCTTGACACTGTAATTGATCTCCTAGAACTATAGGTAATACAAGCTTTCAATTTTAAATGGGACTCATGTTCTGTAGTCTTCCCAGCAGGAATGCATTTAGGCTGTGGTAACAAATTTTTGGTATTTATTTCTCCATAACTTTTCTGTTGTCCCCACACTCTGTTCCTCTTCCAAAAGATTTAAAACTTTTATGTATAATCACCTATTACTTGATAATAAATCACGCATTACCGTATAAATGCTGCCTTGTAACTTAGTACAACCTAAAATGGAATGTGAAAAACCATATACTATTCATTATAATTTCCAAATAATTATTTTATTTTAGAATATATAAATACAAGAAATTAATTAATTTTTGTTATTATCTGTTGATATTATTTAGTGTATTATTTGGGCGAAAAAAATGAAAAGCTAGTTCAAGATTGAATGCTTTTACCAAAGCTAGGATTTTGCCAAAAAAATATTTTGCAAAAATATTGAAAAATTGAGACACTTCGTAATAGTCAATAATTTATTGTTCTTCTGAAAAACTTCATTCAACTCTTGGATAGCTGTGATAAAATCTCTATAATTTTTAATTGAAAATAAAAATATGAATGAAAATGCTGAATTAAAGAATGTATTGAATCAATAAAGGCCTTGTTAAACATATCTAGAAGCCTAAATACCAGAAAAATCAATGAAGATGGAATGAATTAAACCACTTCAAACCATAACCAGATTCCTTAATTATTAATTAATAATTGAAATGATTAATTATTGCCTTCATTTTGGATCACCTAATAGAAGAGATGTGGCAAACCAGATTTGGAGAAAGAATCAATTCTAAAAATGAAGATATTCCGTCTTGAAACAGTACTGGGCAGTCATAAGGTAAATATTTTTTTTTTTTTATTTACTGTGAATGCAATAGTAATTGGTAATAGAGTAACAGGAGTTACTAGTTACTATTGTTTAATAACATGTTAAACTATTATAATTACTATTGTATTCACAGGTATTCACAAACAAATTACAGAAGGAAGACAATGTGGAAAAAATTACTATGAGTAAATGAAAAAAATTAAATTATGGTTTTTGAAGCAGACTTGTCCATGATAGCCAACCAATAAAAGTGATGTACATTTGACTACTCTGTACTGGAAGGACTGGGGTTTATCCTTTCTATGCGAACTCAACAGCTACTCCATGGTGTATTTACAAGCTGGATTGTTGTGTTTGAAAGTTCCATTTGTTGAATATATTCATTTTAGTATCTAATGTCATGGTTCAGTTTATTATTTTAAAACTTTTTATTTCTTCTCATGAAAAATTTTTTTTTTACTTCAAATCAATGCGTTGGCTTGACAGTTTGATTTTGTACTATGAAAACTGAACGATTTCTGGTAATCCGTTCATCTCCTTTTATAGACCAGTAAAAGTTCAATATACTAGGCAACCAAGTTGCTCGACTCTTTCACAGATATCTAGTAAAAAAATAAACTTTTCGAAGAATTTGCTTTTCAAAATTTCTAAACTTCATATTTTCATTATCAAGATTTACATTTTAGTATAACCTTCATAATGAATATATAATTTTCGAAAAGCTGGAAGACAGATTTGAGTTTTTTTTACCAGACAACCCTCAAAGAGTTTAACAATATTGGTTTTGTAATGGATTTCTGGTAAGTTTGTATATTCAGAAACTTAATACCAATTTCGTCTTTGTTTATTTTTTTCGGGATGTTTAGAACTAACCTTCTAGTTTTTCTGAGATGCTACAATAGTAAAAAAACTTTCCAATGATTTTGCTGTTCTATTCATTAAATTCTCAAATAAAGTAATTAAAAACGAAATGGTATTAGTTTTTTTGAATAATGTTTTCATGAAGGCTTGCTACCGTGGTTCATATTCCTTAATTTGAAGATCACTTTTAACAAGCACGATAAATCGCATTATATTTTATATTTAAACTATTGCACTACATTGATTAAAGCAACTAAACACAACTACAGAATCACCGGTCACGTTTTTTGACTAGATAGCTCTGAGCTAGTCCAGCAACTTTTTGTGTGGATTGTTTCAACTTTTACAGGCTATAAGAAAGATAAACAGATAACCCGTAGTCGTTCAGTTTCGATGGTGAAATCATGAATCCTTAAAAACTAGATTCGAAAAAAAGAACTCTAGGAGTGGGAGTCTGGCATTTATCATCCCACTTTGCAACCCTTTTGTCAACAGCAAATAAAGTTGCATGTATTCGACTATCAGGTAGCGTGCATTGAAGAACTTTACGAAGTAAATCATGTTTCAGCTTCTAAAATTTTGCACATTCTTAGCTCTCTCGAATAACAGAGTTTGAAATTTTTTTTTTATTTACTCTTCATCCCTGGCATTTTTCTTTTTCAAGTTTTCACTTTATTAGCATATCTTAAATTGATTACTATATTTTTGTTGTTCAATTATAGTTAAAATTAAAAAAAAACTTTTATATCAAGATTTCAAAAATGTCAATTCCTCTTGACACTGTAATTGATCTCCTAGAACTATAGGTAATACAAGCTTTCAATTTTAAATGGGACTCATGTTCTGTAGTCTTCCCAGCAGGAATGCATTTAGGCTGTGGTAACAAATTTTTGGTATTTATTTCTCCATAACTTTTCTGTTGTCCCCACACTCTGTTCCTCTTCCAAAAGATTTAAAACTTTTATGTATAATCACCTATTACTTGATAATAAATCACGCATTACCGTATAAATGCTGCCTTGTAACTTAGTACAACCTAAAATGGAATGTGAAAAACCATATACTATTCATTATAATTTCCAAATAATTATTTTATTTTAGAATATATAAATACAAGAAATTAATTAATTTTTGTTATTATCTGTTGATATTATTTAGTGTATTATTTGGGCGAAAAAAATGAAAAGCTAGTTCAAGATTGAATGCTTTTACCAAAGCTAGGATTTTGCCAAAAAAATATGTTTGCAAAAATATTGAAAAATTGAGACACTTCGTAATAGTCAATAATTTATTGTTCTTCTGAAAAACTTCATTCAACTCTTGGATAGCTGTGATAAAATCTCTATAATTTTTAATTGAAAATAAAAATATGAATGAAAATGCTGAATTAAAGAATGTATTGAATCAATAAAGGCCTTGTTAAACATATCTAGAAGCCTAAATACCAGAAAAATCAATGAAGATGGAATGAATTAAACCACTTCAAACCATAACCAGATTCCTTAATTATTAATTAATAATTGAAATGATTAATTATTGCCTTCATTTTGGATCACCTAATAGAAGAGATGTGGCAAACCAGATTTGGAGAAAGAATCAATTCTAAAAATGAAGATATTCCGTCTTGAACACAGTACTGGGCAGTCATAAGGTAAATATTTTTTTTTTTTATTTACTGTGAATGCAATAGTAATTGGTAATAGAGTAACAGGAGTTACTAGTTACTATTGTGTTAATAACATGTTAAACTATTACTAATTACTATTGTATTCACAGGTATATCACAAACAAATTACAGAAGGAAGACAATGTGGAAAAAATTACTATGAGTAAATGAAAAAAATTAAATTATGGTTTTTGAAGCAGACTTGTCCATGATAGCCAACCAATAAAAGTGATGTACATTTGACTACTCTGTACTGGAAGGACTGGGGTTTATCCTTTCTATGCGAACTCAACAGCTACTCCATGGTGTATTTATTCAAGCTGGATTGTTGTGTTTGAAAGTTCCATTTGTTGAATATATTCATTTTAGTATCTAATGTCATGGTTCAGTTTATTATTTTAAAACTTTTTATTTCTTCTCATGAAAAATGTTTTTTTTTACTTCAAATCAATGCGTTGGCGTTGACAGTTTGATTTTGTACCATGAAAACTGAACGATTTCTGGTAATCCGTTCATCTCCTTTTATAGACCAGTAAAAGTTCAATATACTAGGCAACCAAGTTGCTCGACTCTTTCACAGATATCTAGTAAAAAAACTAAACTTTTCGAAGAATTTGCTTTTCAAAATTTCTAAACTTCATATTTTCATTATCAAGATTTACATTTTAGTATAAGCCTTCATAATGAATATATATATTTTCGAAAAGCTGGAAGACAGATTTGAGTTTTTTGACCAGACAACCCTCAAAGAGTTTAACAATATTGGTTTTGTAATGGATTTCTGGTAAGTTTGTATATTCAGAAACTTAATACCAATTTCGTCTTTGTTTATTTTTTTCGGGAGTGTTTAGAACTAACCTTCTAGTTTTTCTGAGATGCTACAATAGTAAAAAAACTTTCCAATGATTTTGCTGTTCTATTCATTAAATTCTCAAATAAAGTAATTAAAAACGAAATTGGTATTAGTTTTTTTGAATACATGTTTTCATGAAGGCTTGCTACCGTGGTTCATATTCCTTAATTTGAAGATCACTTTTAACAAGCACGATAAATCGCATTATATTTTATATTTAAACTATTGCACTACATTGATTGAAAGCAACTAAACACAACTACAGAATCACCGGATCACGTTTTTTGACTAGATAGCTCTGAGCTAGTCCAGCAACATTGTTTGTGTGGATTGTTTCAACTTTTACAGGTCTATAAGAGAAGATAAACAGATAACCCGTAATCGTTCAGTTTCGATGGTTCAGATCAATGTTCGTTCAATTTTCTTCTATTCATATATTTATTTATTTATATCATAAAGATATATATTGTCTGTTTCAGGGATAAGAACCACAAGGACTATCCATTCAACACCGAGTTCTAGAGAATTCTACTGCTCCTCTGTCACTGCCAACTACAACTATATCAATTCAATAAAATAAAAAAAAAAATTATTTATTTATTCTCCTTCTATCTTTAAAGTACCATACATTATTTTGTATTCGTTTTAATGCCTAATATATTCAGTAATTTAATGTTATAAATTGATGAGAATAATTGATATAGTAGAAAACTGTTCAGAAATTATAACGAAAGACAAAGATAGTTTGACTAATGAGCTATGCAAGCAGTTATTGTGTTGTATTTACTTATGATTAGGAAGGAAAAGAAACACTAAGTCTTCGCAGAAAAATGATTTAATCATACAATGCATTATTAGTATTTTTTAAATGGTATTAATTGCGGGACGATTGTATATTTAAAACATCTTACCTCGCAATGTATTAGCCCAAGTATTCATGTTAAACTTCTCATATCTGTTTCTGCAAGGTAAACTAATAATAGTTTAGTGAGTAAGGCATGTTTATAGAAGTTGATGAAATGCTAGGAATGTAGACAGGTTGAAGGGAGGAAGCAGCCCGATAAGTGCTTGAGTGGCAGGGACTCTGATGGGAGCCCTTAACTGTCACAGTGTTCAACTTTATCAGAAACATTTAAAAACATTCCTTACCAATAATTCCAGTTTATAGTATATATATATATATATATATATATATATTATATATAGCATATTCCTTCGTTTATGAACTGATTTGCGTCCAGTTTGGATCATTTTTTCGATATTTAAGTGATATATATTGATACTTTTATTGATAAAAATATCGACTGTGAAATAGAAACAAAATTAAAGTTTATCAGGACTCGATCAGTTCTTCAGGTGTAAATGCAGATTTACTGCAACACTTTGGCTAGATCAGGGTTTCCCAAACTTTTTCAGGCTGGCGCCCCCTTGTCTTCTAGAATAGCCTGCCTACCCCATAAAATAAAATACCCTACCCCATAAAAATTGAAAGATATGCCAAAAAGCCTATCAGAACTAACCTATCCTATTCAGGTTAATGAATATAATAATGGTATTTTAAAAGGGTGAAAGCGCAGGAAAGGACTAATGTCCAGAAAGGGATGTTTGGGGAAAGAAAGAAGTACAGTAAGAAATAGTAAAAAACCATCCTCTAGCTGTCATGCAATCTACAGCCACAATCTATCTTTACAGATTGAGATTGCGGTCTACTATTTATATAGGTAACGATTATTTCATTCTTCTTATCTCGACCGAAAACTCATTTACTTCCGATCAAGGCTGACCTCTTAAGCCATAGGACATACGTGAAAGAGCAGCTTATCTTTTTATTCCCTTTATTTTGATCGAAAACTCTCTTTTACTTTCGACCGGGGCTGACCCCTTAAGCCTCAGGTAAAAGAACGGCATATCTTTGGAAATTCTTATTTCTAATTTTTATTACTTGTATGGTTTTTAATGGTTACCGCCAACAGTTTGGGACGACGATGTAAGTATTGTAGCAGCCAGCTGCTACATTAGCTACACTGTCGCCACGAACCATCTATTTTTTAGTTACCGCCCTCCAAACCGCCTATTTTTGTGTTACCGCCCCCCAACCGCCTATTTTTGCGTTACCGCCCCCCAATATCAAACCACCGCCCCCAGGGGGGCGGTACCGCCCACTTTGGGAAACGCTGGGCTAGACAATTGTAAAATATATGGTTGCTATGCGTAAGATGTTATAGTTCTTGTACAAATATTTAGTTTATTTTTGTTTTAGAACTATTTCAGCTGTGATAAAGATTTTTACAATAAACTCCAAGATGAATGGTACGAAGAATATTGAAAAACGTGAAAAGTTTAAGGAGTATTGTAAACTGCGCCACATATGGAAGAAGGTGGTTATATGTGAATTAAGAAATTAATTGTGAGTGAATTAAGAAAGTAAGAGTGAATAAATATCTCTCCCTGTTTTAACAATCTTCCTCACTCAGTCTCTGCTCCATGTCACTCTCAATTTCTCACTATCATCCAATTAATCTTTCTTCGATTCTCCCTCAGTCACTCTCTTGATCTGTGCTCACTGATACTTTCTAATTGTGTCAGTCATTCTAACTCACTCACACTCAGCCAATCACTTCTTCACTCACACTCCATCAATCATTGTAGAATTGATGTTTATTATCCTATTAATTATCAATTAATTGAGTTTAATTTTCCATCAGTGTTTATTATCCTACGTAAAATAACTAATCTTAAAAGATTTATTTATGCATTTTGTGGTAAATTTTATATTTAATTAATAATTTGGCAGTTTAATTACTAATTTTATGTTAATTAATAACTTTGTCCAAATTATTTATTGTGATTGAAAGGGCACGTAATAATATTGTGGAGCATGCTCATAATAAGTCTATTTTAAAAAAAATTCTTCATCCAATCTTTCCATTTTACCATAAAGGATCGTAAAATATAGAAATTCTATATTTTATTAGACGACCCGTCACCCCTTGAGTCACACAATGTTAACAAATTATCGCAACAGTTAATAATATACATTTACTGAATGTGCTTGACAGGAATAACTGTGTAGCTATTTCTTTATTATTAAGCCATGAAAACAAAGATTCTTATATAGCTCAATCTTTTTATATAGAATTGTTTAGATGATTCAAGATATATTAACAATAAGTACATTTAAGAAAACAAAAAATCATTTAGACGTAAAAACTTCATTTATTGTATTACGTAAATAAATGAATCAACAATTCAATGTATACAATCAAGCATATTTAAAACAAACAAAATCTGTAGATTGAAATATTCCATTTATTTTTCCAAGATAAAATAGCATTAATGAATGAATGTGTCATTATAAAATTGCCTTAGAACATTCGTATTTAGGCTGACATTTGTGTTCAAGTTTATATTCCTAACGTTATTCATATTAAACGTCTACTGTAATAGTTTATTTTATATATACTTTTGGAATTTCATACATCTGTTTCATGCTTAAGTTCCAAATACAATTATTAAATCAAAATGTTGGCTTTGATAGTTTGATTTGAATCTAGAAAACTGACCGATTGTTGATAAATAAAATTTGTTTTATATAAATGTATAAGAAGAAATAACAGTAAATATGGTACGTGAAATAAAAAAAAAAACTGTTTTCTTTTAAATTCAGTATTTGTAAAGTAATATACTACTCACTGTTTTCTTTAATATTTATTTGAATAATTCGTCATAAACTAGAATTAACAGATTTTCCAATTTTCACCTATATGCAAATATTTAAACAAGATCATTAGAGTTTTATATGTCTATAGATATTTATTCCAAACCTATATATCTGCCTCTCTTGTTCTAACATTATTATCACACCTTTTGATTTTGGCGTTCCAGTTGATATGTATTATAAACAGGAAGAAATGATGCATAGAAATTGTTTTTTTGGTTCAAAGGTTAAAAAACTGTTTTCTAATGGTGAGAAAAGAACTTTAAAAGAATTATTTTTTACATTGATAGAGATGTTAAAAAAAAACAGAGTAAAATATACTTATTAATATTAAATTATATCCAAATTAATTACATTGAGAAAGAAAGAAAGAGAGAGAGAGAGTGAGTTGGAGTGGAATTGGTGAGAGAGAAATCAGAAAAAGAAAACATGTTTTGAAAATAAGAAAACATATACTTAAAGCAAAACGGAGCACTACCAAAATACAAATAATTTAAGAAATAAGCTACTATTTTACAATTGTGTAAATAAAAGTGACATCGTATCCACTGACAGTATTCTTATACATCAGTCCATTGAATTAATTATACAAGGGTTGGTTCACTCTTACTTTCGTTAGTTATATCGCAATTCTGGCTTTCCTAAATTTAATTAGGAAACTACTTTATTTTGGTAACCTCCAAATCAGGTAGTTTATTTATCACTTGTTCCCTTATACAAATTACATGTATTCATTAACAAACCATAATAACAAAAACAATTCTAATACAATACGGACATTAATTTTCAAATAATTAAGTTTAGAAAAATGCAGTACAAAAGGTATAACATTTGATACTTAATATTAATTTTATAAATTATGAAAATTATATTATTGATGTTCTTATAATTACTATTTTAAGTCTTATAATAATACATTATTACACTTAAGAGTTATGTTATGATTTGTCTATGGAATTTATGAATTTTATAAATTTACCAGCTTTATAAGCAATCATTTCGCGCTCAGTCATTGGCCACTTGCCACCTTGTTAATCACTTCTTTTTTGTTAATTTAAACATATAATATACCGTCTTTACCTCGTACACTGCTGCTGTAGATCTCGGACCGGTTTTGGGTGTCACCCATCTTCAACAACAACCATGTTCTTGTTGAACACCCGAAACCAGTCCGAGAGCTACAGCAGCAGTGTACGAGGTAAAGACGGTATATTATATGTTTAATATTAATAATAGTAACCTCTGTGCTAATGACGAAATGCACTTCTTTTTTGAACATGGACATTTCTTTTTTGTATATTGGTCATTTATACAAAATATCATGCCAGTTTTGGATATTTGCCCCACATGGACAAGTTGATGGGTGAATGATGTTAAATCGGGCAAGATAAGCTTTACTTTTTCCTTACTGTTTTACATACGTCTTTAGAACTATTTCGTATAAAATAATTGTTTTCTCATCTTCACCAGCTCTCTTTGATTTTGCATCTCCGCTAGTTCATTGCCGTCGATACCGTTATACGCTTTAACCCATGTCAAACTGACTTTGTGTTGTTAAAAACATCAAAGTTTTCTTAAAATCAGTCTAATTTTTTTCAACCAATCTTTTTATAAATGCACTTCATATAAATAACTAACACGAATTTATTAACCTCATTTCAGACAGTAAATTCCTTTATTGCGAATTCTTTAAATGCATTATTTATAAACGCCTCAACAGCGCAAATTCTCAAAAAGCTTCTAAATAAGTACTGCTGTAAATGTTTTATTTATTTGAAAGTAAATTCAAGAGATAATGCTAAAGAAATGCTCAGTTAGTGAAAAAGGTATTACACTATTTATAGCAGAGATATTTGAAGAAAAGCTAAACCTTGTTGCTGTTAAAACGAAGCTTACTATCTCATTTCTAATTCTTCGACTTCAAATATATTTAAGACTCCCTCTTTCGCCTGGAGGATTGCAAGTATTTCATCGATTTTTTTTTTTTAGTGCTTATAAATCGTCAACTTATTTCACGAAACAACACAGGAGTTTCAAATATTTTCCTAGAATATTATTCTTGAAATTTTTATATAAAAACAAGAAGCATTCTAAAGAAAAGGCTTTTTTTAAAAAAAAAAAAACAACAAAATCTTTAGTGTTTGCTATTTGTTTAAATGAAGAAGTACTACTGAAATATATATTGTAACATTTTTGGTAACACGTTGTACAAACAGAGCTAACGTTTTATTGTTGCCAAATTTTATTTTCTTATAAATTATTATTCTGTGGTGTGTGTTGTGTGTAAAATAAATCTTTAAAACAATTTGAATTTAATAAATATTATTTCGAAAAATTGCAAAGTAATTTTTTTTTATATTTAGAAGAATTTGATATTTTGTTGCTGTCATTTCCAGTGTGTAATCATTTCTCATTTCATGTCTAGTTCAGGTTAGCGAAATTTAAAAGTTATTAACGAATCTGTACTTTTAATAATACACTGTTCCCTTAATCAGTGTTCCGAACTTTTCAGTCAAATGTTTTTTGATAAAAATGATTAGGATGCAATTTTATTTAAATAACGGTAAATTTCCATTACTTTCTTTATCTTTTTTATCTAAAAATAATTAAATAATGACACCCCCAAAAAAAGCTAAAAGAACTGCTTTTAGAGTTATTTCAAGAAAAAAAAAATTCAAATTAATCGCGGAAGAAAGACTCATTAAAGCTAACAATCAACAACGTGAGCATACAAAGTAAGTGAACTGTAAATTTAAATTTGCAAATTTTGTTTCTTCTTCTTCTAAAACCAACAGGCGATGAAGTATAGAAAACCGTGTCATAGAAGGCTCAGGGATTGGAAGTCAAGCAATATACACTGAAATATACAAATAGGACAGGGGTGAGGAACCTATCTTGGAGTAAAAGCCATTTTAGCACTGTCCACTTACCCAAGAGGCCACCATGGATAAGCAAATTCTTATATAATAGTTCTATTATAAAATCCGTCATTATATTCCTCGATCTGTGCATCTAAAGTGTTTTTGACAAAACTAAGTTTTGCCATATCATGAGTCATTGGACCCCCTTCCAAGGTTAGCCAAACAACTTGATTTTAATATAGTGTTTTCTAATCGTAATAATGTGGGTAATATGTTAATAAAAAACTCTCCCAGCGAATTGGAGTCCGGTGGTATTTATAAAATTCCGTGCAAAAATTGCCATAAAATTTATATTGGTCAAACTGGTAAATTATTAAAGACACGTGTAAAACAACACCAATATAACGTAAGTAGACAGGAAAAAAGTAGTGCCTTATTCTTGCATATAAAAAATGAAAATCATCATATTGATTGGACAGGAGCTAAATTTATTACCAATGAAAAATCAATGTTGTTAAGAAATATTATTGAATCGTCTCTAATTAAATTTAATAGATCAAATATTATAAACATTAGTAACGTCTCTTCAAACTTGATACTTTCGTTATGAGGGCAATAGCCTCTTCTAAGAGGGTTGACAGCTAGCAGATAGTTTTTTAACCTTTCTTACTGTACTCCTTTGTTTCCCCAAACATCCCTTTCTGGAACATTAGTCCTTTCCTGCGCTTTCACCATTTTAAAATACCACTCTTCCCTCCCACTCTTCTCAACTTCTCACCAGATGTTTTCTGCATCTAGTGTTCAGCTGGGTTTTTGACTCTGACGAAGACCGCTTGTTACGGTTGAAAGATCTTAGTCTTGTTTTCCCTTTTCTTATTGTGGTTTGATCATTGATTGTTGTTTCACGTGTTTATGTGAAATCTTTATATATATATATATATATATATATATATATATATATATAGTTAAAATAAACTGTCACACATAGACAGAAACATAACGAAAACTCACTTTTCAATATTTTGACGTAATAGCGGTCGAAATATTGAAAAGCGAGTCTTTGTTATGTTTCTATCTGTGTGTCACAGTTTATTTTAAGTGTAATCTGTCCTGCCGGAGCGTTTCCGTTTATCATGATTATATATATATATATATATATATATATTTATATAACAGCTAACGTCTGTTAGCTTCAGCTACTCAAAGGGACCACTTCTGCCCGATGACGACGACTGTCGAAACATCGTTGTGAGTCTTTTGTGTGTGTCTTTATTTGTTTTTTCTCTTTCCTGTGTGAACTATATATATATATCTTTAAATAAACTTTCATCTTGATCTTTTCTGTAACAAAATTTATTTTTCCTTATCACCAAAATGTTTCAGTAGATAAATCTGAAGAAGGATGCTATGTGATTAAATTCTAAATTTTCTAGCAAAACACTATTTTTGTGAAAACATTTTCTTTAATTTTGAAGTTGTATTAGTTTATTTATGTAGAAAATTCGTCTGTTTGCAAGAGTAACTTTAATGTCACATAGTAATCAAAACTATCAATTTCACTTATTAAAAAAATAAGTTTAAAATCCTAATGATTAAGTCATAATATCACGCAAAATATAAAAAGAGCATTGCATTTTCAATTAAAGTCTTCAAACAGCTCAGCATATTGTAAAAATTTCACCAAAACTAATTTCAAGATACTATAGGAGTTTTAATTAACAGTGTTGAGGGTATTTTGTATTATTCAATTCAGGAGAGCTTCTATTCATTATGGATATCTATTTCATTTAAATCAACAGTTCAGTCCTACATTTCATGTATTAAAAAATACTACAGGGGAAGTATTTTGTTTCGAATAATGCATTACAAAAAAATGAACATTTTAATTTATCAATTAATAAGTTGATCAAATTATTAATCAATTAAGAAATTAATTAATTAATTTCTTGGAACATTAATTTTCATATCTTTTATATATTATAATATAAATAATTAAACAAATAGCAAATAATTAAAAGATTGAATAGTTTTTCTCATATATGACTAACTCAAAGAAATAATTGAAATTACAATTTAGTCACAAATATAAACGTTATGTTTGGCTTGGTTAAACATAAAACAAACATGAATGTTTCAAAGAGTTATTTATAAGTACTCAGATATAGATGCAAAAAAATTACATAAAAATCAATAGATTTTAAAGAATCTATATATTTTTTAATATAGTTTAATAAACTGTTATACACATATATTAAATTCATGAAGAAACAGGAACAATAAGTGGACATTAGGACTTGCTTGAAATATATAATTGAACTCGTTTAACAGTCGTTCTCAGGAAATGAATTGATATAGTTAGAAGATGAAAGCCAACTGAAAGCTGCTCAGAATTTGTGGAAGTTGGCCTTAACAAAAACGAAAAAAGGACCAGTGATAACTGAAGAAAAAGAAGGTACGTGTGAAAATTCAAAAGGATGTACTTATATAAAAACTGACAAAGCTTACTTATATATTTCGAAAAATGTCCAGGTAATGACTATGCAAGTAGTGAATAATGTAACTTGTAGTGAATGTAATATTGTAACTTGTAGTGAATAATACAAGTTACAATAATGGTAATTATTGTAACTTGTTAGTAACCTGTTCAACAACGCTCCAAACATAGTAGTCGAGGGGGTTCAAATCCGGGCTATTCGGGGGCTAAAACTCTTTGGACTAGAACATGTCAGCATTGTCTTATAGCAAGTTTTGGACTAAATGGCTCGTGTGAGCCGTTGCACCGTCTTGTTGAAATACATATTCCCTCTCCGCGGCCACAGTTACCATCCACGGTACCACAACACCTTTTAAAATGTTTAGATAAACTTCTCTTGTGACAGTTCGTTCTCTTTTTAAAGAAATGTGGCGGACTGACGTCACTCTCACTGGATACAGCACCTAGGACCTGAACACTAACCGGAAATTCTGTTCGAGCAACAATTTGACCGTTCTCGGGGTCGTGGCTGAGCCAGCAATTATTTCTCTGGTTGATTTTTACATAAACAGTGAATATTTCTTCATTGGAAAAAATCTGATTCACCTCGCTGCTTCGTTTTTCAAAGAACTCAGTAGCAGGTTGCAGCAAGCAATTTTCTTTGTCCTGGCAGCCTCGACAGCATCTGTCGCACCTTTATTGTGTACGACTTTAATGGAGGTCCACCTATGCAATCCAACATATTGTTCGCTCGTTGAAGCCCACCACTGACACTAATTTCCTCAACGATTGCTGAGGGTCCTCCGAAATCAATTCCTGGCCCTTCCACGACCGCAGGAGTTCGTGACACGCTTACCCTCGAATCGGACTTCTCGCCGGGTTAGCAAAACCTTCTACGAATTTTTCCAAAGCATTGTATTTCGCTACAACATCATAAACAGTTAATCGCAAGAACCCGAAGAATCGATTGACCTCGCCGAACTCCGAGCGAGAAGACGTTCAATATCGCGGCTCTTCAATCGTACTCTGCCCATGAACGTAGTATCTCGGCTATTTTAAGGTTACAACTGTTCACTAAACGCCCATAACATTCATGAACATCAATCACGACTTCTGATGGAACTACGATATGGCAGGAAATTCAAATTGAAATTTGTCCGGATTTAACTGTCGCATCCTATACATTACAAGACAAACAAAATATAGTAGTGAGCTTCTGTGATTTCCTTTATGGTGTTATTTTTTTGAATCTAGTTTACTTAGTTCATAGAATCGTTTACTGAGATTAATATTTCGAAACAAAGTTTGTTGTCAGGAAGAGAGTAGAAAAATATCACTATGAGGACATAGTAGCTGTACACATAGTATAATGTCTTTTTTTTGTTTACTCATAAATTATTAATTGTTTTCTATTCTTACAGTAGCTTAATATAGAAAATATTAATATGTTTTATAGAGAATTATAAATAACATGAACAATGAAATTCTTTAAAAAGAAGAGAAATTTGAAGACAGAAGACCACCACATTGGAGAAAGAAAGGCCTAATCTGAAGTTATGTGATAAACAGTTCCAGGTTAGCAACCTTTTTAGTAAAGGGGGTGTTTGAATTAAATTCTGGCTTATCTGAGAGCCCAGTAATACGTGTGTAAGTGCATTTCACCTCCTTGCCCAAACAAACAATAATTGTAAGTAACGTGTGTTATTTACTTTACTGAATAGTAATTTAAGTAAAGTAGCAAGCCATTGAGAAGTTTTAAATTATTGGTGATTTTGGACTATTTGATGATGATCTTTATTATGTATTTCTTTGTTTCAGCTAACTATGATATAATACAAGATATTTCAGATACACTATTTGGAATTCTATGTCAAAGAGTCATCATAAAATACTGATTCAATTAAGTATTCGTTCAGGAAACTCATCATCGTTACCTGATTTATCTGAGTTATTCATCTGTCGGGTCATTGTCATTTATTAACTGTGGAATCGCGATGAGTTATTTATTTAATATGTACCAATATATCCAAAGTTTTTGAATAATCTATATCTTATATTATGAATAATCATAATTTTCAATAGGAAATTATGAAAATCGAAATATCTTAGCATAGGGGAAGAAGTGTATAATTCTTTGCCAAATACGTATCATGTGGTGTACTTTGTCTATATTATGCCAAAACAGGAATTATTTTTTTCAATTATTTTATAACTAGAAAAAAATTGATATTTTGCACATAATTCAAAACAATATTAAGCTACTAGAAACACTCTTATGATTTTTATATTATAAAGTATTAAAAAACAAACAAACTACTAACTTTTACGTGTACACACTCGTTGGATTTATTTGCCCTATTTTATAAAAGAATTTTTAAAAAAATTCACTGATCGACTTTCAAGGCTTTGACATTATCAATTTTAGCTTTGTGTTAATCGGTCATCAGTGACCGATTTTGTGTTATAGTCAATGAGTCAGTCGGTAACACTTTAGATAGTAAAGATGAATAGAGTGTTCTACGCCCACTTTACGAAAAATAAACATATCAACAAAAAAATATACCATATTAATTAACTGATTTATCTTAAATTGGTAACAACCAGTTTGAAAGCTATAATAAAATATTAATTGAAAGTTACAACTTCTGAAATAATTATTGAAATATGTAACAAAAGTTCTCCAAATATACATTAGTGAAGTCTCCGATGTTTCAAAAAAAGTTGAAATGTTTGGTTTTTTTATTAGAATAATATTAAATTAATTTTTTCTTAAATTTTTAATTTTAAAGTTAATTAAACTGTTATTAAAATTAATTAATACTAGTGTCATAAAAGTCATCCCCACCCCACTCACACCTACATCCGCAAATTGTCTTATCTATCTTATCACTTGTACATTTTCTGGTTCATGTTAAGATTTACCTTAAATATTTAGTTACATTTCCATTACGTGGTACTCTTTTTTTATTAAAATTAAAAAATATATAGCAAACTCATCATGGTAAACAAATCAATGTAAGATAACATATGCTATCATATTTAGCATGAGATAAATATAATAATTGATTTATCAAATAACTCTGACAAAAACCCTTGCTGCAGGTGAAAGATCTAAGTCTTTTCCCTGATTTCTTATTGTGGTTTGGACGTTAAGATAATATATATTATATTATATTATATATGATATATATTATCACGTTAACACATGAAATAACCATCAATGATCAAACCACAATGTGAAATGGGAAAACAAGACTAAAATCTTTCAACCATAACAAGCGGTCTTCGTCAGTAACGGTTGAAAGATCTTAGTCTTGTTTTCTCATTTCACATTGTGGTTTGATCATTGATATATATATATATTTAAAGAACACACACTAAATACCCTTATAATCAAACTGACCCGATTATGTTGACAAATAACAGAGATGCCGTATCATGAAAAAGAGAAGAACAGATTTATAATATTGGAAGCCTTGAACATTGAAAAAGAACCCAACATGAATAATCAGATAATATACTTCTCCAATGTGTTAAAAGTACACATGGACAAACATACCATAGCCAGCAAACCGGAGACACGAGGAAAATTAGAGCAGAATGACTACATTTAAATTGTGAAACTTAATGCAACTTTCCAATTTATGTTTACTGAATAGTTCTATCATGTTTGTTCTTAATTTTGAACTTTTATATAGTATGTAGTATATAACATTTATATATTTGTTTAGTAAGTAGTTTTATATTCAATAATGTTATATTTCTATATATCCTGAGGATAGTCAAATAAGACCGAAATGTTGGTTTTATTTTTATTCTTTATTGCATCAATTGAAGAATAAATGTATTTAACAAGTAAACTTTAGGAGGGTAAATTCACTTACTACCTGATGTGTAAAAGTCTGAGATAAGATAACTGGAGAAGCTATCTCGAAAAATTGTAAGAAGAGAAATCAGCAATAGATGTTATTGTATATATATATATATATATATATATATATATATAATATATATATATATATTATTAAAATAAGCAGCAGCTTCTGCATTGACCAGTTTCTTGTTGACACTCTCTACTTTTCGTATCACTTTGCGGTGAGACTCTGGTAGCTTCCAAAGAAGGTTAGCAAAAGACATTAACACACACAATAAACATAGGTCAAACACGAAAAACTAAATCTTAATCACTGTATTAATCACTAAATATACAAACTAAATAAAAATGCGTACAAGCTTTCGGCTCTCATTGGCCATCTTCAGGTATAAATTAAAATTAATAAGTCTAATGCACTATAGTTAGAATAAAATAAAATATTTAAACAATGTCTAAAACATTACTGTACTATAGGAAGTGAATCTAAGGTGGGAGTGAGGGGAAGGGGAGGTATGCATGGCGACAGGGTCGGCCAAAACTACCTGTGGTAGTTTTCTTACGTAGTTCTCTTACGCTGGATGAGGTTTTGAAGTCTCAGATTAATGCTTAACCTTCTTTGGAAGCTACCAGAGTCTCACCGCAAAGTGATACGAAAAGTAGAGAGTGTCAACAAGAAACTGGTCAATGCAGAAGCTGCTGCTTATTTTAATAACATATGCTTAAGGGAAGACCTGCTGCCTTTGTACACAAATATATATATATATATATATATATAAACAGATTTCACATAAACACGTGAAACAACAATCAATGATCAAACCACAATAAGAAATGGGAAAACACTAAGATCTTTCAACCGTAACAAGCGGTCTTCGTCAGAGTCAAAAACCCAACTGAACACTAGATGCAGAAAACATCTGGTGAGGAGTTGAGAAGAGTGGGGGGGAAGAGTGGTATTTTAAAAGGGTGAAAGCACAGGAAAGGACTAATGTCCAGAAAGGGATGTTTGGGGAAACAAAGGAGTACAGTAAGAAAAAGTAAAAAAACACATGATCATTGATATATATATATATATGATCAAACCACAATATCAAATGGGAAAACAAGACTAAGATCTTGTTGGGTTTTTGACTCTGACAAAGACCGCTTGATACGGCTGAAAGATCTTAGTCTTGTTTTCCCATTTCCCATAATTTTATTTTATATTGAGTACGAACACACATATATTTTGTGTACATGTAAAAATAGGTTATCTACTCTAAAATACTTTTAATTGTATAAACCTAAAATGTATATATATTATTTGTTTAAGGGAACAGATGAAGGATATAGCACCTTATTTAGATGTCACTGAAATGAGGATAACAAAAAAAAAACCTATTACAATTGACACATTCTTATGTTTATATACATCACGGTTAAAACGTGAGAGAACAATGAGATGGAGGGTGAGAGAGAGCGTGACATAAATATTAGAAAGAGAGAGTGTGAGTTAGAGAGGAAATGGGACGAACGATGGAGGTAACTTAGAGGTTATATATCAAACATTTAACTAGAAAATTATAACTATTATGTTTTAGAAAAAAACTATTGCTTTGTAATTATCTTATATTTATTTATATTCTAGTTTAAAGATCTATATTGTAAATAATGCTGAGTAATACAAACTGTAAGATAAAATAAAATAACATAAAATTGTGCGGGAGATAAACAGGCTCAATGAAATTACTAATTATACAAAACAATTGAACTAATAGATTTAATAATGTATTGTTAATTCCATAATCTATCAATTTTATTTAAGTATTAAGAAGAAATTAAGTAAATAACTAAAAATCTGTTTGAATCAACACTTTGTTTCATATTAGTGGATCAAATATCAAATGCCATTTAATTTTTAATACAGCTATTGTGTATAAAACATTTTATTCGATACATTTTAAAGTATATATGTAAAGAGGTGTGAAGAAAAACAATATGAAAGAGACATTATCTAAAAAGAAATGAACATTACCTTAACTTGACAGGAGGTGTAATTTACCGTGTGTTAGTCTAGTGGAGTTAAAATCTGACTGGTTCATACATGTTCAAGCAACAGTTAGAGTCCAAAGTTCCTTATCCTCCACTCGGAAGACTCCCCCCTCCCCCCCCTGCCCACAGTCCCACAACTATGACTTAACAATCAACGTCTTGTTTTTTTATGCAACCAAACAAGTGTTTCATAGCATTTCAAGTAGTAATTCCTTAAAACAATCTTCTGTAGTTTTATTTAAAAAAATCTGGAGTGGCCTACACTCTACTTTATTATAAGTAACTCAATGTCAAATTTCTTGAGTATATAAAACATAACGTATCATTTAAGCATAACATAAATATCTAAATGGCATATAATTATTAGCATTGCATTCGTGAGGTAGTACAGATAGTGATTGAAGGAAATATCAATTTATAAGCTTATTTTTGTACATCACAAATAATTTATTATTTGCAAATAATTTCATTAGTATAACTACAGTAGTAATAACATTTTTGAAAAACCAATGTGAACATTTCTTGAAACGAAATATTATCCTACAAGAGAACATGGCTATTGTTCAAACAGCCAGTAGATTTCTTACATCGTTTACTTGACATCCTTCTACATTGAATATTAATGTAAAATTTTCAAATTTGAAACAGTAAAATACCCTTTTTTTCTCTGAAAAACAACTTAAACAGCGAAGAAAATGTTGTTTTAAGGTGATTTGTTAATTAAAGATGTACGATAATTACAGTTATTAATCTCTAAACGAAAGATTTATATTTTGAATTATCTTTTACATTTTTGGTTTTTAACAGAATTATTATACTGGGAATTTTATGGCTTCTTAGTATTTAATAAGATCATTTTCATTCCCCTTTGTCAAATAACATATATACGAATTTTTTCTGAGTGTGTGTTATCATTTTCCTGCACAATATTATTCCTCTTACATCTCTTATAAGTCAATAATATATTTTCATTTTTCCATTAGAAACATCAATTTTATTTCAGTGGATTCGCTCAAAAAATTTCTAAGTCAATGTAAACAATGTAAAAAAATACAAAAAATTCGACAAGTATAGCAGGTGATCTCTTAGTCTAAGGTAAACAAAGAGTTTTTATATCGTTATTGCTCTTTCCCGTAATTGAAACTTCATGATTTTTTTTTATGAATTGTTAATTTTTTGTTCCATTTTTGGTCAAATTTTCATTATTTTTTAACGAGCCGTTTAGCGTCAAAAAAACATTTTCTGAAAATACAAATTGTACTGTAACACCCCTTTAGCGAATGTAATTTTAGAAAAAAATATCTCAACTCATTTTCCATATAATGTTCTATTTATAGGCATAGTTTCATTCTTGTCCGTCAAACAGTATGGCTTGTATCGCTCTCACAAGGTTTGAGATTGAATTATAAGTCAAAATGTTTACATTTTATTGAAAAAAAAATATTTCCTGTTGATTTAAAATTCTGAATATATTTTTCGTTTGTTGCATTTGAAACCTCAAAGATAATGTCAAAATTTCAAAACTCTAGGGTTATCAGTTTAGGAGAAATAAATGTTTTAAAAAAAACGGTTTTTGGCAAAAAAAGTGACTTTCCCATCATGCATAATTCTTCGCAAACAATAGGGATCTTCGTCTTTATGAGGCCCATTTTTGTGTAAAATATCAACTTGATCCATCAAAGATTCTGGACCGTAGCGTGGTAACAAGCAATGCTAACACACTCACCCACCCACCCACCCACACACCCACCCACCCACCCACACACACACACACAGACATCATCGTAAAAACGTCATAAAACGACTTCTGGGACTTCAAAACATGTAATTCCGTCAAAATCTCGAGATCGAATTTTTTCACGATCACTATACTTTACTTATAGTAAAGTAATTAAGTTATAATGAGGAATTTGAGAAAATTACGTCTCCAAAAAAAAAAAAACAGATTTATATCAAAAATAACAACGCGTTTCAAACACTTATGTTCTTCTACAGATTTACATATAAAAAAAATTACATATCTATGAGGTTTAATAACATAAGAATGAATTACTTGAAAATTGAATACAATCAATTGCATGGTGAATAGTATTATTGAAGTATGATTGAACTTTTAACAAGGGAAAATAGTATGAAAAGTGACTTATTGTAATAGTATTTTACACTAAGAATTATTACAACATATATTATTAGTATATAGGTTGAAAAATGAATGAAAGTGAAACTTTAATAACAAAGTTATAACATTATGTTACTTTTTTTAATTTATGTTCTTGTCATTTTCATTTATATATATATATATATTTTTTATATTATTTTCCCTTCTTAAAAACTTCAACAGTACTATTGACCATTCAATTAATTGTATTCAATTTTCGAGTAGGTTAGGTTAGGTTACAGTGGCCGTCCCAAGAGAGAACACACATAGGCCTCAAGCCTGCCCCTTGTGATACCACAAAGAAAAATTGGGGCTATTCTACCCCGTCCCTGGTCCACTCGAACCACCTCAAGAGAACAATAAATCTAGACAGATCCCTGATACCAGTGGATGCTAAGTTCTCAAGATTGTCAAAGAAATATTCTCCTAATGCTTTTTTCCTTCTTTGAGCCAAACCAGGGTATTGACAGAGAAAGTGAGGAATTGTCTCTTTCTCTTCCTCCTTCTGGCATGCCCTGTAAAAATCCCACGCCTCCAATCTTAATCTGGTGGCGTGCTTACCTACGAGCCAGTGCCTTATAGAAACAGCGATCACATTGACTACAACTCTTCTATTCCTAGAGAGAAGATCCTTAGTTCTTCTAGAGTTACAGAAAGGCCATAACTGCTTTGAGATAAGACACGTGTCCTCCTCAGACCACCTTTGTTTGATGCGTTCATCAATTCTTTGTCTGATCCAAAGCTTACATGTAGAAAGTGGGGTCCCTAAATTGTATAGGATATCCTGTGTGGGGAGAGTAGTGCCAAAGCGGGCGAGCTCATCAGCCTTACAGTTACCTTCAATGTTTCAGTGACCTGGTCCCCATATAAGTTCAACTTTAGCCCTCAATGACAGTTCATTTAGGAGTCTCTTGCAGTCCTCGACTGCCTCTGATGTACTATAGATTCCCTTCTGGGATTTTCAAGTAACTCATTCTTATATTATTATAGCTCATAGATATGTAATTTTTTTTTTTAGATGTAAACCTGAAGAGAACACTAAGTGTTCGAATCGCGTTGTTATATTTGACATAAAGCTCTTTTGCGTGGAGATGTAATTTTTTCCAATTCCTCGTCATGAGTCGATACTACACTATAACAAATAGCAAAGTAAGTTATATTTACTAACCAACCCGGTGAGCTTCGCCAACTATCAGAGAATGTCGTGTTATCTTTATCTAGGCTTAATTTGGTAGTTAATTATTAACATCATAGCTAACCGGACAGACGCTGTTCTGCCTTTCCAATAAATATTCAATTCGAACAGGAATGAAAACTAAGATAACAGATCTGGAGTGGCCTAAACTCAACTTTACTATAAGTAAACATAATAAACTCATCAACAACCAACTTGTTTTGTTTGATTAGTCAAACACTTGTTCGATAACCATCCATCGAACAATTGAATGCATGAGAAAATTTTATGATTTTTAATATAAATTGCTAATCTTAGGTTCATTTTTTAACAAAATTTCATTGTTGAGGTTTAGCATTAAAAAACGCGTTCTGAATTCGTAAAAAGGCATTATAACTCCATTTATTATTATTGTAATTTTTAAAAAAAATGGCTGTACTCATCCTCATATGATATGCTATTTTTAGGTATAAAAAGTAAAAGTATGTACATGAAATAAACTATTTAACTTTTGCTCTATTAAATGCTAATTAGAGAATATAATTATGTCTAATTAGGATGCCTTTGATTTGTAGCTGTAATTTAATTACAGTAATTAGAGATGCCAAATTATTATCACTATTATGACAAAGCTTGACACCGTAGTTACTAGCGTATAAATATATAGGACAAAATTAATTTGTTCCGGTGATATGAATTGGCCCCCAAAAGTAATTAACATGCTCTAAATATCAACCAAATTCAAATATAATGTAAGGTAAATTCAATGCTTAATGTTTCCATTTTATAAGTGTTCTATAGAGCTCAGAAAACAACTTCAACCTGTATTCATACTTACCTAGGCTATTACAGAACTTCACATACGTACTATGGAGGAGGAGGGCGCGAGAGAGGTACGTAAAACTCTAAACTATTTTTGTGTGTTTTTATTTAAATTTTATATATTTTATTTATTTGTTACCTACAGAAAGATTTATGATTTATGACTTAGTTTAGGGTTGAATAGTCTGGTGGACGCGGGTTACGGGGAGTGATCGCTGGTGTCCCTGTACCAGCCATTCGTATCTCAAAAATTTCTTGCCATTTAAAGAAGTAAATTATTTGAGATTTTTCGTCGTATATCAAGAAAATAATATGTTGGGTCGTTTGTATCTCGAGGTATTACTGTAGTTGAAAACAATATTTTTAAATGCAAACGTATAATATTTCTTCGTATACCCCCTTGTGATGGAAAATACTTAATTATTAATTTATAATCAAAAACCTATTTTGATATTTCATCAAATTGTCGTCATCAGAAGAAATGTGACTCGCCTGAGGGGCGAAACTCTTACTATAGAATCTCTTTGCAGTAGTCGAAGTAGAAGTGCTGCCAACAAACGTGGGGAAAGAAAGGGACAAAAAATAAAGTAACTAAAGAAAAAAAGTAAATAATATAAATAGAGCAAAAAATAAATAATTATGAAAATCGTGACAAGCTTAATGTGATTAGGAGTTTAATCGAGTTAATGTAATGATCGTTAACAGGCAGATTATATTTTATTATTTAATCAATTTGTTTGATTGTAGATACGGTAGTACTAAACTCATTTAATTGAAGCAGTTAAGGACTTAATCCAATCACTCATTTAAAATTAAGCTTCTCTTTTTTCATTAATATATTCTATAATGTAATATGCTTTTCGCTATTTTGGATTTGCTTATTGTCATGAAAAATGTATACTCGAGGAAACTTTTTAATTGCAATTTAAAATATTTATTGCTCTGAAAATTATCTGTTTTTGATTGCACATTTAATAAAATATTGTTTTTTTTTCTTCAAAATAGACTAAATTATTACTTAGGGTACGATTTTATAATGGAATGTAAAGCACATAATAAATTTGAATTTCTAACTATTATTAGGTCAGATGATGTCATCTCCCACAAAGTGGCCGAATTTAAGTCTACGTACACTGTGATACTTTAGTGACTTCAATTGTTCCTTAGTTATTTTAGAAAGGATACATCTACTTTAAAAAGTTTACTGTGTTGGAACCACGATTTAAGGAAGATAAAATGAGAGAGACACTTCTTAAAGCTGTTCAAGTAGTTTGTTTTTCTAACAAACAATCTGTTTTAAAATTTCAGTTCTCGAATAGTGCTTTGTTCCCTGTATTATTGTGAATGGAAAGGGTGGTAAATAAATCGATAAAGGGTTTATAGTTGCTTAAACGAAGCTTATAAATGTTTATTGCAAAACTCGCAAAAAAAACGTTAGATTGCATACAGTTAGAGTATGTAATACTGCCATAGCAGATTCAGAAAGCAATGACAGTAACATAACTATTAAACTTAAAAGATGAAGTGAAAAGGGTTTAGGGTCAATAATATTGCAACTACCTTCCCCAGTCATTGCCCTTCCCACCTCAAGGCTTTCCCCTTTCCTCCCTAAGTCATTGCTCTTTACTTCACAAGTCATTGCCCTTTTCTTCACAAGGGATTCCACTTTGCTCTTTCTTTCCCAAGGCTTTGTCCTTTCCTTTCCAAGGCTTTGCCCACTCCTTCTCAAGTCATTGACCTTTCCTTCTCAAGTTATTGCCCTTCCCATCCCAAGGCTATGCCCTTTCCTTTCCAAGGCTTTGCCCACTCCTTCTCAAGTTATTGCCCTTCCCATCCCAAGGCTATGCCTTTGCCTTCCCAAGGATTTGCTCTCTCCTTCCCAAGCTATTGCCCTTTCCATCCCAAGGCTTTGCTCTCTCCTTCCCAAAGCTTTGTCCTTTTCTTCTCAAGGCATTACCCTTTCCATTCCAAGGCGTTGCCCTTTCTTTCCCAAGGCTTTGTCTTTTTCTTCCCAAGACATTGCTCTTTCCATCCCAAGGCTTTGCCCTTTTCTTCCCAAGGGATTGCCCTTCCCATCCCAAGGCTTTGCTCTCTCCTTTCCAAAGCTTTGTCCTTTTCTTCCCAAGACATTACCCTCCCCATCCCAAGGCGTTGCTCTTTTCTTCCCAATTCTTTATCCTCTTTTTTCCAAGGCATTGCCCTTCCCATCCCAAGGATTTGCCTTTTCCTTCCCAAGACCTTGTACTTTCCTTCCCAAGGCATGGCCCTTTCCATACCATTCCCAATGCGTACTCATTCCTGCAGAACTTAATATCTCCCACTGGTCTGTTTTAGTTTTAACGCAAAAGACAATCAATAACAAAAAAAGAGTGAACTCAGCAATTCAAAATTAGGAATAAAAATCACTACATTGATAAAAGCACAATAGAAATGGTAACACTGTATTGTATCACCGGATTTTGATTATATTATTTCATTAAAAATAAAATAAGAAGTTTCTTGGATTCTTCTGGATATATATATATATATATATATATATATATATATACCACTGGAGCACATAAGACACTAGACACATGTGTCTTATGTGTGTCTTATAATGTACACACATAAGAAACATAATACACATAAGGTATATATATATATACCAACTGGAGCACATAAGACACACATGGAAAACGAACATGACATCCGTCTGACGAGAGAAATGCTAGTGGAAGGTACACAGTTATTGGGATGAATAGCAATCCCCTCCAGTTGCAAGTACTGGAGGCTTTGATTATCAAGGAAAAACGCCCTTCTATGAATAGTCAGGTTAATGATATATTCGTTGTCCCAAGTGCAAGGAATATCAATCCTGAATTTAGGTTCAATAGGCATGGTATTGTTGGTTCACCTGCTGACCACTAGGACCACCTGTGCGTTTATTGTTTACTTTTTATTTTCTCGGTTATCATAAAGCTATTTGTGTTACTCTCTCTCTCTCCTCTCTCTCTCTCTCTCTCTCTCTCTCTCTGTATTTAAATTTTTGATTCGAACATTAGTTTTAATATTGGTTCTTGTAATATTCATGTTTGCAAAACCTAATGATGACCAGTGAGGTCGAAAGCTCGGATTAAACAACTAAAATTCTTTTGTGTTCAAAGTATTTTTTAACATGTCCTTGGGAGAGTTGCTTTTTCAGTTGCCTTTGAAACACCGCAAAGTGTTTATAAGAAAAGAACGCGTTTTTAAGAAGATGGTCAACATGAAGCCGCTTTGGTTTTCAATGATATTTGTGTATATATATATATATATATATATATATATATATATAATATATATATTTATATATATATATATGAGTATACCAAATGCAAAGAATAATTTAAATGTCCACATCCAAATATTTTATACAAGCAAGTCGTTTCAAATACTTAAGGTTACATTAAGATAACAAAGAAAAATAGAAACTACTTAGAAATTAAATGACATAAAAATAAATTAAATTCCCTATTTTCAAAGTGCTCTTTTGTTTGTTTGTAATTTAAAAAAACCTAAAAGGAATATTATGTGTTCAGAAGCTTTTTTTATATAATAAATTTGTAGGTTGAAACTGAATTATATTCCCAGGATAAGTAAAAACTATATATTAACTGACCGCAGAACTTTGAATTTGAGTTGTTATGTGCTTCTCTGAATACTTACAGAGTAATACTCTGAACATACTAGAGTATGTTCTATGTTAGTTTACTTATAATATTCACACATATTTGCATTTTAACATTCATAAATTCATAAATATGAACAATTTGATTTGATAAACAAACCCAGTACAAATAGGTATTATATTCCATGAAAGAATAGATTAGTGAATACAGAAAATGCTAAAAATTTGGTAGAAAGTTTCTAAATTCATGCATTTTTTCATTACCACAGACGTTAGTATCATTAATATTAAAATTATAGTAATCCGTCTTACCTCGTACCCTGCTGCTGAAGTTCTTAGACCGGTTTCGGGCGTCACCCATCTTCAACAAGAACTGATCAGTTCTTGTTGAAGATGGGTGACGCCCGAAACCGGTCTAAGAACTTCAGCAGCAGGGTACGAGGTAAGACGGATTACTATAATTTTAATATTAAAGAAAGTTTCTAATCTACAATTTAAGAAATAAAATTATACAACAATGGATAATTTATCAACATTCATTACTCATGTTGAACTCCTTCCAACTAAATTAAACTTTAAATTTTGCAAAAAACTTTTTTATGAAGAATTATTTAACAATACTTCAATAGAAATATTGGATTTGACAGATTACTTTTAATCATCTGCATGACAAATGTAAAAATTTGTAAAGAAATTGTTCACTTAACCATGCATGTTTTGATCCTTTAAGAGCTATTAATTAAATCGAAAATGTCTTTCACAAATGATAACAAATTATTTATATATATTTTGTAATTTAGGTGAGCATTGTGGCAGTTTATACACATACACATACACAACAAAGATAAGGTAAGATATGTTTTTTGTAAGTTTTCTTATTGTTCCTCTTGTTTAAAAAATTGTCAAGTGAAAAAAAAGTATATGAGGAACAATGAGACATATTCTAATTATTTCTATTAATATATCTATATTGAAATAATTTATGTGGTAGTAACAACATCATTACTTCTGAATAAAAACACTCGAGATTATCTTCCAGAGGAACTCTCCAGTAGATTAAAGTCGTGCAATTGTATCTACAATTCACTATTCTTAGATTAGAGCAACTTTAATTACTGCGGTGTTTGGTTAGCGTTTATAGGGGACTACCTCTCAGTGAATGCAGACTAACTTTCACTTACACTGTTTTGATATAATTTATAATCATTTTAAATTAAGTTATCTTTAACATTACACTGTTAATGCATAGTACATTGACACTATACGTTAAAAACTCTTAATTACATATTTTTTAATGACTTGTCTCATGAATAGGAAATTTTAGTTAACGTTGAAATTTTATTTTAGGGGAAAATATTCACTGAGTGAAGACTGTGGGAGGGGGGAGCATATTTATGACGCACATGAACATATGGATGATCCCAAAAGAGGAATTAATTATCAAAAAAGTGATAAATCGGTAAAACAAAGGTTTTTTTTTGTTGCTATTTTTAATTAATGAAAAGAAGTTAATTTTTTTTATATACATGGTAGGCATTTATAATATCTTGTGTTTTCATAAATACGCTTTTTCGAGTTTTGTTGTGTTTGTGAAACTTGTCACTCAATAAAATATTCGTAATTTATATTTTTTTGTTTGGCATGATAGACACATGGGAATTGTTTTTGAGTCATATGCTTTGTCAGTGGTTTGAAGCATGCTATCGTGTGGACAGAAAGGGATATTTGTTAATGTCACTTAACAAAAATTATTAATATAAACTTTATAGGTGCTATCGAAGAGTATAAGTTTTTTAATATCTATGAAGTATGATCAAAAAGTAAGAACACTTTTTGAATTTCGCGCGCTCTGTACACTATAATTTCAATTTTTTTTGTTTTGTTTTGGTACATTCGTCATGATTATACTTTTACAGCTTTGTAAGATCGATATATCACGGGTTGTTTTTATGTGAGAGGCATAAAGGTTAGACTCGTGTTTGCGTGCTTCGTGATTTTTTACTGTTGAAAAAATAATTACTTGTGAAATAACTTATACCACTTATAAACATTTTTTTGATCAAGTTGACTCCCCGTATCCCACTATCCAATATTTCAAGAGTTTTTAGGTAATTAATACCATTTTTTACATGCAACTGAATACAAAACTAATTGCTTCAATATTTTCAACAGCAAAAAATCGTCGAAACTTGTCTGGATTCTAACCTTGTCTGGCATCTCACATAAAAAATCGACACATACTATATAACCCAAAATGTGGATATATGATGGTAACAATACTAAAAAAGAAAAAATGAAATTTGAGTCTAAAATTGTATTCGAGTGCGCGAATTTTAAAAAGTCACCTTCCTTTTTGATGACACCTCGTATATTAAGAAGTACTTTTGAATAAACCAAATCATATTTTCTAGTAATAGGTATTTAATAGGGTTTCTATATTTTGAATACATTTAAATATTGATATAGAACAAATTGGATTTAATTCATTGTAAATATCTTCATCCCAGGTTATAGATGTGAACACAATATACACTTCCTTGTGAATCTAGAAAAATCGTCTTCTCCTTATTGTCCATGTACTTACTTCAAAAATTAACATAAATAATTAATTTTGTCTTTATAAAAGGGATTTATTTGCATAGCAGAGTGTATCTTGTTACCGACCTGATCCTCGTTTCCATTTATGCTACAAAATGTCAGAATCCATTTGTAAAAATATTTCTCTGCCTTCTAGTAAACTCAATGTGTTCCAACTTTCAAGAGTTGTCCGGATTGCAATACAAGTTAGAGCTCCTTTCGAATCGAACAATATAATCACTAACCGAAAACAATCCTTGACAGTATATTCCTCCACCTCCTTTTTCTCTCAAACCGATTAACTTTTCTAATTTATACTTAGTAGTTTGTTAAGTTGACCATCCTTCTCTATTCCGATCAGTAATTTATCTCTATAAGCAATTTAAGTTTAAAAATAAACGTGTTAGTATTTAATAAGTCAGTTTTTTTATGCGCATCGCCTTGGAGATATTAGCGTTATTGAGAAATCTTAAATAATATCATTTATAATTTATTAACTAGGTATTTGAAAGCATAACGATTGGATAGGACAATGAAACCTAATAGCTTATACAGATAATATTTTCTTGGGCACTCCTTTAGGAAATTCAATGTTTTCTGATAGTCTCTTGGGTTTAGTGATAATGTTGGGTCTTTCGGCACTCCCGCACTCTTCTTGCATCGTCTGTGAAATCATCACTCTGCCACAATATGCTCTACAGTTATATGGTCTCCTCCGTAGCCTTCCCCCTGAGATTACAGTTTTGAAGAAGCCAGCTGTGAGGGATTCTCTGCTTACTCAGTACTACTGCATATCGTCCGGGAGTAACTCAGAGTCACCTGCAGCGCCGCGCTCAAAACCTGCAAAACTCTACGGCTACATACAGTAGTAGATTTATTATCATTATTATTATAGAGTTACATGCTCCACCAGAAGGCATTACATGTATTACAATCTTAAATGGTACACAATGCTCCTCATTAAATTTTGATAATTATAGGTCAACAATAAAAATTCAGTAACAACAATGCAATGAAACAATATTAATCAAGACAATAGTAGCCTGACAACAGCAACAATTCAATAACAATAATATAATGTAACAATATTACCAAACAATAATAACAACAACAACACAATGATGACAATTAGACACAACGACGACAACACATAAAACACAGCACACGCCATCATAACAACTGAACCAAGTATGTTGGCATGATTTTTAACTACTTCCTTAAAGGCATCGACCAGAAAAGCTGGTACGGTGGAGGCCACACACCTCCAGGAGTCACCACTCATCTCTTCAGCCTGCTCCTCTGAGTTCAACTCAATCAGTCGAACAGTATGTGTTGTACTGTCTGAGCCGACCTGCCGTCGCAATCGCACTTAGAGATGTCAATCTTCAGGCGGTGAAGATAGTGGCCAAATCTTCCATGCCCTGTTAAAAACTGGGTTTCCACCTTGAGGTTTTTATGCGTACTTTGTCTAACAGGTGGTAAGAATCACCAGAAGTAAGACAATATTATATTACAATTTTTAGTAAGTTGACATTGGTCACCTCTTCCCACAACTTCTGCCAGAACTCTATGCTCCGTTCATGGCCCACTGCTTGAGGGCAGTATAGGGCAGTTAGGAGTAGATTGCCTCTATATTTATCTGTAGAGCCGCCCTTTTGGCCAGCTGGTTAGCCAATTCGTTCCCTTCTTTACCTATGTGACTATTAACCTAACAAAAATAAACTGTTGCCTTTGCTTTCAAACTGCTTAGCTTTTGTCTTATTAAATGCATCATTGCTGCATGTAGTTGTAGTCTGTTACCCTGTAGACATTCAAGGGTTATCCTCAAATTTATATGATATATGATCAAACCACAATAAGAAATGGGAAAACAAGACTAAGATCTTTCAAGCGTAACAAGCGGTCAGTTCGATTTTTGACTCTGACGAAGACCGCTTGTTACGGTTGAAAGATCTTAGTCTTGTTTTCTCATTTCTTATTGTAGTTTGATCATTGATTGTTATTTCACGTTTTTATGTGAAATCTTTTTATGTATGATATATATGTATATATGACATATTTATACGGTATATATGATATACTGTCTGTGACAGCATATAACTCTTCTGATTCCACTTCACAACGCATACAGTAGAAGGATGTAAGTATGCATACTGTTTATGTAGTACGTTTTGTACTGTAGTACTACAGTGGCGCACAGTATTATACCTAACCAGCAACCCATTCCCGCCATGCTCTGCGCACCGCAGCTTTCTGACAGTCCTCGGGCGAGATGGAAAGCATTCATTGTCCACATTTAATGTAAACTCCATAGATGTTATCGTTGAGTACACGCCTTTTGTAATATCAATGTTATATTAATAAGTACTTTTGTATAAGTCGAATCATATCTTCAATTGCTGGGTACTCTAGGTTTCTATATTTAGGATACATCAAAGATTTAATAAAGCAGCAATTAGATTTAATTCATTATAGATATCAACACCCCGCGCTATGATGTCAACACAGTATTAACAACTCCTCAAAATACTTATATTCCTCATTCGTAATTATTATCCAATACCACCCAAGGGTATAAAGATATTATAATATTTATTCAGAATATTTTATCATTTGTATTGTAATATAAACAATATTTTTTTCTAAAATCTTATTTACAGTTTTTTGTGAGGAAAATGCTATTTTTATTTGATGATATTGAACTTCTCAGTGAGCCGCATAAATTAATCCGTCATCTTGTTCTAACTGAATGTCATAAAAGATGTAAACATAATAAAAAATTTGGACATTATTTGAAAATTTTTTTAACATTGATCATTATATTCAGTTTATTTACGTCAGTTACAATACTATATACATCATTAATTGATGAATAGTTTAACAAAAACCTTTATAAGAATCAAGCCTAAGGCTATTCACTGACCAAGTCTGTAAGGTTACTTACCTCAGCCAAACAGACGAGGTCAATACTCTTGACAATTTCTGTTTGTTTTGTATAGATTTTGTATTTCCGATACTGGAAGAGGTTAATTATCTCAAAATCTAACAAAGATATACAAAAAAAAAACCATTAACTTAAAACATTTGGTATTTTTTATTGTGGAATTTCAAGTTTCTTATATTATGTACACAAATTATTTGTGAAAGTTCATGTAAGTGAATCATTCCAATAAGATATGTTGTATGATGACAAATTACAGCCCTAAGAATATCATGCTTTAATTAACTCTTAACAATTTACAGTATTTCTAACCGATTAATCTAGAATTTTCTGTTGCAGAATCGGTAAAAAAATAATAACGAAAAATTTGAGTTCCATTTGATATAAGTTATAATTGCACAAGTAGAGGCGTGCAGTACTGAGGTATAATGTTTGTTAAAAGCAATATGTGTAACAGTTGGGGTTTGAAGGGTGGAGGGGTTGCTACAGGTGGGGGTAGAGCCAGTCGGCTGCTGCTCTACAGGGGTGTGACATCGCGAGTTCATCTCTTTGCTGACGTACATCATGTCCCTCACCAGGTCCTGCTTTTGACAAGGTCAAACCAAATGCTTTTCCATACTATCAGCTTTATAATTGCCTCATTACAAAATTTGATTAATTACTTCACAAATTAATTCTGATTTCCATTTTTATTTCAAATATGTTGTACACAATATTTATATCTTTTATTAGAATGTATCAATGACATCATTAAATTAAAATGTGTTGAAATGAATAACATCAGATATATTTTCGCGTTTTCAATATTTTTAAAAACCAATCATACTAATTAGATATTACGATTCTACGGTAAATCTCCTACTCAAAGATATAAGTTATTTTTCTTATAACAAACTTTGCCTTTCATCAATATAAGTATTACATATTATTATTTTATTTAAACATATATATATATATGGCTATATATAAAACAAGATTCATATATATATATAAAGATTTCACATCAACACGTGAAACAACAATCAATGATCAAACCACAATAAGAAATGGGAAAACAAGACTAAGATCTTTCATTTTCTTCTAAGAGTTGGGTTTTTGACTCTGACGAAGACCGCTTGTTACGGTTGAAAGATCTTAGTCTTGTTTTCCCATTTCTTATTGTGGTTTGATCATATATATATATGAGTCACAACTCTACCTTTCTGCGGGACTCTTCACCTCCTGATGATGACGGTCCTCGAAATATAGAAGTGAGTTATTCCTTTCTCTGTGTGCTACCTTCTTTTTAATTGGTTAATGTATACACACATATATATATATATATATATAATCAAATTACAATAGAAATAAGAAAAAAGACTTAGATCTTTCAACCGTAACAAGCGATCCTCATCAGCGGTCTACGTTGGTATTTTTGACTTTGACGAAGACCGCTTGTTACGGTTGAAAGATCTTAGTTTTTTTTTTCCATTTCTTATTGTGATTTGATATATATATATATATATATATATATATATATATATATATATATAATATATAGAATAACTAACTATTACATTATAAATTATTTTACAAAAAAAAATAGTCAGTGAATTTAAACAACAACTAGTCACGTGTTCATTCAAACTAGACAGTTGTTAAAATTCACAGAATATTTTTCTTTGTAAAATAATTTGTTATGTAATACTTAGTTTTTCTGCTCAAAATGTATAATTCTGTCCATGAAAAAGGTTTGAAATAAAAACCGGAACGTTGGTATTGAGAGTTTAATTTGAACCTGGAGAACTGACCGAGTCCCAGTAAACTTTAGTTTTGTATATATATACAGGGTGTCCCAAAAAAATGTATACACGCTTTAAATTATTGTAATTTAGATGTTTATTTTAATATTTTTTTAACCATGTAAATTAATTAATAAGCATTATTTTATTGTTTTTCCACCAACTGTTCTCAAACTGTAGTCCGCTTTGTTCTACATACTACCGATAATGCGAAGGGTTTACAAAAAAATGTACCCATCTTTTAGAAGCTGATAACTTAATTGTTTGCATTTGGTTGTACAAATGTTTTAAAGGAAAAATTAAATTTCAGATTAACTCATTCTCTTACTGATGATGATCAAGACCGAAAAAGTACTTGAAAAGGTGCAGCAGGTTCAAGTAAATAAGACCAAGCACAGTGGAGTTAAATAATCACTGAATTAATCCTTTTGATTATAATCCACAGCATACTGTAATTTCTGATGAGTGAACATGGCGGTCGATCACAACTATGAATATAGTTATGATGTAATGTTATAGTTATAATATAAATTATTGTAGTATACAATAATTTAAATTGTGTATACATTTTTTTCGGGACACCCTGTATATATATACAAAACACGAGAAATGAATGTCAATATTTATACTGCAGTTTTCTTTTATATTACTTACTGTAGTTTAGACATTTAGATGCATTACATATATAATTCAAAAACAGTACTAAGATCTTGCAGCCAGTAGAGAACCTTTCGTAATCATGTTCATTACTAGTGAAACAGTGTTTATAGTAATAAAAATAATTATATATATTTATAATGGCCGGTTTTTGGAGCGATGAACTTCTTTATCTCTCTACCAGTATATCTCTCTACTTTTCACCAGTATAAGTAATGAAAGAAAGCAAAAATGTTAGTAAAACTCGAAAGCTCGTAGAACTTTTTCCTTTCATTTCGGCTATACCACGGAGGAATCAGAAGTTCCTCATTTTTGGTATTTCAAAATGTCATTAGAAATTATAGAATAGTAGAAAATACCATTATTAGTACAGTGTTAAACAAATGCCTCCAGCTAATACACTACATTAGCTGTCTGTCCTTCAGGTTCATGATAGAAGAAAGAGTTGAAACCTCTGACCGTTGAGCATGTAAACTACATTTGACCATGTGAGAAAAACTTGGTTTTGCTACCTTGTATTCCTGCGTTAGATGAAGTCTCCCTTTGCGACTTAGTTAACGTCATTGCGAAATAGACTCTGACCGGACTTTGCAATCATTTCAACGTAAACAGACAGTGGCTCGGAATCAATGGTATGTGAAGTATACACACAGACTCCCGAATACCACATCCATCATTATGTCCGCCTCTATGGCATATCTGTGTAGAGCCGAACTCAGAGTCGTGTCCCGTTGCACAGTTTTGGGGCACTCATGTTTCGTAACATGAAATTTGTTACTGCTACTAAATTGCAGCATGATTGGTGCTCTACTTTAAGTTTTTACTCATGAGCAGGCAGTCCAGGAGAAATAAATTCAGAGTCAAGAAATTCAATTAGATAATGAACTGCTTCTTCGTCACTAATCCAATCTCTTTACTGACTTGTAAGTTCTTTCCTCGGCTTCATATAGCGTAAGAACTTTGTTGATTTCTCATGCCTGTTCATATTAAAGTTGAGAATTGCTCGTTTACAAAACTATTTATTCGTATTAGATAGTCATCCTCAACTCTGGGAAACTCTGTACCTTTTCAAAATGTCAAATACGCAATATATTCATATGCTCAATTGAAATTAAAACAACTAACAATACCTACTTGCCACACCTGTGTATTTTCAAAACAAACTTGTCTGTGAAGTTAGGAAAATACAGCTAAAAGCCCCATAACTTCGCTTCTGTTTATTTAGAGATCTATTTAGAGATCTATTAATCTATTTAGAGCCCATATTTTAAGTTAGGCACACACAAACCAGTGTCAATGTTTCAGCTCGCTAGTCTTATGGTGCTGAGTTTACTTGTGACAAACATTTTGCGTTAAACGTCCATAACTTCACTTCTACGTTGAATTTCCAATCAATTCATAGCCTATATTTTAAGTTAGACCTACACAAATCTACTGTAAAAGTTTCAGCTTTATATTCTTATGGTAGCTGAGTTTACCTGTGACAGTTTTGCGGACAAACCGACAAACCGACAAACCGACAGAAATTTTTCTAAGGGTGGATTCGGTTTTCCAATGTATGAAACATAAAGAAAACTTGAAATGAGTCAGTTCTAAGCAATGTACAGACAAAATCATTATTTTATTTATAAAGATATATATATATGATCAAATCGCAATAAAAATAAGAAAAAAGACTTAGACCTTTCAACCGTAACAAGCGGTCCTCATCAGCGGTCTACGTTGGTATTTTTGACTTTGACGAAGACTGCTTGTTACGGTTGAAAGATCTTAGTCTTTTTTTTTCCATTTCTTATTGTGATTTTATATATATATATATAGAATAACTAACTATTACATTACAAATTATTTTACAAAGAAAAATAGTCAGTGAATTTAAACAACAACTAGTCACGTGTTCATTCAAACTAGACAGTTGTTAAAATTCACAGAATATTTTTCTTTGTAAAATAATTTGTTATGTAATACTTAGTTTTTCTGCTCAAAATGTATAATTCTGTGCATGAAAAAGGTTTGAAATAAAAACCGAAACGTTGGTATTGAGAGTTTAATTTGAACCTGGAGAACTGACCGAGTCCCAGTAAACTTTAGTTTTGTATATATATATCTACAGGGTGTCCCAAAAAAATGTATACACGCTTTAAATTATTGTAATTTAGATGTTTATTGTAATTTTTTTAACGATGTAAATTAATTAATAAGCATTATTTTATTGTTTTGCCACCAACTGTTCTCAAACTGTAGTCCGCTTTGTTCTACATACTACCGATAATGCGAAGGGTTTACAAAAAAATGTACCCATCTTTTAGAAGCTGATAACTTAATTGTTTGCATTTGGTTGTACAAATGTTTTAAAGGAAAAATTAAATTTCAGATTAACTCATTCTCTTACTGATGATGATCAAGACCGAAAAAGTACTTGAAAAGGTGCAGCAGGTTCAAGTAAATAAGACCAGCCACAGTGGAGTTAAATAATCACTGAATTAATCCTTTTGATTATAATCCACAGCATACTGTAATTTCTGATGAGTGAACATGGCGGTCGATCACAACTATGAATATAGTTATGATGTAATGTTATAGTTATAATATAAATTATTGTAGTATACAATAATTTAAATTGTGTATACATTTTTTCGGGACACCCTGTATATATATACAAAACACGAGGAATGAATGTCAATATTTAGACTGCAGTTTTCTTTTATATTACTTACTGTAGTTTAGACATTTAGATGCATTACATATATAATTCAGAAACAGTACTAAGATCTTGCAGCCAGTAGAGAACCTTTCGTAATCATGTTCATTACTAGTGAAACAGTGTTTATAGTAATAAAAATAATTATATATATTTATAATGGCCGGTTTTTGGAGCGATGAACTTCTTTATCTCTCTACCAGTATATCTCTCTACTTTTCACCAGTATAAGTAATGAAAGAAAGCAAAAAGGTTAGTAAAACTCGAAAGCTCTTAGAACTTTTTCCTTTCATTTCACTACTACAAGTAGTAAAAGAAAGTACAATGTTTAGTAAAACCCGAAAGCTGTTAGAATTTTGTCCTTTCCCATCACCAGTACAAGTAATAAAACTCAAAAGTTCTTAGAACTTTGTTCTTTCCTTTCACTACTACAAGTAGTAAAAGAAAGTACAATGTTTAGTAAAACCCGAAAGCTGTTAGAATTTTGTCCTTTCCTATCACCAGTGCAAGTAATAAAACTTAAAAGTTCTTAGAACTTTTTCCTTTCCTTTCACTACTACAAGTAGTAAAAGAAAGTACAATGTTTAGTAAAACCCGAAAGCTTTAGAATTTTGTCCTTTCCTATCACCAGTTTAAGTAATAAAACTAAAAGTTATTAGAACTTTTTCCTTTCATTCACTACTACAAGTAGTAAATATTATCAATGTTTTAAAACCCGAAATCTTTGAATTTTCCTTTCCTATCACAGATACAAAGTATATAAAACTCAAAGCTTCGTAGAACTTTGTTCTATTCTAACTTGTCATTTTACTACAAGTAGTAAAAGAAAGTACAATGTTTAGTAAAACCCGAAAGCTGTTAGAATTTTGTCCTTTCCTATCACCAGTACAAGTAATAAAACTCAAAAGTTCTTAGAACTTTGTTCTTTCCTTTCACTACTACAAGTAGTAAAAGAAAGTACAATGTTTAGTAAAACCCGAAAGCTCTGTTAGAATTTTGTCCTTTCCTATCACCACTACAAGTAATAAAACTCAAAAGTTCTTAGAACTTTGTTCTTTCCTTTCACAACTACAAATGGTAAAAGAAAGGAAAATGTTTAGTAAAAACTCGAAAGGACTCAGAATTTTTTCTAATTTTCCTAGTAATTTAGTTTATTATTGGGTTAAGTCAATTTATTGTCACTTCTGCAGATTATAATATAAAAAAATTATCATGATAATCCACACACTTTTCCTTTACCTAATTTTGTTTTTAGATTATGTTGATAATAAAACTAAATGACTTAAACATATATAAATCCTTGTCGATAATCTTGACTAGATATTAATAATCATAATAAAATTTGACCAATTGAAATAATACTGCATACTAGTAAATTATTCCTAATGGCTTATTGCTTCTTAAAAGTACCTGCAATTGTACTTATTTTGTTATTCATGTTATTTTGTTTGTTTTTTTATCCATTTTCAGTTTACTGTTATACAAGCAATAGTTAAATAAATAAAAAAAAGGATAATTTTATTTTTTGCTAAATATAGCCACAGATTTGAATTTGTTGAAATTTAATTTTTGTTGCCAGTTTTAACAACACGATTCATTTGAACAAAGCCTTCATAAGTGTTCTCGTTTGTACGATTATAAAGAAAAGATAATTTTAAAAAAAGTGTTGAACACTGAGGCTGTGTTAGATATATAAATATATTAAGGTTAATATATTTACTGTTATTGAGGCTGTACTATATATTCCACTCTAGCAGAAATAGTAAGGCTGCAAGAAATAATATTTCTCTATAATTTAAAGAATTGACGATGACCCTATTTATTATGAATTATTACTAATAATTATTAGTGTTGATGCAGAGTTGAAGAGAAAGATAACTTTAATCAAGAATGTGATATATATAGTCAATGAAATCATAGACATTTATCATAAGCTAAAACCATTAGATTTTATAAGGGAGTGTTGTCAACGTTCAAAGTGAAAAAAAATGATATAGACCCAGGAGTCTTCGGAGGAAGTTCTTATTTCAGAAAGCATTTATCAGGGTCTTTATATTCATTTGTTATTTATATATCTTGCAAAATGGAAGATTCGGACGAGTATGATTAATCAGTGAAATAGTGCACGACAAAACTACTACATGCCATCTGACTCTTCGCTTTTAAGATATAGCTGTAATATATAAGTGCAGAATATGGCACCCATTCGCACAATAAAAGCCAAATGACATCCAAATTCAATGTAAGGGGTCTAACTTGCTTGCATATTTATTACTTTTTTACATTTTGTGAAAATATGTAAGTATTAAATTTATAGTTTGTTGTGATAATGAAAAATGATTTCAAGACATTTTGTATTTTTTTTTTATACTGCAGTATAAATATCAGTGTAACTTCAAATTCAACAAAACCAATAACTCGAATAAATCTTTATGTGAAGAAGTTGGAGTCCAGTGTCAATACATGTTAATGAAGAAGGACTGTGCGACCTCTAGCCCTATTGACATGAAGACAAAGGCTACTTTACCTAGAAGACTAACTAGAGATTCAAGAAAAGTAGAATTAATATCAGCAGTGAACAATAGAGATAACCAACACCCAACCATCATAAAAAACAGAAACGGAAAGGAAATCAGGAGTTCACCGCAAAGTGAAGCCCATGTTTTCTGCCAATATACTTATCTCAAAGAGGGACTATACAACCTCTATACTATATTGGCGGTATAACAGAGACTTGGCTGGGTATCGAGTAACTGAGACCTTCCAACAGCTGCACACTTGAACTCATTTAGACCTACAAAACACTCTATTCCTATAGGTCACCATCTAAACTAATCATATATCTTTTCCAGGACAAATCATAAAAATGCTTTCATAGATTATTAAGGGGCCCAGGATAGCTCAGTGTTAACGTACTGACCTTTGGAGTGATAGATCCGGGGATCAATAACTAGTCGGGTCCTCGTTTTATTCACGCGGGAGGTGAATAAATCTGAGCATGTTGTACCTCGGAGAGGACGTTAAGCTGTCAGTCCAAGCCTGTACTATGTCAGATACTCGTTAAGATCCCTACCCTAAGTACACTTTAATTAGGCAAAATTGATGATGTCCAATGTAGAATGCTCATTGTATGGTATCACAAAGGACCAATGTTCGGCCTATATGTGTTCTGTTGTGAGACTACCACTGCAACCTAACATAATTAAAGAAAGTCTTAGTGTAAAAGAAGTCTATTTTGTCACTTTAACGGGTCGTGTTCTTTGTATGGCTATGCACTATTCATGAATCATCATGATATCATTGATTAGGTCTTGAAGAGTATGTGGATGACTTCTTACATCGTGTCTACCTCTAAGACTGCAAAAGTTGTAACTTATAGGTAGCTGAATACATAAAAAATATAAAAAAAAGAAGCAGACAATAATTAAATATTTTAAAGATATCAGACTTTACAAAAATCTGAGAACACATAGATTTTCATAAATTCGATCTTCTACAACTTTTATTGGTAACATTTTCTAAGCAAGTAAAAATCAAACACCTTTAAAATTGAGTTAAAAAGTTCTATAAATACTCGAATTATGAAAATAGTGTAAAATTAACGCTTGTTAAAAAGTTTTCATTTCGACATTCAGATATTCACCTATAAGTGTTGTAGATGTACTTACCGAGAAAGCTTCAATCAATTTTTTTCACTAAACAATCTGATAATATTTTATTCCTTTAAATTCTATTTAATCGGTAAAGTTAAGTACTGCAACATGGTCATAAAGACTATTATAACAACTTTCCCCCTTCAAAGTGTTGAAGACGGTCGATATTGTTTAACTTCGGTAATCAAATGATGACCACTCAGAGTGACTACGACCCTCGTTATTTTAAAGATTCGAAGTCATGGGTTATACATTTTTTTTCCAACAGATATAATAAAGAAGAATTAATAATTAAGTTTACTATTTTAATTATTTAAAATGATTATTAAGCTTTCAAATGTTATGTTGTTTCTGCTTTGAATAAAATCTAAGGTGATTTTAGGTAAATTCGAATTCGTTATTCAATTACTTTTTTAAAATTACTATATACAAGGTATGTAGCTTGTAAATAAATAAAATGGAAGCCAAATAACAAATGAGCTAAATTTTCCATCTTTAGAACTACATTCTATTTATAATTATCTCAATAATCATCTTAAAGCACTTATTTAATTTATAAGTCTATATACGATTATAGAAGAAGCCATGTGAGTCTGTCAGTCCCTCACAAATGTAAAAAATTTAAACACATCCGACAAGTATAGCAAATCATCTATTATTCCAATTTGAATTTTCAGTACTTATGAATATATGTATTTCCCTATGCTATAATTCAGGAGTGGCGAACAAGTTCGACAAAAAGAGCCAAGATTTTAAACTGTGAGAGTCAGAGAGCCACACCAAACAAAATTAAATAATTTTAACAATAATATATTAAACACATAATATAACATGCTCAGTCAGGTGTTTTTTGTTACCTTGTGATGGGAGTGATGGGATGATAATCTCAATAGGATTTCTGGCATCTTTTGTTTTCAGTAATCTTCTGCAAATCAGGTTTGTATTCAGTTGTAGCCACTCGGAGCAGTTCCTTTACATGAGTGCCAGTCAGAATGGACCGGTGCTTTGATTTTACGTGTTTCAAACTAGAAAACAGCTTTTCACAGACGTATTTTGACGAGAACATAGACAGCAGTTTGAGAGTGGCTCTTTTTACACACGGGTATTTTTCAGTTGGCACAGCTCTCCAAAACATAACATCGCCTTCCTTCAAAAGAGATTTCAGTCTATCGTCCTCGCATAGCTCAATCATTTCTAGTTCACTCGCTGCCTCATCAGTAACAACATTAAAAATTTAATGTCAACATTAAACGGGTCGATGAGAAATGTACAGCTGATTAGCATATGCCATTTTTACTGTAAGAACTAAATCTTGTCATTTATAAAAGACTTGTAAAAATCTCTTCTTTTTTGGTAGAAGGTACTCAGAACTTACACCTTGAGAGAGGTTTCCCTTTCCACTAACTTGTGACATAGAAATGAGTATCAAAAGACGATGTATCTAAAACAAAATCCAAACTTGGCAAAGAGCCACAGTTTACAAAATAATGATAAGAGGCAAAGAGCCGCATTCATTTTGGCCCGGAGCCGCATGCGGCTCGAGAGCCGCGTGTTCGCCACCCCTGCTATAATTAGAAGTTTAAGAAATTTTTTTCCTTAATTGCTAATTTTATGCTTAGTTTTTTGATAAAAATTGCATCGTTTTATACTAAAGTAGTTTAATGTTAAAAATATATTTTCTAAAAATATACAATGTACCATAACGGTCCTTTTTTGTTAATGTAATTTTAAATGTCTCCTCACCAACATAATTCTCTATTTGTAAGTATAGTTTCATTTTGATCTGTCCAACAGTATGGTTTTTACAAAGCTATATAACATGAGCAGATTTTCAACATAAATAAAACGCTTGTTCGGTAAAAACAAATGCATTACTGGTGGGTGATTGATAAAATGGAAACATATGATTAACTATAATTTTACATAAACACAAATAAATTCTCGACCGTGTGACAGATATACAACTAAAAAATGATTAATCGGGATGCGGTCAGTTTCTTCCACTTTCAATTCCAACTCTCATTGCTGACGTTTCGATTTTATTTAAAATCTTTTTCCAAAGGCCTACAAACAGAGGAAAACAAGAATTTTAATACGTACATTTTTTTAAAACACAAACAAAAGAAGTACACTATGAAAAATTAAATACAATCTTGAGTATTAGGATAACAATGACAGAAAAATAAAAAAGAGAAAAAGATGGAGTCTAACTGTAAAAACAAAGTTTTGTACAATGTACTTACACAAGTAGGAGTATTGGCAATTGAAGGTAATAAATTCTCGACCGTGTGACAGATATACAACTAAAAGTTCCTTCAATTGCCAATACTCCTACTTGTGTAAGTACATTGTAAAAAACTTTGTTTTCATAGTTAGATTCCATCTTTTCCTCTTTTTTATTATTCTGTCATTGTTATCCTAATACTCAAGATTGTATTTAATTTTTCATAGTGTACTTCTTTTGTTTGTGTTTTAAAAAAATGTACGTATTAAAATTCTTGTTTTCCTCTGTTTGTAGGCCTTTGGAAAAAGATTTTAAATAAAATCGAAACGTCGGCAATGAGAGTTTGAATTGAAAGTGGAAGAAACTGACCGCATCCCGATCAATCATTTTTTAGTTGTATAATTTTACACTTACATAGTTTTTAAAATTTTAAAAACTATGAAAACCAGAGATAAAAATTGTTTAAATTGAAATTTTAATTTAATTTAATGGGAAATATTAACTTAATTGTTTTTTAAATATTTTAATACTGTTTATTTTGATAATTATAGTTATAATTACAATGCTAATTGTTTTAATCCAAATATGTTACTATAATTTGTAATGCTTATTAAGGATTTAATCGTTTAAAGATTTAAATATAGAAACGATCATTCACAAACGACTTTTCAAACTGACTTTCAAACCTTAAAATGTTTTAAATAATAATATTTTGGCTTATTATTAACATATAAACAGGAATTTAAAGAGACCAAGAAAGTTTTTGTACATTAAAATTTTGTTTATAATTATGTATGAATTAAATTTTTTACATGTTTGAAAGCAAAAACTTACTCATTAATATTTTCATTGAAACGAAGGTTTTCTCTTTTAAATTTAATGTAATTTTCTCATTTATTTAGTGCAAATGGATCAACAAATGGAAAGACAAACAGAAATGGTTAGAGAGGAGAAGAAGTACTAAATCCTCACGCATAAAAAGAATTTTATCAAAACGACTAATTTTGAAGAATTACATGTTCGTTATCAGGTTACACCGGCAATGCAAACAGCAATATGTAAAACAAACTTTGAAATTGAATAGAGGAAAACAACACAAATTTTAAATGAATTATAGATTTTAGTTGTTTTTTTCTATTCAAGTTCAACATTTTTACGCATATTGTAGAAATAACCTGACGTCGTTTGATTTAATCCTCTTTGTGTTGGAAGACTTGGAAGTTCTTTTCCTCTCTAATCATGAGTAAATACCTTACAATAGCTGACTGCATAGCTCGTGAGTTAAAACTAAGTTGGGTGATATGTTCAAATGGCCCTTTTAATAGAACACTAAGCTGAAACTAAACATTCCATCAGTACTTTTAGCCTTATACTAAGCCTAAAATGATTGCAATTCTTGGATTGTTCACTACTAAATCCGATTAAAACAAAGCCTTCGTGACAAAATTGATGAACAACAGGGCTTCCTATAAAGCTGAATGGTATAAACGCTTTCGCTAGAACATTTTTTTCCTGATTGTTAAAATAACCTTAAGTAATAATGACTATAATTTTTTTTAAGTAACTCTTTTTTTTCTTTTCAAGAAAGGAAAGATTAAATAAACAAAAATTGGTTTAATAAGAATAACGCTCTAAAAGAATATTGCTCAAAGTTTAATATATTTATAAAAAATAAGAGATCATTTTTTAAATATAGAATAGACTCAATGAAAATATTATTGGCGCAGCTGGACTAGATTTATTTCTTACTTCATAAAGATAGAAAAATAGTGTTAAATACATTTTGGTCCAGTTAGCTTGCGAGATTTGGACTCTTCCAGTGTCTTAATCATCCTGCCCAATCTTTATACCTGCATTACTGATTGAAAACGCTGATAAAGATTTTTTTCCAAGAAAGTAAGTATGCCAGTATTGTTGTTGCATAAAAGTGCAAAATTTATTTCATGCGTATGTTAACAGTTCAAGATATCTTGAATTTTTAAGTCACTCATTGTTATTATTTTTTCTAACTGAATTAAATTATTTGCCAACGAGATTATAACTGTCAGCCTAGTCAAGAAAAATGAGTAGTTAAAAGACATATTTGATAATTATGGAGACTTTATGACCTAACGGGTCACTGGTAGTCTAGTAATATATAGTAATGTCCGAGCTATTCCATATATTTCTTTAAAGAAAACAAGTAAACTAGTCTTTGATATAAAGGGACTAATGAACCAATAATGACGTAATTGAAATGATGTTGTTGGAGTGACGTCATATGCAACTCATTGTGTCTTCATTGGTCAGTTCAGAATACGGCTCGGTAGTGTTCTAACATATCCCGTCATAATATGAAATATTATTCTCTGAAAAGAAGAATATTCCTGGATATCTCATCAAATGGTAAGTACTAACGTTTCTGCAACTATTTGTTTGTATATTTTTAATAATAAATTAGTTCAATAATAATTATTTAAACAAATAATTAGATGACAATTTCATAATGATTATGTTTAACCAATATGGCCACTTCAGTTTTAGGTTAGTGTCCTTCAATAAAATAAAATTATCTTACAATCAGTAATACATACCCACATTTAAAGATAATATGGCAAATTAATTTAAAATACATAATAATGTGCTAGTTATTTATCAAAATATCATACAAATTTCCTATATGAGATATGTAAATTATTGAAATAATTACAATTTTCTTTTAATTTCTGGAAGTTTAATGGAATGTAATACTTTCTAATATTATTTATAACTATGCAATTTGAATGAGTTATGTTTATTATTATATTGTATTTATAATTATATTGTTTCATATTTAACCTAATTGACTATATCAATTCAGTTAGTATTAATTTTGTTTTGCAATATAATGATGTTTCATTTAACATTGAACTTTTTTCTAATTATTGTCATATTGTTTTAATTAATAAATAAAATGCTTTTTTATAATTATATTCTGTAAAATTACATTAATTAAAAATGATTTAGAAAAAACATGAGAATATAATATAGAATTAAAAAGGTTATAATTACCTTGTCTAAAGAATAAGCTCAACATTTTTCATCTTCCAATATTAATTTAATATCCATTCTTTTACCAGTATTACAATTGTTTACCAATTGAAATTATTATGCAGCAAAGAAAAAGTTGGGTAACTGTAAACTTCCTTTTGATTCATTCCTTATTATCATATAATATCATAAATTTTTCATATTTTGAAACTGTACTTTCTATAAATGGTCATATTTATAATTCTCAAATTCTCACATTATCAAATGTTCATTTTTAAAAATAAAATCAACATAATTAAATAAAAAAAAGTTTAAGTATATTCTGTGCAATTAGTTTTTAAAATTGTTTACAGAAAATTTAATCTTATATCATATTTGTTTAAGAGTTAAGTAAGAAATAATTTGTCGAATTTCGCTAATTTCTAGATTTTTTAACACTTCATTGATTAGCACTAGTTTGAGCATTTGTTTAATAAAAGTAATGAATTTTTTAAAGTAATTCGGTAGAAAGAAACTTCATTTATGGTAATAATTTTATTTTCAACTTGTTAAAAATGGTTTATTTTATTTTAATGATTACTGAATGAACTTCAAGATGTTTAAAATGTTTTTATTGACTTACCTCAAATTTAGTTTATTTGTTTGTGATATGTATTTCATATCAAAGAAATATATATTACATATACAATTATGATATATAGTTGTATTGATATATAGTTTAGGGTATTCGTTTGCGATATATATTAATATAGTTGGACTTTTATTAAATGACATTATTTTTGTTTCTTTTGTTGTTGGTTTTAAAAACTGTTTACTTTAAAAATAAAGTTGAAAGGATACGGGAAGACACATACTTTATTAATTTATTTAAATGAGAAATGAATACCAAATTCTGTGTTTTAGCAAAACTAAAGTTTGTTTCCATATGAAAAGGTTAAACATTACTTCTTCGTTGCTGTTATTTTTTCCATAAATATTGAGTTTGGCCTTGACTTTAGTTCACTACTTAATTTTGGCTTACTGTGAATTTGAGTTTGACACCTTTGCTGTAGAATCTACGTGGTTCTCATTTGCTGTAGTGGTTCTCAAAGTGGTCCACATGGACCCTCAGGGGTCCACAGAGGATTACTGGGGGTCCATGAGGAAAGTAGTATTCTGAAGGTCCATGACACGTGGTTAAGGCTCCATGTTAAGTTTATATAAATTTATCAGCAAACCAAAAATAAATCAAAGCGTAGTAAGCTTTGGCCGTACAATATTCAAACAATTAAAATATAAGGCCTAATATCCTCGTCAGTTTGTTAAAATGTTCCTATTTCAATTCCTATTTCAAATAGAATTTTCTATTGCACTTCTCTTTATGGTACATTAAAAATTTATTCGGTTACAATTTATTTCAGGGTTCTTTATAAAATGTTAATGAAGAAATATTTTGTTATTGTTTTAAAAACATTTTTGTATTTTGCATGCGTTGTAGATGTAATGAAATTATTTCATAATTAACGATATTCATTTACCTAAAAACAAATATTTATTTATAAATTTGTATAATTAAGTATCCGGGGGAGTGGAGGTCCACAAGTAGTTTTTAGGGGATCCACAAGTAGCTTTTAGGGGGTCCACAAACAAACAAAGTTTGAGAACCCCTGCTGTAGATGAATCGTATTGTTTGGGAGCAGTTATGCATGATGAAAAAGTCACTATTTTGCCAAAATCTGTTTTTAGATAATATTTTTTTCTCTTTAACTACTAATACTAAAGTCATGAAAATTTGGCATAATCATTGAAACTACAAAACTAATATCTGAAAAAATCCTCAAATTTTTAAAACAACGGGAAATATATTTTTTTCAATAAAATGTAAAAATTTTGACTTACCATTCATTGTGAAAGCTTGTGAGGAGGATATAACTCAAAACCTTTGACGGATCAAAATGAAATTATACCAAAAAATAGAGCATTATATGTGAGATGGGTTGAGGTAATTTATGTCAAAATTGCTTTAACTATAGGGCCAATAGGGTTTTAAGAATATGTTTTTCTTTTACGTTAAATAGCTTATTAAAGAACAATGAAACTTTTCCAAAAATTGAAACAAAAAATTAGCAATCTTCAATGTAATTTCAATTACCATAAAGGTCTATAAAGCTAAAAAGCTGAATATTTATGCTGGCTTAATGGATCATCTACCATACTAATCGAATTTGTTTACATTTATTTAAAATTTGTTTAAAATGTTTTGAGTAAATGGACTGAAATAAATGGAAGTTTAAAGATATAATAAAAAACTCTGAAGTGGCCTACACCCAACTTTACTATAAGTAAACATAATATCAATCTTCTTGGATATATAAAATATAATGTCTCATTTAAGCATAATGTAAACATCTAAATGGGAGATGTTTATTAGTTTTTCATTCCTGAGGTAGTAAGATAGTGATTGGTCGACTTATCAATATATAACCTTATTTTTGTATATCAAACCACAGATGCAAATAATCTTATTAGCAGTAAATAACTACAGCAGTAATAATATTTTTGAAAAGACAAAGTGAAAATTTCTTGATAGGAAATAATCTCCTACAAGAGAACATGGCTTTTGTTCAAATAGCCAGTGGATTTCTTACATCGTTTACCTGACCTCCTTCTACATAGAATATTTAAGTCAATTTTTCAAATTTAAAACAAGAAAATACTCTTATTTTCTCTAAAAAACATCATAAATATAGAAGAAAAAATGTTTTAAGAAAATTTATAATTAAGGATATATGATAATTACATTTATTGATCTTCAAACGAAAGTTTTCAATTTATGAATTATGTTTTACACTTTTGGTCTTTTATAGAATTATTATTCTGAAAATTTTATGGCTTCTTAGTATTTAATAAAACCATTTTCCTTCTTCTTTGTCAAAAATTATATATATCAATTCTTTCTGAGTGAGTGTTATTTTTTTCCTGCCTGCTATACACTCTACAAGATTTTTATGAATGTACATTGAGAAAAAATATATTAGTAATTAGCTAGTTTACAGGCTCATATCAAAGTCAAAGCCAGCTATTCAATTTAATTTAAATCATTTATAGTTGGGAGCTTCTAATTTTTGAAAATAATAAATATGAACTATTAGACTAGAATAGTGAAAACACTGGATATTTGTCAACAAATATAAATCCTCTTTCTTGAGGAAAGAGTCCATTCGTCACATTTCAATATCATGGAAAGGTACTACAATTCACAATGATAATGTAATTGTAACTGATATTAAGTTTTGTTCAAGAGTGCAATATATAGATTTATTAAAGCATTTTATGAGACAAATCCATCATACCATAGAAGACAAAAGACATTTATTCATGTTTATTGGCAGTGATTTTTTTATATTAAAAAAATATTACTGTATTATTACTGTAAAAATATTATTCCTTTCATATGTCATATAAATAAATAAATAATTTAAATTTTTCCATTGTAAACATCAATTTTATCTCAGTGGATTTGCTCAGCAAATTACAAGTCAATGTAAACAATGTAAAAAAAAATCAAAAATTCGACAAGTTTAGCAGGCAATCCCTTAGTCTAGGATAAACAAGCAGTTTTTTTTAGCTTTATTGCTCTTTGCCCTTTTTTCATATTATGCTATGTAATTTCGAAGATAATTATCTCAACTCATTCTCCACATAATGTTCTATTTTTAGGCATAGTTTCATTTTGATCTGTCAAACAGGATGGCTTGTATCGCTCTCACAACCTTTGAGATTGAATTATAAGTCAAAATTTTTACATTTTATTGAAAAGAAAATATGTCCCATTGTTTTAAAATTCTGAGTATATTTTTTGTTTATTGGATTTGTAACCTGAAGGATAATGCCAAAGTTTCAGAACTCTAGAATAAGCAGTTTAAAAAATAAAATGTTTTATAAAACCTTTTTTTTTGACCAAAAAAAGTGACTTTCCCTTCATGCATAATTATTACAAAACAATAGGGATCATCTACACTATGGGGCCCATTTTGATGTAAAATATCAACCTGATCCATCAAAGATTCTGGACCGTTGCGTGGTAACAAGCAATGCTAACACACTCACCCACCCATCCACGCACCCATACACACACAGACATCATCGAGAAAACGTCATAAAACTTCTTCTGGGACCTCAAAACATATAATTCCGTCAAAATCTCTAGATCAAATATTTTTCACGATCTCTATAGTTTACTTATAGTAAAGTAAAAAAAATATATTCTTTTTAAAGATTCCAGCTAGAAATTGTAAAATTTTACTAATAAACTGTTTTTAAATTTGATTTCAGTATGTAATTACTGATTAAAAATGACTGATATAATTTGTTTGAATATATATTTACAGCAAGCTAGTAGCAGTGCACAGAACGCATGGAAAAGATAGTCTTTCCTCAGCCTTAACTAGATTTTTATTATTTTTGATAACGGGAAAGAAAAGTGATTTGATAAACTACTTTTAAATAAACAAATCTACTACCAAAGTTTCAACTCGCTCTGACTTATGGTGGTTGAGTTTGTGATTTTGGTGGTTGTGGTGAGTTTGGTCTAAGGGTGATTTCTGTTTCTGTAATGTATAAAACGTAAAGGTAACTTGAAATGAGCAGTATAAGCAATGTACGGACAAAACCCTTTTTATTATTTATATAGATGTAAAGTAGAGAGTCCTTGGTTTCTTTTTGTATATTTAAGATTTCAAGAAAATATAATTTTTAATTATTAAATTATCTATTACTTTGTAAAGATTATAAATTAAATAAGTATTAAAGCTAATTTATTTTTTTGTATGTTTTTATAGAACTTTATATTAGGTTTAGAAAAAAGAAAATAATTAAAAGAATGGTTTTGTTTGATTAAGAAGTCAGGCTAAGTAAATGAGGAACAATAGGTTACTCAGGGCGACTAGGCAAAGACTTTAATTAAATCTTTTCACGCTCAAATGGAAATAATTTGATGGATTGAAAGCAAAGCGGGATTAGTGTGTTGAAAAGCCCTGGCTTTAGGGCAAGTCAAATGGAATTAACTTGTTTGTTTGCATTACTAATCGACTGGAAAAGGCTTTATTAAAGTATAATGTTTAATCATTAAAAAAGATATAAATTTAAATGATGTTTACATAGAAGTGATTATATTTATTGTAAATAATTAAGAAAATTAATTAATTTTGTTTTTATATACGAGGTGTGATCAAAAAGTAAAGTGACTTTTTCTAATTTTTTACGCTCTGTACGCTCTAATTTAAAACTTTTGTATTTTTTTCGTTGGTACACTCTTCACGATTAAATGTTAACATTTTTGTCTAAATACAATTTGTTTTGTTTATGTGAAAGGCCAGACGAAGTTGACAAGGTTAAACACGTGTCTGCATTTTCGGCGATTTTTTGCTGCTGAAAATATTAAAGCAGAGCGTTTGTATTAATTTTTATGTAAAAAAAAAACTATTGAAATTTTGACAGTGAGATACCGCGATGTTTATAATTGGTATAAGTTATTTCACAGGTAATTATTTATTCAATTGGAAAAAATCGCCGAGCACGCAACTCGAGTCTGAGCTTTTATGCCTCTCACATAAAAATAGCATATGCTATATTGTCAAAACTGTGAACATATAATCGTGACGGGTGTACTAACATAAAGAAATATTAGAATATACAGAGCTCGCGAAATTCAAAAAGTGTCCTTGCTCTTTGATCACACCTCATATAATTTAAAGCAGGATTCACAGAAATAAGAATACTGTTAGAATTTATGATATGCCTCGTATAGCACTAATTTTGATGTTCTGGTGTTTATTTGTCTTGAATTTGAATTTCTCACTTCAGAGATTGCACAGAAAGCCATGATGTGGTTAACTAAGGAGTAGCAGAGAGCAAATTAATGTAAGAATTGCTTGACGTAGAAACTTGAGATAGTCTTAGGTGACTTCGTTTGTTACAACCGGTCGAGCAAACATTATATGCAGATGACTTTTTGAAAAAAACTTCATGTACAGGGTGCAAGAAGAAAGGTCTCTTTGAACTTCCCGCACCCATTAGTCAGGACCTTTCAGGTCTTGACTAACACGCAGGTCAAATGTATGTGTAATACCTAACCAGACATTGTTCTCTCAAATTACACATATATAAGCTATAGAACGCAGACTTCTATTGGAAGATTAAATAACCTATGAATCTCTGAAAGTAAAAGATGTTTGGCAAATCTCTATATACGAGTATAAAGTTCGTGAGTTTGTTTGTTTGTTCACTCATTTTCTGTGGAGATAGAGACCTGAAATTAAATATATATTATTTATTACCTAAATAATGTAAAATAAAAGGAAATTATTACTATATTCCCAAAATTGGATTCAGGGTGGCAAGTGTCTTGCATGCTCGCCGATAACAGTAGTGCAAATATATTATATATAAATGTAACAACAATTTTTTTTTTAATTTAAAAATTTGCGGAATATAAACACTGGTAATAAACTAAAGGTATGGTGCCAGGGTAGCCCACTGGCTGGAGTGCTCGCCGATGACAATAGCACAAATATATTAGAAATAAATGTAACAAATATATATTAAACTACTACATTAGAGGTTAAAAATGAATAATTTTAGAAACAAATTTTATTTTGACTTATTTTTCTACATATTGATGTCTGCAGTTTGTGTTAACGATAAGAACTGTAATCAGTATGTTATTAGCATCAGTCTCATGTATACAGCATACCTACTTACCAACAGCATTTGTCGAGTATTTACACTGTTGTTCTTGTTGTTTTGCTGTTATTGGTAATTTCAACTGAAAGAAAAAAAAATAGTATTATATATATTATTGTAATTTTTATACATGTGTTTTTCTTTCATATGAGATGGTTTATATAAAATGAAAACGTCTCGGTGCCTAAACTGGTAAATTGGCATAGGTAACAGTGCATAGCTTGTTTTCAATTCCTTAAATTTCCGTTGATATTTGATCCAAATTATATATATTTGATATTATATGATTTCGGTCTTTTTGAATACTTATTTTTTTTTAAATAAATCAGAATTCAAAAACTTTTTCAAAATTGGCACAAGAGTTTTTGCATTTTACATATCCTTAGTTTTTATACCAAAAACATAGCACTAATGAATATATAACATGATTTCGCAATAAACACGTGAAACAATCAACAAACAAAAGACTAAGATGTTTCAACCGTAACAAGCGGTCTACTCAAATTTGGAATGAGTTGCACTCAGCTTTGCTGCACCTAAACATTATTCTCCAACTAATTCACTATCAAGTTATCAGTTTGTTTGATGTAATTTTAAAGATAAGGTAACTATTCATCTTCCATAGGCTGGGATATAACATAATATGTTTTATGAGATTTGAATAATTATATTATGTAATTATGTTAATTATGTATTATGTAATTAAACTTAGTAGTGCCAACCACAATTATGTTTATAGATAATAAAAATAACAAAATAAATATCTTTTTTTCCTAAATTTAATTTTACTAACATAACTAATTATAATAGTGAAATAACATTATCAATCTAACGGTATTACATATTTAATTCATTTTAAGAACATACTTTCTATTAATGATCAACAATATATTATTAGCCTAATGACATATTAATAATAAATGATATGACATTAATCTTGTGATAACAGACATCACTCTATAGTCATGCTATTATTATTCTAACAATATGCTGTTTTTTATAATGATTTCATTACTATTTTAGTGAAATGGTATTATTAGTTTAATATTATGCTATAATATTATAGTGTTATGATATTTGATTATGTTAATATTATTTATAGTATCATTATTTTATAAAAATACCATCACTATCTATTGAAATGATATTACAGCTCTAGTAATAATCTAATATTATTCTTATTATTCTGATTATTATTATTATTATTATTATTAATCAAGTCACCAGTGATGACCGTAGTTTGACCTTAAGAGAGTCTGAGGAGGCCCACATACGGTTATTGAGAGCCCGATCAGCTCCCGGTTTAAATCTAAAAGGGTTAACTTTTGTGTTTTATTTTATTTTAAACTTATTTCTTTTTTTATTCTTAAATTTATTTTGTTTCTTCGTTTCTTCAATTTAGTATTTATTTTTTATAATCTTATATTCTTTTGTTATTTTTTCAATTTTATTTATTGTATTTTAATTATACTTTGGCATTGCCCTTTCCGTTCTCCGATCTTTGGTGCCTAGTTTCTTAATTTTACACTACTGTGGCCCTCATGGTCAACTCTTCAATGCTTCACTCGCGTTCCTTCCTTGGACGTCGGTAGATCTCTTTCACTTCATCCTCTTTTCAAGTCTTCTCCTGATGACTAACAACAGTTCGAAATATTGAATTTAGTATGTGTGTTTTTTTCTGTGTCTTGTTTTGTGTATTTTAAAGTTTTAATATTATTCTAATCATAGGGCATATAATTATTCTGGTAGGTTTCATAGTAAAATGATAAACAAAAAATTGTATTTAAATATTATAAAATAAATCATTAACGTTTACTTTAAGTGCATAATGAAGGTCATTCACAATAATATAATAAACTGAACTTGTTATGCTATAAATGTATTAGATTAAGTTTTATAAATGCACGTATAGGAGGCCTGGCAGGCTGGTGTATATTGCGGTTTAGTTGTATTCTCCTTGCCAACTTGTTTTACACATTTATTCATTCCCCTCAAACTCCATGAATAGACATTAGAGTCAATCTGAAATTACTTTTCACTTTTTATTCAAATGAAGCAATCTCTTTCATTGAGTTTCCACAACGGTATTAGGTTTTCAAATGAACCTTCACTAACTTTTTGAAACAATATATGAAGGCAATTAAAACGAAATATTTCATTCAATTATTTTGAATTCTTTGTGATTTCTATTTCAATGTTTTATTAGTTAAATTTGATGTACGAGGGCTTCTAGTTAAATCAGATGTTTGATAATCAAACGATAATCAGGTGTTTGATAAACAAACGATAATCAGATGTTTGATAAACAAACGATAATCAGGTGTTTGATAAACAAACGATAATCAGATGTTTGATAAACAAACGATAATCAGATGTTTGATAATCAAACGATAATTAGATGTTTGATAATCAAACGATAATCAGATGTTTGATAAACAAACGATAATCAGATATTTGATAAACAAACGATAATCAGATGTTTGATAAACAAACGATAATCAGATGTTTGATAATCAAACGATAATCAGATGTTTGATAATCAAACGAGTATATTTAATTGGAGTATATATAACAGAATACTCTTTAATTTATCTGTATTAACTTTATTTATATCAAAAAGATTTGATATAAATAAAAATGTAAATCAAAATAAAATTTGCATCAAATAAAATACAAAATCAATATTTGATATGATTATATTGTGGTCAATTGCTTGTTATTATTAACAAGTTTTAAATTTCCTTCGAATCTAGGAATTGGAAATTCTAATTGAGTTTGTACTTTGGGAACAAGACTTACAGCTTATTACTAAATGCTAAAGAATCTTTCTATGCACGATAGTATTTGTCATAATCACATGTACATAAGATGTCCATTACTGCTAAGTTATTGTGCTAGCATAAGTAGGATTCCGTGCTCACCTCAGGAATGGTAGGTCAGGGGTTTAATAGTCATTCTAGCTCTCGATATATTCAAGAGGATGGGGAATAAATGTCAGCATGTCATCCCTTGGAGAGGACGTTATACTAACGGATCCCCAGCCTGTATGACATCAGGGTTTGTTAAAGACCCCTACTCTACATATACTAGAGAAAAGCAAAATTTAGAACTGCCAATGTAGAGATAATCTTCATTGAGTTGTATTACGAAGGGCCAATGCTCAGCCTATATGGTATGTGTTCCTTTGTGGGACTACCACTGCAATGCAACCTAACCTAACATAATGTCAACTAGTAATTACTCCACGAAATTAGGTATCCTCCTCTTCCTCCTCATAGTACTTTTTTTGTAGGATGCACCACATAGTCACATGAGAATTATATATCTAAACCGTAGATAACTATATGCTATTGCCAGTATTACGCTAGGACAACTCTTAAAAGACGCATATATCACAACACGATTTTTACTCAAGACACATAACATATGAATCTCGTAGGATACCTCCTACAACTCAGCAATAGTACTGACTTATACTATACAGCATGGTATTTACATGAGACATACATAGCAGTTTGAGTCTCGTAGCACGACCTATCATGATACTCACATAGGACACACATAGCGGTCTTAGTCTCGTAGCACGACCTATCATGATACTCACATAGGACACACATAGCGGTCTTAGTCTCGTAGCACGACCTATCATGATACTCACATAGGACACACATAGCGGTCTTAGTCTCGTAGCACGACCTATCATGATACTCACATAGGACACACATAGCGGTCTTAGTCTCGTAGCACGACCTATCATGATACTCACATAGGACACATAACGATCTTAGTCTCGTAGCACGACCTATCATGATGCTCACATAGGGCACACATAGCGGTCTTAGTCTCGTAGCACGACCTATCATGATACTCACATAGGACACACATAGCGGCCTTAGTCTCGTAGCACGACCTATCATGATACTCACATAGGACACACATAGCGGTCTTAGTCTCGTAGCACGACCTATCATGATACTCACATAGGACACACATAGCGGTCTTAGTCTCGTAGCACGACCTATCATGATACTCACATAGGACACATATACGATCTTAGTCTCGTAGCACGACCTATCATGATGCTCACATAGGGCACACATAGCGGTCTTAGTCTCGTAGCACGACCTATCATGATACTCACATAGGACACACATAGCGGTCTTAGTCTCGTAGCACGACCTATCATGATACTCACATAGGACACACATAGCGGTCTTAGTCTCGTAGCACGACCTATCATGATACTCACATAGGACACACATAGCGGTCTTAGTCTCGTAGCACATTAATAGTATTTTGGAGTAAGTATGACAGATTCCATAGCTACATGGCATGCTCTACCAGGCTATTTCATCACACACTATTCTATCTTTAACTCTTAAATTAACCAAATAGTAACAATATCAATTCGTAATTATTATTAAAAGAATACAATAGTAGTATATTTCTTTATAACTTATATATTTGTAATACTAAACCATTATTCGATAGAGTGAATTGAATCAGTTTGAAATAGAGCGTTTATAGGTTATTGTTGAAGAGGAAATTCGGCTATACAAACGACTGTTAATTATGGGGATGCCAATTGAGTTGAAGGGCTGGCTAGCTAGCAAATGATATTGTCCTTCCCTAAGGGCAAAGGGTCCTTTACAAGGATCAGCTCCTCCCAGCTTTCAGCCAAAATAAGGCACTGTCCTAACAATAAACTAGCCATTCTCTCGCTATATTCATTTCTTTTTCGAGTTTATGAGAAATATCTCCCAAAACTCTTTAACAATATTCTTTCAATTTATTCCTAATGTGTATTTCAATGAATTGTTGTGAAATAAATTTATAAAGACAAATAAATACTTAATTTATTTAAAAACACATTAGAATAAACGTAGAGAAAATACTGTTATAAGTAATCTATTAGTGCTTGTTTAGGATTAGGGTCCAACAGACGGGAACTGGCGGTAACATGAAACATTCAGTTCCGGAAAAAAATTAAAAACTTTCCGGACTTCCTTCTCCTTACAGGGGAAAATCCCTGAAGCTCAATCTTTGGTATTTTTTCCGCTCCGGCAGAGCACCGCATACCGGAGTAAGGCTATTTATTCAAGGGGGTCGCCTGGTGCTTTGAGGCTCCATTCATAATACAGAAACCCCTGCATCATCCATCCTTCGGCACGGATCGCATAACACCTTAGATTGGGGCTGGGATAAAATGAGGGGACTTGGGGATTAGGAAGGATGTGAAATGAAGGTGGTCAGGTCCAGCCTCTGATCACCCTCTCCTCTATCGTTTGTCCCTGCATATAGCAGGTTAACAGGGTAGCCTCGTCAAGGCCGAAAGTCGGAGTTGAGTGTTAGAGGCTATTAGAATTGCTTAATCACTCTATCACTACCCCATTTCTTACAAATTAAATTTGTTATTAAGTTCAAAATCGAAGAAGAGTTGACGAAAACAGCCTGTTACGGTTGAAAGATCTTAGTCCTGTTTTCCCATTTCATATTGTGGTTTGATCATTGATACCAATATATGTATACTATATATTGCTAATATATTCACAATTAATATTATATGTACTATTATATGACGATAAATTGTTTGAAACGCGTACTTCGAATAAAAAAACTTCTTTTCCTATGAGACTTTGTATTATCCGTTTATCGCAGTATGATATACTAATGTATTTGTTACATATTTAATTGGCCATTAATTTATAACAAAGGCAGTGATAATGTCTACAATGGTCTTAAAATAAAAAAAAAATAGCGGATAAAAGACAAGAATTACTATTCTGGTTTAAAAATAATGCAGTTATTAGCAAAGTCAAAAATTAAATAAAAGTTACGAGTGGTATATATCTTATGGATTAAGCTTGAAGTAAAAATAACGGCTTTAGAGGTTTTATTTCAAAGAACACAATTAATATGAAAGTAAACAGTCATATGGAGAGCACTCGAGATGTAGGAAACCGCTCTACCATGAAAGTTCTCAGAAAGCCTGGTATTTGCTCTGGTCCGAGCGACTTAAAACAATTTATTGCCCCACTCCGTGTCGACTAAAACCTTTCTATAGCATTACCCCCGTCTTCATCAATTCCCAGCTCTAGTTCTTTATTTAGCGAGAACACTTCTTTCAAGAAATGCTTTTGTAGTATACATTAAACAAAAAAAAATAGTAGTTTTATTTAAAAAGAAAAAAAAAATTTAGCTAATTTTTCAGTTTTTTTGATAAATTTGTAAAGCTTATTTCTATAGTGCTTAGATAACTTCATTTATGATTTGTGTTTTACTAATTTTTATTTTTTTTAATTAATTAAACTGTTTTTCTTTCTCTAATTGTTTAGTTTTATATTACCGTATATAGCTTAGTCAGCTACTCCGTAAGTAACCATTGAGTGCCTCTCCAATGATATTACACGAATCTTTGGAGCAACTTACATCTTTCTACCTGATTTTGAGGCAGTCGAAATATACCAGTGAGCTTTTTTGATCTATTTTATGAGCGTTCTTTCTTTCAGATTGTTTTCACGTGAATAAATCGAGTGCTAGAGTGATTATCAAACCTCTGTATACCAGTTCGGATGCGAGCACTTAAATCACTAAGCTACCCTGGCCCTTTGGTCGAACTAACTTATAACCAAAACTAAAGACAATAATATTTAGAATCCTAAAGCTAGAAATTTTGGCACCAGTTATTATGGGGTTATAAAGGTGCCTAATGAAAGGAGGCATTGAGAATAGTTACTCCTAAAGATTCACAGCGTCTGATAGAAGTCGAGGATCACACAGAACTTACAATGTGAGACTTTTCAAACAAATATCATGAATTCACAGTTTAACAAAGGACTACAGATTATTCCTCTCAATCACGAGTTTTACAAGTCTAATGTCTATTCAAAGAGCATTCCTAAAAATTATGTTCCATATTTCAGTAAATTGTTCGAAGTATTTGCTGAATATTGAGCGACAGACATCACGAAACGATACCGTTGAACAAATTCAGGTTTTTATTTAACATAGGAAACGCATAATGAAATATACGTCACGAGAGAAGACAACAGGTTGATTGCCAAAAATACCGAATTACACAGTATTATCAATGTAAACAGCGGTGCACCAAAAAGGCTCTAGTTAACCAGACTTCCGTAGTCCTTCAACAGTATTTTCAAAGCCAGAAACTCAAATTGTTATTTTTGTTAATTATTTAAACTTAAAATTAAAAAAAATTCAAACAGGTTAGCAGGTTTTGTGAGAATTGAAATGAATCAATCGACACAATTGACAGCAGTGAGAGTGGAGAAGTTTCCAAGTTAATTTAAAGTTACAAAGAAGAAGCAGAAGAGACAGTTTTAGAGTCATAACTTGGCAGAATTCATTGGGGGCCGCAGGTGCTATTTATAAACACTCCTTTCCCGTATTAAACATGACTTTCATTTGCAATCTTATTTTTCATGGGTAGATCCCTTAGTTTTTTGTTTATATATATATATATATATATATATATATATATATAATATATATATATATATAGGTGTATTCTCTAATCGGGGTTCGGTCAATTTTCCAAGATAAAAAATTTAAACTCTCATTGCCAACGTTTCGGTTTTATTTAAAACCTTTTTCATAGGCCTAAAAACAAAGGATAATAAGAAATCACATTTCAACATCAAACATATACACAATATGAAAATGGATTGTTACAACTTATGAATATTACAAGCAGAAATATTTCAGAGACACATAAAACAGTATTACTTACAGAAGTAAGAATTTTTTTACTAAGAAAATGAAATTTACATTATTTAAAGGAACAACAATGTCAATAGGAAAATTGACCGAACACCGATTAGAGAACACACCTACTCGTATTCTAGCAAACGGTCGATATATTATTGAATCTGCTATATATATAAATATTGATAGAAGTATCGACCGTGGAATAGAAACAAAACTAAAGTTTATCGGGACTCGGTCAGTTCTTCAGGTTCAAATTAAACTCTCATTGCCAACGTTTTGGTCTTTATTTAAAACCTTTTTCATAGGCAGAAGTAAAAATTTTCAGTTCTGTGTCACGTGTTTATTCAGACTACAGTTGTTGTTAAAATCCACATACTATTTTTCTTTGTAAAATAATTTTTAATGTAATACTTAGTTTTTCTGTTTCAAAATTTATTCTTCTGCCTATGAAAAAGTTTTTTAATAAAGACTGAAACGTTGGCAATGAGAGTTTAATTTGAACCTGAAGAACTGACCGAGTCCCGATAAACTTTAGTTTTGTATATACGTATATATATATATATATATATATATATATATATAATATATGTTTATAGTCAATTTTTATTTTATATGAGAAAAAAATAATTACTTGTGGGTAGCTCACTTGAAAAAACTGAATTACTCAAATGAAAATAACAAAATGTTGTGTGAACTCGGCGGTGTTCAAGTTCAATTTTTCCATTACCAAAGATTAGCCAAATAAACTCAAGTCAGATGAAATGAAGGATGGCCTAGCAGCTGGTCCAAACTGATGAATCACTGTACATCTGGAGTTAATATGACGTGCAAGAACAAACATTCTAAGTCATAATTGAACGATCATAGTCTTTTTTCTCATTTCTTATTGTGGTTTATATATATATAAATCAATGATCAAACCACAATAAGAAAATGGGAAAACAAGACTGATCTTTCAACCGTATCAAGCGGTCTTCGTCAGAGTCAGGGATGGGTTTTTGACTCTGACGAAGACCGCTTGATACGGTTGAAAGATTTAGTCTTGTTTTCCCATTTTCTTATTGTGGTTTGATCATTGAGTGTTATTTCACGTGTTTATGTGAAATCTTTTAATATATATATAAGTTTAAAATCAAAGAATAGTAACACAGAGAGTAAAGGAACACATTTACAAACTCAAATTTTTGGACAATCTGTCTTGGAGAATAGAGACAAGTACGTTGTAGACGCAAAATCAAGTTACTTGCAGTTTTTTTACTCTGTGTGTTACTTTTTTTCGATTTTGCACTCGTATTGTGTCCGGTTTGGACCGTCTTTCCATCTATTATGTGAATATATATATTTATGAAGTTTAAATCACAAGGAAAAGGAAAACAATAAGAATGAATGTTCTGAAGCCTTTCACTTTATGTCATCACAGAGTAAACAAAGTAAAAACTGTTTTACTTTGTTTGTTCTCTGATAACATAAAGTGAAAGATCTCAGAGAATCTTATTTCTTATTGTTTTCCTTCTTCCAAGTTGTTTAAACTTCATTGATTGCTTTTGTTGTTTATTGTGATTCTTCTGCATATATTCTTATATTGTGTTAAATAAACAATAAATTTACTTTAAAACATATCACACAGATATGCCGATCCCAGAAAAATTCCATTTCAATTTTCAGTTCAAATACTTTACATTAGCGGAATGACCGAGCGCATATTTCAGTATTTTTTTTGTTAAAAAACGGTCAAAATTATTTTTTTTTGTCTTCCCCGCAAAGCTAGAGTGTGAGTTCATATATACTTCGGTTCTTCACCAATGGGGCATGTTATTTCTAATGTCAACGGGAAATGTAAGCTGGTTAGTAAACATTATATTATTACATAAATCCGTCATACTTCGTGAATAGTTGATGTAGTAGTCCGACCGGTTTTGCACGCAGTAGATCTTTAAGTATAACTTAAATAATACATTAATTTGGCCTGTGAAAGAGTTATATTTGCTGCAATCTGTCCAGAGTTATAATGTGTCTAGCTCTTACTTTCATTGAGATTACATGTAAGATGGCCTCTAGGACAGGTCAGCTGTCCTGTCCTATCCTGACATAGGTTTTTATTAGGGTTTAGATTCAACAAATGATTTTTGCTTTCCACATGTCATATTTACCTGCCTTAACCAGGAACATCATTTTCATATACTTATAAAGGAACTCCAAATTGAAGCAACTTAAAAATGTTAAATTTGTATGAAACTATTGAGTCGGACGGGATATGCAGGGATTCTTTTCAGACGTCAAACTGAGACGATTTTCTAAGATGAAGTATGATTGTATTTTTGTCATACAAGAAAATATATATGTTAATATAGCAAACTGAAATATAATATTTTATGAATGACTGAAATGTGCAGCACATAATATGACTAAATAGGTCGAAATAAATGTATTGTATCCTCTCACCTTGAAAGAATCGTAAAACTCTCATCTACATCGTAATCGTGAATTTTCACCAATTCCAGTATGACAGTGAATGTTTCTGCTTTTTTCTTTTTTTTTTACCATTGACAAATTTTAATTCAAATTTTAGGTTTAAACCCATTATATGAATAAATTTACAATAAAAAAGCTACTTCAATCTGATTTTTTACTTATATAAAATATTTCTCCTCTCATAATGAAATAGTTGAGTAAATACAATTGTATATGAGTTAGAAGCATATGGTGGTTTTGTGACTTTACCAATGGGATTGGCTACTCCAGTTGGGCTAGTAATCTGCAGACAATGCTGTGTCAGCTAGTTATATGCAAATCGGACACCCACCCGCTACTCAATATACCACATTTCATCCCATCTTACATATTCATTATTTCTGGCTTTATTTTGAACACTAATTAATTTTATGATACTTCATAAAAAAGAATACTTTTTACATTATTAAGAATACCCTCTCATCATTAACTAATATTTTGAATTAAGAGGACAAAATATTATATAATCCACTAAATTGGATTCCTACTCCCTGTTGTATGGGTAATGGATTCCCAGTTTAATGGGTAATGAAAGAGCTATTATTATGATGGGTAGTAATAATTCTGAAGTCAACAATATCTATTACTGGCCTAATTACTGGCTTGTCGTTTAATGGGTACGAGTTCGATCAGACTCAATTCAATGATATCCTCATTTCAATGATAATTACAGGGTAGATTCTACTAAATCAGTGGATATTAACGTCGTCCACATGGACTTCCAGTGGTCCTTGAGGAAAAATATAATTTTGGGGCTCCATGGCACGTGGTTAGGTTAGCTGCATGTTAAATTTACATTCGTATACCAGTATAGTACGTATAATACGTACCATAATACCAGTATAATACGTACGTACGTTTTGTATAACTAAAAATATATAAAAGCTTAGCAAGCTGACAGAACATTCAAACAAAATAATCAAAACATAAGGCCCAATATCCTTCTGAGTTTATTATAATGACCCAATATTTTAAAATTTTCCATTATAATTTTGTTTATTTTAGATACAAAACTGATACAATTTATGTGACTATTTATCATACAATTCTAATAAAGAACATTAAATTACTGTTTGACAAATATTTTTGTGTATCGACATCACTTTTGTAAATGTAATGAAATTATTTCATAGTTACACTTTTCATTTACCCTAACAACAAATATGTATTTGAAAATTGACATTTGTTTTTTTAAGTATCCGTGACCAACAGGAATGGGGGTCTATAGATGATAGAATAGCTCTCAGGGGGTTCAAAAACAAACTAAAGGTTGGAACCCCTGTTCTAAATCAATGATTTCAAGTTTATTAGAACTACTAAAGTGGATACATTCATGTTAAAGAAATGAAATCAAACTGAATCAAGCCATGAGTTTATAACATTTAACACAGAGTTTGATATAACATCTAGAACAGCGACAGTAAAACAAAACCAAAATTCAGTTAATTTCCAATGAGTTCATTATATTTATTTATAGTAAAGTTGAGTGTAGGCTTCAAGTTTTTTTTACTTTAAATATCTAACACTCATAGCTCGACCAAGGGTAAATTCCATTCTGCGGTCGTCGCCTAATCTAGTCAACAAAATTTACGATTAAGAGAACATTCCACTGCCTACTTCATATTCAAACTATTTAATTACTTTTCGTTTATTTATTTCTAATTCTCCTTCAATGATAAAAAACTGTCCTGTTTAGGTAATATATTTTTGACTTGCATTTAAATTATAGCAAGAATTCACTCACACTGATGCTAATGTTTTAAACTTTATATTTAGCAAAGTCACTTTAGCTGTTTTACTAATACAATTTTTTATTATTTGCTATGTGTTTACAAATTGGTAAATCTGATTTTATAACAGGTTTATGTATTCGAATAATTTGGTTTGAAGCTGACTTGAAATCAATAATCACAATTGATTATTAATTCAAAAGGACTCCTCACGAAAGATTTGATCTAATGTTGATGCGTTTCGAACGCTTGGTGTATGGTCATATTTACAATACAAAATGTGAAATTGAATACAAAAAAAAAATAAAGAAAATAGAAACCAAAAAGAGTTACATACCTGCCTTGGTAAGGTGATATTGAGTGTTTAAGGAGACATAGAACACTACAGAAAACAGAATAATCCGAAAAGGAAGGGAATGCAGCTGGTATGTTTACATAATGGTACTACATACAATTCATGCATAAAAAATTAGGTGTCTTAGGTTAGGTTAGGTTGCAGTGGCAGTCCCACAAGGGAACACACGTGGGCCAAGCAATAGAGCTTTGTTATACCACACAATGAAGATTGATTCTACACTGGGAGTCCTAAATTTTGCTTAACTCAAGTGTATTTTGAGTAGGGATCTTTAACGAGTACCTGACATCGTACAGACTCGGTACCGACGGTTTAATGTCCTTCTCCGAGGGAAAACTTGCTCAAATTTATTCACCACCCGCGTGAATAAATCGAGGGCCAGGTGGGGATCGAACCCAAGTCCTATCAGTTCAGAGGCATGTATGTTAACCACTGACCTAACCTGTCCCCCCAACTAGGTGTCTTACTTCATTGAAGTACGGTTATCTAAACATACCTGACAAATTATACTCCTTCTCATATACTCCTTTTCCCTTAGTGTCATATGACTCCTGAAACCAGAGGTCGGGTGGCTATTTTGGTTTTACTACCCCGATAGATTTTGTTAGAATGAATTCCCCCCCCCTCCCCACACCTGTCCACTTTCAAGTGCTCTGGTAACCAAACCAATTTATTTATAGAATTTATGGATAATAAATGAACAAAAGATGTATATTGAAATAATGTTTTATTGTTAATTTCATTTATCATAGGAAATAAAGTCTATATTTTTGTCATGGAAATAGCACACTAGAAAAAACGTAGGAATCGCATTTTTAAACTGAAATAAAATACTCTTTTAGCTTTACATAAGCAAAACTACTGACCCACAAGTATTTCCAATTCATACAATAACAAAAAAAAAAAATATTGAATGCAGTATTATGAAGAAACATGTTTATCCTTTATAGCATGAGAGTAGCGCATGAAGAAAAATTATCGTGATTGTTTCTCCAGTAAGACGGCAGGTCAAAAATCCACCAGGTAGATGAGGAGCTAAATAATGATTGATAATCAAGGAGCAATGCCACCACTAAGAGAACAACGCAAAAGTAGTCTCACTACAGTTAGAAAGAAGTTACAATACTGATATTTCTCTTTTCCATAGTTTTAAACAACGTAGGATCCTCGATGAGTTCTGTTTCCAACTTTCCCTCTGTTAGCACACCCGCATTTGTAATATAGGTTATGAGCAAATAACACAATAACTTCTAGCATAGCTCGTGAGTTCGAACAACCATAATGTTATAGTTTTATTTCCTTGAAAAGTGTTTGTAATCGTGACTAGACATGTTGTCATGTTTCAAAAAATTTTAAAAGAAAATAATTTATATTAACAAATTTTAAAATAGTAGTCAGTGAGCAAAGAAATAATATTTATTCTATTGTGAAACATTACTTTTTTTTCACCAAACATTACTCTTAAATTAAAAATAAACTCTGCATTTTCTTTAATAAAAATCGAAAATAAACTTAGAAAACTGAAATGGTGTAACAGCATTTTTTTATATTTCTTTCTTTTGATTAGCTACCTCAAAAGCTAACCTGTTTTGTTTGTATCGTATCGGTCGTAACTCTATTCCTTTCACTTTGCTAGTGTCAGTTATTTTACCTCTTTGAAAACCAACCTTTGAAAACCATTTGAAAATCCTCTATACAAACACGTAAACTCTATTCCTTTTCATATTTGGCAAATTGTTTTTCAAATCTTTCTTCGACTAGTTTTTTTTTAGATTTAAGTAATATACTCATTGACTTCTTAGTATAAGTAGGAATTACTTTGTTGCAAGAACTTTGCCAGTTTTATAAGAAAATAGAAATATTTGCTTTTAATAATGGCTCACCTATTGATTTTCATTATTTGTCTTCGACAAGCGCACCCTTTCACGAGTGTCTGTGAAAACTGAATTGTAATAATTATTTGAAATATGGAAGTTTGTATGAACATAATTATTTAACTCTGATTCGTTTAAATTGGGAAATTATTATGTTAATCGGATAAATTGTGTATCGGGTGCAAAAGTGATAATTCTTTACAATGACCTGTAGAAACTGTGTCAATCTTTTTATATTTCTCCACAATCAGTTGTTCAGTTGGCTGGTGTCCTGATAAGGTATGGAATTAAAAGAGTTAAGATATTATTATTATTAACCGTCATACCTAGTCTATCCCTGGTGGATTGTCCGACCGGTTTCTCAATGGCTGCATCATCAATGGGACTAACCTGACCTTCCACAATCACGGATATAAATAACTATTTTAACTCAATGGTGCCAATACATGCCTAAATTTTTTACGGGTATGACGGTTAAAATAATATCTTATTTACTAACCTCTGTGGCACTAACAATATGCATGTATTAAAGGTGTTACTCATCAATGTACTCATCAATAACATATTCACTTTTAGCAAATCACTTTCAAATACAGCGGCTTTTATTAATTTCTTCGCTCTCTAGAGAAGCGTATTTCTGAACTCCAGAGCTATATTGTTAGGACTTAAAATACAGTAGAGTGAGTTGCACTGTTTACACCGTTTTAATAATTGAATAAGGAATAGGGTTTTTTGTTTAATGCTTATCTTTGTTTTGCAGATATATTGTTCCACAAAGGCTTCAGCATGAGCTTAACAGATTAGAGTTTGAATGGATGAGCAGTTTAAATGTATTAATGAATAGACGGCAAAATTATTTATTGAGAGACTAAATCCAAGGCCATAGATGAAGGACCTACTTCCCCCCACTGAGCTTACCCTGAGTGAAATATTAGGAATATTCCAGTTAATTGTTAAAATTTATTTAAATATATCATATATTTTAAAAAAAACAAACTAAACACTAACGATAGACAAAATTAAAGAAATCCATTAATATTAATATTATGATAAATAATAATAGTATCATGCAACAAATAACAATAATAAATAATTAAAAAATAATAAAATAGGCGCACCTATGAAATAACGAATGCTTCGGGGCGCATCATTGATTTTAATATAGAAAGTTTAGTTCTGAAATTTGGAAATAGAAAATGATAGAGAATTAAAAAGAATAGTTTTTTTAGAGAGAGAGAGAGAGAGAGAGAGATCAGTAAAAAATGCTTTAAATCCCCAAGGAAAGGAAAAGAGAAAGTATTATTCATTGCTGCTTAAAGATTAATGAAATTTACCTTTCAGTTCAAATACCAAGTGACGATGACTTGACTCAGGCTTGAAAACCACTGGTGTTTCTAAAATAAATGAAAATAATGCATATTTTTAAAATCTTCAGTTAACTTGAGGTAAACACGTTATGACTGGGCCCCCCAAACATGTGTATTTAACGTAGTATTATAATATTCTTGTTATTTTTCCTACAATAGGTATGAGACGTTGTCCTTTCTGTACTTATTTATAGTTAATTTTACTAATTGCGGCGTAAATGAATTAAGTTCCATACATTACTTAGATTGCTTGTATTAAAACACTACAGATTCTTATTATGTTTAAAAACAGAATTTCATGTAATGTCATTAGTTGTGCAATCCGTAATTGTGTGGTATTTACTCATTCTGAGGTAAAATGGATAAACCAACAAAAGTCTCCACACAAATGAAGTTTTATTCAACGCGTTTCGAACACTTTGTGTTCATCATCAGGAAGACACTATAATACAAATTATATATAAATAGTTACAAAAATTAGAGTTAAATAATAAAATTCAAGAGAATTCAAGACATACCCAAGGATGTGGTACTGATGGGTTGGTCCAGTGAAAACAACTAGTAGGAAACAGATCCGTTGCGAAAGAGTGGGGATAGGCATTTAGGAGATAAGGTGACAAAGGCTTCGGGTATGCTTGAAAACCGTTAACTGAAATAGAGAAGGCCAGAACCACTAATTTAGAGGAAAGAAACTTTTTTTTAATTTATTTTTTAATTTATTCTTTGTGATTCTAGGAACAGCTTAAGAAATTTTGGACACCCTTAATTTTGAATTCTCTTAATTGAATTTTATTATTTCACTCTAATTTTTGTAACTAGTTAGATATAATTTGTATTATAGTGTCTTCCTGATGATGAACACAAAGTGTTCGAAACGCGTTGAATAAAACTTCATTTGTGTGGAGACTTTTGTTGGTTTATCCATTTTACCTCAGAATTCATGTAATGTATTGTATTGTATCGTATTTCAAAAAGTATACGATATAAAAATGCATACATTGAAGAACTATATATGTATTACAAATAAATAATACCTCATTATAAAATATACCTGATTTTTAATCGTGCATATAGTAATAATTTATAAGAATGGATTTTTCTGTGTTCTAAAAAATTTTTTTTTTCACTGAAAAGAGAAAAGTTTTCGTATTTATCCTGCGGGAATGTAGTTGTGTGATATTAAAATTGAGTTGAGTCTAGTGGTGTATTTAATTCAACATAAGTTAAATAAATGATGAGACGAAATGACAGTGAAGGGGGTCGTTTGTGATGAATTGTTGCTGAGCTAAGCTGTTTAAAAGTCCTTGGAGTTAGGGTTGTTTTTGACATTAGCGCTAGATAGACGAGTGACATGTACATATTTAAGCAAATTAATTTGCATGTTTAGAAGTGGTCGGTTTTAGTGAAACACTAATCATCATGTGATGGACAGTCAAGCGATTACGACTTGTGATATATCATCAGCTTGATCCATTAGTGAGAGGATTTGTTTCAGTGGGGGGGAGGAAAACACTTAATTTAGTGCTCTCCTGTTTATGTGAGGACTGTATTAAGCCGAAAGCAATAATGACAGACTTACTAATGCTTGCCTCGTGTCACATTGACGATATCTCCTCTTCAGTTTTTGAATCATTTAACTCTCACTTATTCAAATAGATAATACAATTTATGAAATTCAACTCTTTTTCTTTTGCAGCATTTTAAAAACATTCAAAGAGAATTATAATCATTAATGTTCGCATCACATTTATTTTTTCTAATGATTGCTTGTAGTTTGTTTTTCCAAAGTCCACAGTTATAGACCTTTACTACTATTCTAGGATTAGCCTATCATTATCTATCATGTCTATCATTCGACACCAATTCTAGTGCACCTCTCCAGATTTTTTTCCTATTAATAAAACAAATATTCATAAATAAAGCTTCAATGTTTCAAAATATTCGTGATAAAAAACTAAAATCATCAAAGGTATTTCACTAAAATGATATCATTAAGTAAGAACAAAAACGTTGATTCAATTAAATTCTATCTATTAGACAAAGTAAAGGAAATTTATGTTGAGAGATTAAATCGAAATTCATTTTTGCTTCTATGTAGTTTCACTTTAACAGAGAGTAATGATCACAAGATATTTCGAAGAAGGTTGTTTGTATTTTGTATATAGGAAAATTAATTGAATGTGCTATGTCGACCTAAATACATCTACATTATTTATAGAAGATAAGAAACTTCATATTCTTCTATAAAGACCTTAATAAAAGTTATCAAAAGAGCTTCTTTAAAATGATATGACTTAAATCAATGAGGTCATGTTTTTTTAATTTATTTCTTATATATAATGATAACAACAATTTCATATACAAATCACAATACAAGTTATTGTGATAACGAATGTATTCAGCATAATTAGAATACAAGAAAGAAGGAATTACTTATTGATTATTCATAGTAACAAAACAATAATAAAAGCGATAATATCTTGTTTTTAATCATTTTAATAGAAATTTTAAACAAATAGAAAATTAATCAATGAATCAGGTTTAATTAATGGTTTTACACATATCTACAAGAACAAGTTACTTCGATAGGGGATATTAAAACACTTTTCACCCTATTTGTATGAACTACCAGGATTCAGTTGTAACTATTTGTTAATTAAGTATAAAAATAATGTTAATTTAATGATAACTTTCCATGGTCATGTTTGTTCTTGTTTTTATTCAATGTTATATAAAAATTGTATATTTCCAATTTGTACAAAACTGTAATTTGAGAAAGTAAAATACGAAAGGAAGTAAATTTTGGAAAATATAGTGGGATTAGTACATGTTTATAATTTTTCATTCTTCAATCTATTTAAGTATCGCGAAATAATAACTAATTTCAGAACAATTAGATTTAGGTCATCAATACTAAAATTGGCCTTTGATGAGTCAACTTTTTTTTTTGTCTATCATATTCATGATGCTTTCAAAACAATGTTGGTATATTCAAAGATTACTAATAGAATTTATGAAATAAAAATAACTCTAAACATCTTTTTTAAAATAAAATATATTTATTTATATATATTTAAATAAAATAACTGATAAATAAATCATTGGAAGTTGCAAGAAATAGTAATAAAAACTTCTTTTGAAGGATAAAATTGGATAGAAGAGTTTGCATTGGGATTGAATTTGGTTTAATTTTAATTTGGCTATGTCGTTTAATCAAAATTCTGGGCACGATGCTGTCCTCCAGTGGAGGTAGGTCTTGTTTGATTTCCCCTAGGGTCTCCAAAACGACTTACCAGATAACTATGCATGAGGTTTTCTTTTTCTCTAGTGTCGCCCTTTTTAAACCGAAAATAAATGAAAACATTGCGGGTTTTAATGGTTGGGATGATTTTTTTTTATGTAAGTTTTTAAATGAATGAGAAAACTGAATGTTTCTCGCTGTTCCATAAAAAAGAATATTTCTGTAAAGACGTCATTATATTTTTTCAAAGGCACTTAACATTCCCTTAATTTATTTTGCATAATGACGTCATTTAATTTCTTAATAGCATGTAATGCTCACTTATTATTTTAAATGTTTACATAATCTATTTTATATTTAAAAACAGCTATTCCGTATACAGGTAATTTTCTTAAATGAATGACTTTTTTAATAAATCCATAAATTTAATCTTTGTATTATAAAACAAAGAATTTCTTATCTAATGAATCTACACTGTCTGTACGCCAAACCCTACTTGTGCAGAAACCACCTAAGACTGCATGAACACGCATCACATCTATGTTAAATATGTAGTAACTCGTCAACAATTAATTTTCGGTTTAACCGTCATCAGGAGAAAAGAGACACTTAACTGATGTCTCAATTAAATATATATAATTAAATATATTTAAATATTAATTAATTATATATATACGAAACTAAAGTTTATCGGAACTCGGTCAGCTCTTCAGGTTCATATTAAACTCTCAATGCCAACGTTTCAGTTTTTATTTAAAACCTTCTTCATATCAATTTTGAAACAGAAAAACTAAATATTACATTACAACTTATTTTACAAAGTAAAATAGTCTATAAATGTCAACAACAACTGTCTAGTTTAAATGAACACGTGACACTTCACGTGACACGTGACACTTCACGTGACACGTGACATTTTTTTTGTAAAATAATTTGTAATGTACTCGTAATACTTAGTTTTCTGTTTCAAAATTTATACTTCTGCCCAATGAAAAAGGTTTTAAATAAAAACCGAAACGTTGGCATTGAGAGTTTAATTTGAACCTGAAAAACTGACCGAACCCGATAAACTTTACTTTTGTTTCTATTCCACAGTTGATACTTTTATCAATATATATATATATATACGAGTATACTGAATAAGGACACCAAGCGCACTTGTGAAGCGGCGGTTAGAGAACAAGTGTCACACTGTGCCGTTTCAAGAGAGGTAAGAAAAATAAACCAAGAAACTGAAGAATGACGAATAAAATATTTAATATGGGACTGTGAAAATAAATAAGGGAATGAGGAACAATAAATATTACAAAATATATAAATAAATTATATGTAGAAATTAATAAAAAACATAAATAGTATAAATAATAAAATAAAAGAGTAAGTTAAAAATGCTTTTAAAAGAGCCGGAACAATAAAAAAAATAAAAAATAAAATTTGATAAATAAAATAACAAATAATAATAACAAATAACTATGAAATAGAATTTAGAAAGGAATATAAAAATGTTTAAAAGAAGGTCTGCTCTCAAAGTATACCAATATTTTTTATATTATATATATATTTATTATAATACAAAAAAAATTGGTATACTTTGAGAACAGACCTTCTTTTAAACATATATCATTAAATAACTTGCCAAATTTAAGTCTAGTATGTTTCTTATATACCTTCCCGAGTTTTCTTATATTATTCTTCCATCTTTCCAGTATCGTATTTATATTATTTTAATTTATATGGTACTGGAAAGATGGAGGAATAAAATAAGAAAACTCGAGAAGGTATGTAAGAAACATACTAGACTTAAAGTTGGCAAGTTATTTATTATAAAAAATATATACAATTTTTTTAACCCTTTTAAAACAACTTCATCTCTCTAAGTTAAGCTCTGTGTATAACACGCGTTCAGATATGCGCCTCCTTGGAAGCTCGTATAGTGACATTTTTACTTTCAGGAGGAACTTGTCGTAATATCTGTAACCTATAGCAATTGCTAAAGGAAAGAGCTATTGACTTGAAGGAGACGCTAGGATATTCAAATACCTTGCTATTATAAGAAGAGCAATGATTGATGGTACTGCCTTTGAGATTATGCAGCATGCTACACAAATTATTATTGAAACATGGATAAAGGTTTGGATATAAATCCTGCAAAAGAGTCCTATAACTCTCAAGGATAAATAATGTAAGCATCTTAATGGTTGTCGTTAAAAATATTCAGTTAAGTATATCAAACATATGCCTTGAGGCCTCGTTAGATGAAAACGAAACTATCTTAACACCAAAGTTTTGCACTGGCTCTACAAAATGTTAGCAGCGCTAATTATTTCATTCCACTAATAATAGCACATAGCCAATGCATAGATGCATTGGCTATGTGCTTTTATTAGTTGAATGAAAACGTACCTAAAGTAGCCTTTGATTTATTGATTTGAAATCAATAAATCCTTTTGAATTGAACTCCTCCCTGTCTGAAAAAATCTTGACCTTTTCGTTATACCTGTTTTCTCTCTTACAAAGAGCTATCTGTTTAAACCTTTATAAGGCTGTATAATTAAGAAATATCTTGCTGAAAGGTTCCTGTAATCCTCCAAACAAGTCCCACCCCTACCAACACTCCATCACACCCTCAGTCCTTCCCAGGCCCTGCTGTCGTAACCACCCTCGAAAGTGCAGGTAATTAAAAAATCTCTCTTACTTATTAATTGGTTCATGTCACTCTTTTTCATTAAGTCACATTTCATATTATGTTTCCTTGTAGAAAACTTCAATAGTACTATTCATCATTCAATTAATTATATTCAGTTTTTTAAGTAATTAATTTTTAAGTTATTAAACCTAATAGATATGTATGTTTTTTAAATATAATACCTGAAGGAGAACACTAATTGTTTAAAAACGCGTTATTAGTTTTAACATAAAACTCCTTTGTGTGGGACGTATTTTTTTCAAATTCCCCATCATGAGTATATCTTATATATATATATTATATATATATATATATATATATATATATAAAGATTTCACATAAACACGTGAAATAACAATCAATGATCAAACCACAATAACAAATGGGAAAACAAGACTAAGATCTTTCAACCGTATCAAGCGGTCTTCGTCAGAGTCAAAAACCCAACTGCTACAGTTTTCCCATTTCTTATTATGGTTTGATCATTGATTATATATACATATATATATAAGAAAATGGGAAAACAAGACTAAGATCTTTCAACCGTAACAAGCGGTCTTCGTCAAAGTCAAAAACCCAACTGACAACCCAGTTGAAAGCTTGTTACGGTTGAAAGATCTTAGTCTTGTTTTCCCATTTTCTTATTGTGGTTTGATCATTGATTGTTATTTCACGTGAAATCTTTTTATATATTATATATATTTATAAATTTTTGTTGCAGTCCTTCCTGTATACATACATTGTTAAAAATTAGACCATATTTAGCTGAAACTTACTATTTCATAAGCTTCTCGAGTTTCCGGAATATCGATCTTGTTACTGTATCCACAGAATATAGTAAGTTACCAATCTATTATTTGGAAACTCGCGGAAACTTATGAAAAAGCAAGTTTCAGCTAAATATGGTCTAATTTTTAAGAATGTATATGTATATGATAATGGCTTTACACATTAAATTCACTATAATAACAACTTTTCTAAGCTAAAACAATCTAAATATGTATTTTATTTTTAAAATCATTACAGTTAATAGTTAAGAATTAGTAATCAATAGGACAAGCATATATATTTTGTGCTTTATATATTAGTATTTGTATAATAACTAACATTATATATTAGTATTTAAATTCGAATTAATTACCATGTTATTGAAAATTTTTAGTTTTGATAAAAATAAAATGAACACATACCATTAATTCACACAAAGGGTTCTTGATTTGGCTCACATACATACAACTCCTGATTGGTCATATGTGTATGACCAAAATCCTCAAGAACCCCTTGTGTGAATTTGTAATATCAGTGGTCGAGAAGCTATATCAACATACCATTAATGTTTTCTGTAAATATATAGATTGAAATTGTCTATTAAAAAATATATTAGTTATATTTATTTTATGAGTAAGCTTTTAATGAATTAGTATTTATGTAATGTTATATCTTTCTGAAGTAAAATATTTGATCTTGTTTAAACCATTATACATGTTATAACTTTCAAAAATATATTAGACGTAAAATTATTTAGATGTAATTAATAATTACTAATGAAATAATTAAAATTATTTAGACGTAATTGTTTTGACGAAAATCATTAAAGGAGGTAATGTTATTTGTAAAAGTGCGAATTGGATTATTCGAACGAGACATGTATTTTGTAAACTTTTATATATCGCAGTTGAACTCTGTCAATATAGGTTAAGGGAGGTCCAAGTTGAATGTAATCGGATTAAAGAAGTAATACAGAGAGAAGTGCTGATGATAGACAGAATGAAAGTGGGAAAGCAGGAAAATCAAATACAATAATGAAAATCCGCACAGAACGGGGTGTGGCCGCTAGGGGTTAATAGAAATACTGTTTGAAGCCTGGGAGTGCAACACGTGCACCGCCCTCCTATCTAACCTCCCTGGCCGCACATATATTGAAACAGTGCCAGGAGTATTAACAGAGTTATATACTCACGTCTTTATATATTCTCACTCATATCCAAAGTGCAGGTTTTTTTTTTATCCAAAGTGTAAATTTTGGGAGGAGGGGGTACTGCACTGTTTGTTTGTATTACAGAAAAAGTTTGAAATCCAGCATTCTATAGAATGTCTAGACATTGCCGGATTTTAGAAAAATCTATGAAAACCTGATTTCATTAAAAATAAAACAAAGGTTATGTTTCCAATCTAAGTAACTCTGGTTCCGAAGACAACATGAAACCATCTTATAACAAGCAGATTGTTTTAGTTGATTAAAAGATGTCTCAGCAGGCAGGTTCCTCGTTCTCAATAACAATGTCTGTCTTTCTGGAATTTTTGACGCCATCTGTCATATATAACCGTTGCATTAATTAAAATTTATTCTTTATCGAGTGGTTTTTGGAGGCTAATAAGTCTAAAACTAAGCAGCAATTTATGAAACAAGATGCGAGGAGATTTGCGCAGTATATGGGCAGCTGTAATGAGTGTGCCAGAGGATGGTTTCTATGGATTTGGAACTTCTGAAAGAATTTTAAAACAAGGGTATCCGAGATCGCGATTCACTTCATCCCTTAAGAAGTTGCTTAGAATTGAAGATACTCCTGATTACGAAATTTCTCTCTGATCAGTTGCAAATGCTCAGTTTAAGAGCAGAGGGGCAAAGATTCCTCAAATGAATGTGTAAAACAAAGTGCCAATATATGAAAACTTTGCTGATTTATATACTTAATGTTAATTCAAAATGTTCATTTCAAACGGGCCTGTTGGCAACCAATAGGTCACTTCCTATTTTTTTTGTGAATTTTACCCTTCCCTCCAATAAGAACCCAGGCTAGGAATTATGTTGTATAACTTTCATTTTCTAACCATTAGGCTAAAATTCTTTTATCAATCACTCTATAATTTAATGTCACGATAACACTTTCGGTATTTTGAATATATACCAATAGGACATAACTTCTCGGAAGTTTTTCCATAACTTTGTGTATAATATAAGTTATCATTCTATAGAATTCTCTAGAGTCATAGAGTGCCAAACCCTAGCTTCCTAACCAAATCCTCCTCCATTTCCGCAATGTATTCCCCTACCCCTCTTTTTCAGGGTTTACATACTTTTACGACTTTACCCAGAATCATTTAAAGAATGAACTCTTTATTACAATTAATTAATTATCTGTGAAATTATAAAATGAAGTAATTCAACCAAAAATAATTTTTTTAATTTATAATTAAAAACCTATAATAGCTTTCCTCACTTTTTATACTTACTGTTCATTTTACTGCTTACATTTCACCCTTTGGAAACCCAAAACTCACCCCCTAGGGGTGAATTTCACCCCTCCTTCCCATTGAGAACCCCTGGCCTAGGGAAAGTATGTAATACTTCTCATATTTCAAAACTTGCCTAAAAATATCCAGTGTTCTATACAACACCTAAGCATTTCACAGAATGTCTCGGTGATTCCTACTTTGCCGGTAACATTTATAAGATATATCCAATTGGAAATAACTTTCGGTAGTTCCATAAGTGTTCGTTATTCAGCATAAAGGGGTACCAGTACTGAGTGAATAACTGGTACTGAGTACCAATAGCGTAACAAGGATTCTCGTTTAACTTATTCTTACCCACTTGTTAGAGGTTACAGTGATTAGCTTACGACCTACCCAGACAACTTGAAAGAAGATGAACCTCCTTCTCACGCTTACCAATTAGATGTTCTATCTGTGATAAGTGGAAGGCCGCTCAACAAAAAAAAAAAAAAAAATGCCAAAAACAACAATAGAAAAAGTTATAAAGATTCTAAATTTTGAAATTTAAAGGAAACCACTGATAGAAGAATCTATAAATTTGCTATTCGCCCTCTTCAACCAAAAATGTCAGCCTTTTGTTATATGATAGATTAACTAATAACAATACCTATTAATGAAACTAATTTTTTACAAAGAAAGCAATAGCAATTAACGAAGAATATAGTTCAACCTCTATAAATAAAATGCAAAAAATAGAATAAAAAAATGAATAATAATAATAAATACATATTTATAAGATACGTATGAGAAGTTTTGCTAAATGATTAAACCAATACGATATAAAGCTAGGTTCAAAACTAACAATGTAATAAAGCAAATAATAGGTAGGACAATGGGTTATGAAACTGATAAATATTCATAGCCCAATATTCTTCTGTATAATTGAACTTAATCAGATCATTGAATCTCTGAATTTAAAATCTACTTCTAGTAATAAATGGCATTAGTAATGAATAATAATCAAAGCTGAACATTTGTACTTAGGATACTACAGAAAGAAGACTGGTATTACATTGGGTGTCCTAAATTTTCCCTAACTCGAGTGTATTTTTAGTAGGGATGTTCAACGAGTACTTGCCATCGTATAGGTTTAAAGTTCTCTCCGAGAGACGACGTGCTAAGACTTGTTTACCACCCACGTGAATAAATCGAGGGCTAGAGTGTGTATTGACCCCTGTACCTGCCAGTTCAGAGGTAACTACTTTGCCACTGAGTTAACCTAGCTCCCTCACTATACCATAACTTGTATACCGCTCTAGTTTCCTGCAGTGTGGATACTAGTAAAGGTGTGTTATAGGAGCCCCATTAGTCAGCTTATTCCTATCGAGACTATAAACCTATTAATTTTTTGCCAGATTTTAGAAAAATCTATGAAACATGATTTCATTAAAAATAAAACAAAGGTTATGTTTCAAATCTAAGTAACTCTGGTTCCGAAGACAACATGAAGCCATCTTATAACAAGCAGATTTTTCTAGATGATTAAAAGATGTCTCAGCAGGCAGGTTCCTTGTTCTTAATAACAATGTCTGTCTTTCTGGAGTTTTTAACGCCATCTGTCATATACATCTGTTACATAAATTAAAATTTCATTCTTGGAGTTTTTGGAGGCTAATAAGTCTCTGTGGATTTAGCTTCTTCGTAGGAATTAATAACAGACCGTCCCTGACTGGACAAATTCATAAAGGGTGTTTCTCAGAGTAGTAGCCTTGGAGCACCGTGTACACCTCTTATACTTATGATATTTCTAAACCATCTCCTAAAATTATGACCAATTTATTCAATCACGTGGAGATGTTCACCGCGACGGCTACGAGAAAAATTTTCAAAATTTTTTGAAAGGGTAACTTAACAATCAACCTCCAGTCATCATTGACCTGGTTATCCCCAAACTTTGGGAGGGGCTAGATTAGCTCAGTCGTTAACGTACCCGCCTCTGAATTGCTAGGTCTGGAGTTTGATACATACCAAGCCCTCGATTTATTTACGTGAGAGATGAATAAATCTGTGCACATCATCCCTCGCACAGAACGTTAAACCGTCGGTTCCGAGCCTGTACGATGTCAGGCACTCGTTAAAGATCCGTACTCGTTATCTAATAACAGACAGGTTCACACAGTGGTTAACGGTATCGCCTCTGAACTGGTAGGTCCGGGGTTCGATCCTCATCTTGCCCTCGATTTATTCACGAAAGAGGTGAATACATCTTAGCACAACATTCCTCGGAAAGAACGTTAAACTGTTGGTCCTGAGCCTGTAAAATGTCAGGTACTCGTTAAAGATCCCTCTTCTATACACTCTTGAGTTAGGCAAAATTTAGATCTCCCAATGTAGAACCAACAGGTATCATGGTTCGTCCATTAGTAAAATGGGTGCCAAATAATAAATGAGTCAAAATTTCCATCACTAGAACAGCACTAAAAGGTGAATACCGTTTAAGCGTGGGCATGAGAACTCTAACAAGCAAACAAACAAGATTATCCCCTACCAAACTTAAATTAGATACTCAAGTGTTATTTTACTCTAAACTGTAACTATACTAAACAGCACCTCTATCGTAATTTAAAATACAACTTTACATAATATGTATCATGCATTCAATTAATAATTCCAAATGGATTCCATATGCAGTGAAAGATCTTGAGTATAATGTGGTCATTCGTTCAACTATGACCTATTGATGCTTGGTATGGTTCAGGGCTGTGACCACGAACAAGACGTGCATCTAAATTGTCCAGAATAAATATGCCTTCGTTTTAGACAGGAGTTATTTATACGCTGGAAGTGTGAGCATGGAATATGATTTGAGAAGGATTCTATTTATGACCTCACACATCTTACCAGTAACACTTAATGAAGACATAAACTAACCTTCCACGATACAAATCTTCTTGCCCCAACACTTAACTCAAATGTCAACCTTTACCAACCTTTTTAAATCCCTATAAAACCTTATCTCAGCTCCTGAACCCCTTTCAATTCTAATTAGTAGTAACCCGACAATTTTATAACTTCTAACCTAAAATAAACCACAGAGAACACCGTTTCATTTGAAATATCAATGCAATAGTTGTAATATTTATTGACTTGCACACATGTCTATATAAATAAAAGAAATAACTGATATTGCTTATAACTGACTCATTTAAAGTTTTTTTTTATACATTAGAGAAATTGATGTATATCGATTTAACTCTTAAAACTACTCTTAAAAAAATGGCTGTCTGTTTGTTTGTCCAAAAATTTTGTTACAAGTAAACTTAGCCACCATAAGTCATAGCAAGCTGAAACTTTGATAGACAATTTGTTTAAGTCTAACTTAAAAAGCTAAGATTTGAATGGATTGGAAATACAACTTAGAAGCAAAGTTATGGACTTTTAAACTAAGTTTGGCTGGCTGAACAGGTATATCAACTAATAATAGCAACTTGTTACACTATAAGGCTCCTAAAAATATACCTGCATATTTTTAAAATAAAAATCACACAGACAAATTTTTTTAAAGGTGGATTCGGTTTCTCATATATATATAACCTATGGATAACTTAAAATGATTCAGGTCTAAGCAATATACAAACAAAAACTGTATAGATATAGAGGTATATGATTTTAAGATATTATTATCAACCGTCATACCTCGTCTATCGCTGTTGAAGTCGCCCGACCGGTTTCGCAATGGCTGCATCATCAATGGGACTAATGTTACATTCCAAAATCACGGATATCTATTTTAACTCAATGGTGCCAATATATATGCCTAAATTTCCTACCTAACAGTTTTATTTTATTTTGTGTAATCTGTTTTTTGTCTTTTAAACTTTAAGTCGTCTCTGTCCTGTCCGTCCTGTCGTCTTTTCGTGATTTTTATTGCTTTAAATATTATGTCTCACCGGTGCTTAATTTGTTCGTTTACTAGGTTATCAGTATTTGTGTGTTTATATATTTCCATTTCCTCTATTACATTTAATCTTTTACCTTTTTGTCCTATTTTAATTAATTTCATTGAGTTTTCCATACTGTCGGGTTCGTGTCCATGTTTTTTTAAATGCTCAGCAAAATATGATTTATTCGTGTTATTTACACAATCATTATTTTATTTATGTTCTTTGTTTAATGTTCTTCCAGTTTGCCATATGTATATCTGTTTAGAGTCTTTACACTTTAATTTATATACACCGCTTTTATCACATATATTATTTTTACAATCCATTCCCATATTTATTATTTGTTTTATTGTATTATTAGTTTTGAAACCTACCTTGACATTATATTGGTTTATTAACTTAGCAATTTTATGACTGACTTCTCCTAAATATGTTAAGATGTATATTTATTATTATTATTAACATCATTCTTGTTGTGGCTATTATAAGGTTTTTTATTTTTTCTGTTTTTTAGCATTTTATTTACTAAGTTTGAATTATATCCGTTGTTAATAGCTATTGCTTTTATTATATTAAGTTCTTTATTGAAGTTATCTTCGTTCATAGGTATTGATAATAGTCTATCTATCATAAAACGGAATGCTGAAAGTTTTTGCTGCGGAGGCTGCATGGAAGCTTTATGTATCGTTATATCTGTCGTAGTTGGTTTCCTATATATTTTAAATTTTATACTGTTTCTAACTTTTTCTATTGTTATGTCCAAGAAATTTAACTTATTGTCTATTTCTATTTCGTACTTGAATTTTATTTTATTATGTAACGAATTGAGATAATTATTTATATCTATTATTTGATTATCATCATTTACATTATTTACGATTAGGAAGGAGTCATCTACAAATCTACTGTAATGAACAAAATCGAATTTATCTATTAAATGATTAACATACGTCTTTTCTAATTCTTGTAAGAAAACTTGTGATAAAATTGCTGATAACGGATTTCCCATTCCTAACCCATCCTTAGCCGAATAGAATTTGTTATTAAATTTAAAATAGTTCTGTTTAATGATTGTATTTGTTATTTTTATTATTTCATCAATATTATTGGTTACATTATCTTCTTTAGTTATTTTACGTAGTATATTTATGGTTTCGGTAATAGGTGTCGAAGTATACAAATTTTCTATATCAAATAACACTAGTTTTGTTTTTTCATTTACTTTTATGTATTTTATTTTGTTTATTAGTTCTGTAGTATTTTTAATGGAGTACAAATTTGTAAGCCTAACCTTAACTTTTATTATTTTAGCTATTTCTTTTGCTATTTTATATGCAGGGGCATTTCTATAATTTATTACCCGTCTTATTGGTTCATTTATCTTATGTACCTTAATTTGTGATTTTAATTCGGGGGCACTTAGATTCATATTTAAAAATTTATAGAAATCATTCAGATTTATTACATTATAGCACTTATGTATTACATTTCTAATTACATTATTCAATTTTTTAGTTGGGTCACTTTATAATATATCGAAATTATTTTTACCTATAAATTCTTCCGTTTTCATAATATAATCTGATTTAGTAACTATTACGATTGCATTACTTTTATCTGCTTTAGTAGCTATCGCATTTGCTTTATCAAGTTTCTTTCTAATATCTTTGAGGACCTTATTATTATTATTTTTACTTTTAGTTGGTTTGTTATTTTTATTATTTATGAAGTTAAATGTCTGATGTGGTTTTGTTCTTCGATTGGTGTTCGTCTGCTAGTTCCATAACACAATAATTCAGCAGCACTGAGCCTTGCTCTCAAACTGCAAAAATACTGTATGCATTGTAGTGTAGGGAAATATGCTTTGACCGTGGCTGTTACTTTCATTACTATACATATATAGACTTCAATACAAATACATAGTACTATATACTCGTAGATACAGAGTACTATATAGATATGCAGTATAGATAGAGATATTGAGTACTACACACAAATAGAGTACTATACACAGATATATATACCATATAGAGTATATATATATATACAAAATTAAAGTTTATCAGGACTCGGTCAATTCTTCAGATTCAAATTAAACTCCCATTGCTAATGTTTTGGTTTTTATTTAAAGCCTTTTTCATAGTCCTAAAAAACAGAGGAAATATAAGAAATAATTCAATCATTCAAAAATCAAACGTACTTAAAGCGGATAAATAGTTACAAATAAGAAATTATCTCTTATATTTCCTCTGTTTTGTTGGTCTATGAAGAAGGTTTTAAATAAAAACCAAAACGTTGGCAATGAGAGTTTAATTTATATAATTAATACATTAATTCACAAATTAATATTTTCTGAAGAACTGACTGAGTCCTGATAAATTTTAATTTTGTTTCAGTTTCACGGGTGATACTTTTATCATTATATATATATATAAGTTTCACGGTTAATCTCAAACACGGAACTAAGCAACAAAAGCACTTACTGTCTCTAATTTTGTTGGAACCATCATCAGGAGAGTTGAGATAGGGACACCAAACGCACTTGTAAAGCGACGGTTGGAGACCAACAGTGTTGTCACACGCGTGCCCGGTTCAAGTGAGGTAAGAAAAATTAACTAAGGATAAGAAAGTGAAAATGAAGAAAATTAGGAAATATAATTACTAAAAACTTAAAAGATATTAACGGAGAAAATTAAGAGAAAATAGCTGAAACAACATAAAATCTAGGAATATAAATAATAAATACTTATCATATATACTAAATAGATAAATGCATATATATATCAGTTGTTGCCTGTCTTCGGAGCGATTCATATCTATCTTCCTGATGATGAGGCCATTGAAATATAGTAGTGAGTTTCTTTTTCATTTCTGTGTGTCCTTTTTGTGTGTGTATATATGGTATGTATACTTCCTCGTTGGAAATAAGATCTGAAACGGACAAATATAGTTGAATGTAGAAAAAGACACATAGAGAAATCAAAAGCACACACTTACAGTCTCCAATTTTTGGTTTGAACCATCTTCAGGAGAGGTAAGAGAGGGAAACTAAGCGCACTGGTTCAGAGAAGGTTGGAGACCGTGGAGGGTCTATATTTCATTTTTCTACATTCACTATATATATATATATATATATATAATATATATACAAAACTAAAGTTTATCGGGATTTGGTCAGTTCTTCAGGTTCAAATTAAACTCTCATTGCCAATGTTTCATCTTTATTTAAAACCTTTTTCATAGGCAGAAGTATAAATTTTGAAACAGAAAAACGAAGTATCACATTACTATTTCATTGTCACGTGTTCATTCAAACTATAGTTGTTGTTGAAATCCACAAGCTATTTTTCTTTGTAAAATAATTTGTAATGAGAGTTTAATTTGAACCTGAAGAACTGACCAAGTCCCGATAAACTTTAGTTTTGTTTTTATTCCACGATCGATACTTTTATCAATTTATATATAATGTTGACAAGATATTTAATGAGGTATGTTTAAAAGAAGGTTTGCTCCCAAAGTATACCAATATATATATATACCAAATAGATATTCAATATAGAGAACTTGAGTTTGAACCGTATGATTAGCTATTTTTCTGTAAATTTTTTGCTTTCTTCCGTTTTGCTAATCTGACGATATATCTATTTATGAACCAACTTTTCAGTGTCCTGCTTATAGAAATATGATTACAAAATTCTAGAACAATGTTTTGTTCTGTTTTGTATAGTGTTGTATGTTTTGGTTTTTAATTAATTAGTTTGTGGTATGTAGTTGTATTTGTGGCAGAAAGGAAAATAAAACTTTGTATATAACCAAACACACGTTAAACTTTTCTATACACTACGCACTTAGTCTCATTTATTGAAGTTATCACTATCTATACAGAGAAGCATTTCAAAAAAAAGTTTAAATTAAATTTCTCATACACTACACAACTAATGTTGCTAAACTCTTTGGGGGTTGTCTAGTCAAAAACTCAACTCTGTTTCCAAAGTTTCGAAAACTTGTATTTTCATTATCAGGGATACAAAAAATATGTAATTCATTATAGTAACAAAAATATAGGATTAAAACCAGGAAAAAGTGATAATATTTAATGATAACTTACACTGAGTGTAGGAGTTAAAATCAAAAGGTCCTAACTAACCTTATCTGAGGAGGTTATATACTTGTTACTATAAAGTATGAGAATTAACAAATAAATAGTAGTATACATTTTAAGGTAAAAAAATTATAAGCTCAAATATCATATGGAGGAAGTAAGCAAAGGTAAAAACAACATAAACAGTAGGTAACAATAAATAGAAGCAGAAATCATAGAGGGTTACGAAAAGAAAATAATGACATCAAGATTGAAATTTGTTTAGTGAAATTATGGTACATAACACTCAGTTCTTCTAAATCCTTTTGAGTATTTGAGGGTTTTGGGGTCAAAAAATAAATAAATGTTTATATAAATTTTCGAAATATTGGAAGACAAAATGAGTTTTTAACCAGACAACCCTCAAAGAGTGAGAGGTGTGTATGGGAGAGGGGGAGAGCAAAACTGATGAAGCCTCATTCTACATGGCTCCACTGTGGCTCTAATAGAGAGGCCATTATGTGTCCTCTGCAGTTCAATCACATTCAGGGCATCACTCAGCCTGGCTGCTAACTACGCCAAAGAAATACATAATCAATCCAACAGCAAAAATTACGACACACACACACGCACACTCACATATATATATATATATAGATGTGGAAGTTTTTAGAGAAAGTCGGACAAATAAACTATTGCTAGTTCGTATTAAACTATACAATTGATTAATAGTCCTTACATTGATTTACAATAAAAACACCATAAAAACACTAACTGGGATACACTGTCCATTCACAAGTGATGTCAAGACAACGAACTGTGCAATCACAGGTCAACCAACCAGGCAGTCCTTAGAGCAAAGATTTAAATTTATATCTTCCTCCCCCGGAGACTCTTTTTCTTCAGAAAAAGAGTAAGGCACCAACTTGCTTGCATGAAACAAATTTGCTTCATTGCGTGTCTTTCTGCACCTAACCTCATAAATAGATTTGGACAAAGATCTGAAATTGTACCTGTATCATTGCAATCTACAAGCCAGGACATAAATGAGGCAAGGGCACAGGCATTAATAAACTCGAAGAAGAACTTTCATAAAAATAAAGTAAGGGTGGACCACAATAGGAAAGATCAGGAGTTTAAAGAAGGTGATTTAGTATATATTTCAAACGAAAATAAATTAAACCGCAATAAATTAGATGAAGTACGAAGTGGTCCATTCAGAATTAGTGTCTTGACATTACTTGTGAATGGACAGTGTATCCCAGTTAGTGTTTTTATTGTAAATCAATGTAAGGACTGTTAATCAATTTGTGATGTGGAAGTTTTTAGAGAAAGTCGGACAAATAAACTATTGTTAGTTTTTATTAGTCTATACAATTGATTAATAGTCCTTACATTGATTTACAATAAAAACACTAACTGGGATACACTGTCCATTCACAAGTGATATCAAGACAACGAACTGTGCAATCACAGGTCAACCAACCAGGCAGTCCTTAGAGCAAAGATTCAAATTTACATATATATATATATATTATTTATATATATATATATATATAATATTATATATATAATATCTAATAATATATATTATATATATATTAAAATATACAATTAGTATATTTTGGGAGCAGACCTTCATTTAAACATGTTTTATTAAAGAGTATGCCGATTTTCATTTTTGTCCTTTTTCTGTTTAATTTTTCAAGTTTCCTAAACTTAGTTTTCAACCCTTCAGGTAATATATACATCAATATATAATTTGATTTAGAAATGACACTTAAGGCCTAGGTTTATTAGGCAAGTTTGGTGCTGGGTTAATTTGGTCTTTGAGAGGGTGATGAAGAAGTCTTCAGATTTCGGTAAGCAGAAGCCTCCTTGATACAGGTTATTCAGTTTCTTAAGGGTATATAGCGACTTTTTGTGGTCATAGTTTGTGAGAATCACAGACAGTGCCTGCATGAGGTCTTCGTGGAGTACAGTACTTGTACTGTCTTGCAAAGTACGGCGTAGGTTGTTGAAATCACCAGGTGTATGTTCTGTTTTGTTTAGCGTTGTATGTTTTGGTTTTTAATTAATTAGTTTGTGGTATGTAGTTGTATTTTTTGCAGAAAGGAAAATAAAACTGTATATAATATATATATATGTTTCATTAAAGTACACAGCAGCCTCTGCGTTAACGCAGGGTTGGTACCAGCCCACCCCAAAGCTGTTTGTAAATTGGAGCAGACCAGCTTAAAAGTCGTTAACGCAGAGGCTGCCGTGTACATTGATAAAATATGTTTACGTAAGGATTTGCTGCCATCATACACACACATCATACATATATATATATATATATATATATACAAAACTGACCCAGTCCTGATAAACTTTAATTTTGCTCCTACCTCACTATTTTTTTGGCTATTTTGCTATTTGTTTCGATGATTTTATTATATATATGAGTCGCCATCCACCCACACTATTGAATGCACGTATCTCTTCTTCTTCCTGATGACGAACTTTAGTTCGAAATATTATCCAGTAAGTGTTCTCGTTTTTCCATGTATTATCTTTTCATTATATATGTATATATAAACTATTATATACAATATAATATTTATATTATGTTGTATATATATATATATATATATAGTATATATGTATAATGGTTTCTATTCGGTCATCCATAATCAGTTGTGCAGAAGTAAATAATTAGTTGGTAGTGATCAATAGAAACGGAGTTCAAGTGAAGTTCAATTGTAGTTATGCAGTTGTTGAAAAGGACCCAGTCACTAAGTTAGTAACTGGATCATTTCCAACAGCTGGACGACTCCAATAGATGGATTACTCAAAGAGAACTTAGCAGTCTTACTCTACGAGCGTCCGAAGAACCTCGTATTTGGTTGTACCTGGCCTTAATTTAACGAGATAATGATTCATTTAATTAGTTCCTTGTCATTGCATTTATGTTTTATGTTACTTTTTATTCTCTAATACATTTTTTAACTTTTATTATTTAATTATTTATTTATTATTATTTATTATATATAAATTTAATTATGAATATAATAGGATTTAATTAAATTATGAATTTATTCATGTCTACCTTATTCTTTGTAACCAGGTGAGTGTGAGGCAACATTATTGGTCTCCAGAAGTCTCTGTACCAGCGTGGTTGGTTTCCCACTCCTATCTCTTCTGAAGATGGTTCAAACCAAAAATTAGAGACCGTAAGTTTGTATTTTTAATTTCCCTGTGTTTTTTGTCTTCATTGAACTTTATTTGTCCTTTTTGGATCGTATTTTCATTGAATATATATATATATATATATATAAAGATTTTATTAATAACTATTAAAATTTATTAAGATATATTTATTTATTACAATATTTTACACAAATTGAACTATATACATAACAAAAATATAGCTGATTAATACTAAATAAATGATAAAATAAAATGCAGCTATGGCAGAAATTGATCAATAAAATTAAGATTTCATGAATTAAACATGAAATTGTTTTCATTATTATGAAAATCAAGTTCTCTTACCTAAGAATACGCGAGAATACATTCAAAGTCAGTGTTTCGCACTCTCTCTCTCACACAGATACATTCTAGCTCCAACCTCTTTTCTTAATCTTGTTAAAGATCCCTAGGATCTTAAAACTGAATTTAAACTTCTCATTCACTAATTTCATTTGTTGACTGAACGCAGTTCCCATATTTTAACCTCTTACCTCTTACCCGGTTGATTACATTTCCTTTGAGTGTAATTTTTCAATTAATATTTCAATAATAAATTTAAAAAAATGGTTATCTAAATCAATTTATTAATTAAATACCTACATAATTTCTTTACTACTTAAACTAATGATTAATTTGAATTATATATTTTCAAATCATAAGAATAAGCACATGTGTAGATGAAATCAACCGTTAGTACACCATTAGTGTCACTCGCTAAAATAACTCTCAGGGAACAGGTCTTTTAACACTTATGAGATTTAAAAGTAAGTATGGACAAGCGAGTTTCCGATAGACACTGGGAGCCAACTCCTAGATCACAGAAAAAACACCCATAAAATAGATCAAAGAAATTGAGATAAAGAGTGAGTCTCTCCGATGACATCTGACGACTGTCAGACCAATATATATATAAGTTAGCGGAGTTGGCGGTGGCTGTACCGCCGGCATACGCGAGTCAGAGTCTTTGTTTACGCACAGAGACAGATTATCAAGGCTGGCCTCGAGAAGGGGGTCGGTCAGTCAGTGTGTCGCGCTTGTATAATAAACATTACCTTTCATTCGTGTGTCATTCACAACTATTTTTAATGTAATAGAAGGATTATTTTGACTTTTCTACATGCAATCGTATATGTTTTTGAAGAAACTTGTTTTTAAGAATTGTATATGTGTTTAACTCAATTGTCATATATGTTTTTAACTGAAATTGTTAAAAAAAAATTATTCAAAAATCCAAGTACGCCGCAGACGGAACGGTATATTCTCTAGTCTGTGTTTTACCCCTTTTCAATCTTTAAGTCGTAAATGTCCAGTTTGGATCATCTTTCTTATTTTATAGTATTTTTTTTAAAGATTACACGAGTTTTTTTATAAAATTTACCTATGATAGAGTGTCTTGGGTATAAATATAAATAATTATGGTTTTTTACATAAGTGCATATTGTGCACATCGTTGTTCCCCTGAAATTAAGTTGTAAACTATACATGAAGTTAGCAACCTACTCTTGACTAAGACGGATGTTGACAAGTGATTAATTTGAAAATTCATGGTGCAGATAGGAGCGTCTTGTGATCTTTACTAGAGTAGAAAAAGATTGATGTTTCTGACCCTTGCCACTATGTTAACTTAAGCCTTGTTATTCTAATTCAAAAACACCAACAATTACGCTCAAAAAACATACACCAAACATTTTTATTTATTAAAGAATACTACACAATTAACAATTTCAGTGTAATATGATACATCCTTTCTTCGACCCCGACACATATAAATACATACTTAAATGAGACACACTGGGGAAGCATTATGTCCCCACACAAAAAAGTTTATTATAAGAAACTAACAACGCGTTTCAAATACTCGATGTTCTTCTTCAGGTTACATCTAAAAAATATATGCATATATGCGCTTTAGGAACATCGGGGTGAAATAATTAAAATTGAATACAATATCTGACACTATTGAGTGATAACATGGGAATAGTATTAAAACTAGTGTTTAATACCAATAGTATTTAATCCTACTCACATGATATCATTTAATAGCGTCAGATATTCGACAGTCAGATATTGTACTCAATTTTAATTATTTTACCCCGATGTTCCTAAAGCGCATTTATGCATATATTTTTTAGAAGTAACGTGAAGAAGGACACCAAGTATTTGAAACGAGTTGTTAGTTTCTTATAATAAACTTTTTTTGTTTAGAGACATAATACTTTCCCCAATATGAGCAAATACCACGCTATAACAGATAGCACAATTAATGAATTGAATAATACAGTTGGATTTTTTGTTTACTATAAGTAAAGTATAGTGATCGTGAAAAAAATTCGATCTCGAAATTTTGACGGAATTATATGTTTTGAGGTCCCAAAAGTCGTTTTATCATGTATTCTCGATGATGTCTGTGTGAGGGTGGGTGGGTGAGTGTGTTAGCATTGCTTGTTACCACGCTACGGTCCAGAATCTTTGATGGATCAAGTTGATATTTTACAGAATAATGTAGTGTAGAAGATTCCTATTGTTTGGGAAGAATTATGCATGACGGGAAAGTCACTTTTTTTGACAAAAACCTGTTTTTAGGAAACATTTTTTTCTCCTAAACTGTTAACTCTAGAGTTTTGAAATTTGGGTATTATCTATGTAGTCAGAAACGGAACAAACGATAGATATATTCAGAATTTTAAAAGAACGAAAAATATTTTTTTTCAATAAAATATAAAAAGTTTGACTTATAAATCAATCTCAAAACTTGTGAGAGTGATACAAGCTATACCGTTTGACAGATCAAAATAAACCTATGACTACAAATAGAACATTATGTGGAAGCTGAGCTGAGCTATTTTTTTTCAAATTACGTTCACTAAAGGGGCGTTAGAGTTCGATTTCTGTTTACAGAAAATGTTTTTTTGACGCTAAACGGCTCATTCAAAAATCATGAAAATTTGACCAAAAATGGAACAAAAGATTAGGAATTCACAAAAAAAAAAACTCATGAAATTTCAATTATAGCAAAGAGCAATAAAGTTATAAAAAAAACTGTTTGTTTATCCTAGATCTAAGTGATTGCTTATGATTTTTTATTTAATTTATATATTTTTGGATACTTTATTAAACGTATCTCCTTATCTTATATATATAATTGTTTTCTTCCTTCTTTTAAATTTCTCTCTAATTCTCCTTGATTCTTTATTTACTCAACTTGTACAGCTTATCTGAATTTCTCTTTATACCTTCTTTTAATTCTACTATTTTAAGTCCGGGTGCTTGGTCCAGCACTGGCGGTTGCTTGCCGTTGTGTCTACAACGTGCTTGGTCTCCCTTTCTCTTTTCTCCTGAAGATGGATTGCCCAATAAATTTGAGTTTGTGTGTTCCTTTACTTTGTATGTTACTCTTTTTGAATTTTTAACTCATATGGTATCCAGTTTTGATGGTCTTTCTGTTTATTAAGGATATATATACCTATTTACTTTTTTATGGAGGTTTGGTCTGACTTCAAACAATACAACAATTTTAAGCCGACGTTTCGTCAATATACGTAGACATCTTCAGGGATAGACCAAACCTCGTTAAAATGACGGAAGGAAGAATGATTTTTACAGAGTAGATTTTACACAACGACGTATTTTGAGTACTTAGAGTACTTCCTTAGTTTATATCTAGTTTAGTATGAAAAAAGACAGTTGTATTTAGTAGGTTTTTTATGTATTTTAGTAATGTTCGTATATATATTTTATTTATTTAGTAAGTCTTTGTGTAAATTTTTTTTACAGAGTTGGTCTTTCTTTCCCTCATTCTAATCATGAACTAACAAAAACTGATTGCAAAGCTCGTGAGTTAAATACAGAACAGTTATACCTAATGCGTGGTCTAATTCAAGTGAATATTGAACTTAAGTATTATTAGCATAGTCAGTAGTTACTTCGATTAAAAACAGCTTACACTTCTTCCCAGAAGCAATATTACAATTTTGAAGGATGTTCTGAATTGGTTATTGCTAAGGTAGGTGTGTGCTTTTTTAATGAGAGCCAGTTCTTGAATTCGAATTTCCACGATAATGGTTGCACTTTGAAATGGAATTAGTAAAATATTTATTGGTTGTATCATTTTGACTAAGTTCTTGATACTTGATACAAAAAATTAATAAAAACCTTTTGAAGATGTATTTCTAATATGTTTGTACTAAATGGTACTTGTTTCGGTGGTACTTACTTCTTGAAAGTAACACCCGGACATTAGGTTGGGTAGCCAAGCAACGATGACGTGGGTCCTCGTGTGATAAACAAGTCACCTCATTATCGATCAGGGCTTAACGTACACTCTCCTTTAACGACTCACAGTATTGGCTTATCACAAAGCCAGAAGTTCTCTTTACTTCAAACCTTTCTGCTGGAAATCCTGAAACTTTAACTCAGTTTTATACAGAATATCTACTTAAAAAAAGTAGCTTATAATCTTCATTTAATGAAAGTATACGTTAAACCACTAAAGGATTAGGTACTATTTCATCAGATCCCCATATATGTAATGTGATCCAAAATTAAGCACACTTTTTCGCGCGCTCTGGACACAGAAATTTCAAAATTTTGTTGATGTTGAATTGATACACTCGTCATGATGATATGGTATCTTCATAGTTATGGCTATTTAGCATGTGTTTTTTTATGTGAGAGGCATAAAGGTTAGACACATGTTTGCGTGCTCGACGATTTTTTGCTGTTGAAAAAATAATTACCTGTGGAATAATTTATAAATATCTTCTTTTTTTTTTGCTCAATTTACTTACCGTACTCAACCGTCAACATTTCAAGAGTTCTTGAGCACTTAATACTGAATTTTACACAAGAATTAATGAAACCAATCTGCTCCTTATTTTCAACTGCAAAAAAATTACCGAGCACGCAAACACCTCATTAACCTCATGTAACTTCTCTCATAAAAACAACACATGCTATACGGTCAAAACTGTGAACATATAATCGTCACGAGTGTACCAACACAAAAATAAAAAAGTTTAGAAATTTAGAGTCTATGGAGCGCGTGAAATTGAAAAAGTCATCTTACTTTTAGATCACACCTTGTATTGTAGAACTTTAAAATAAAAACTGGGAAGCTTGCATTGTCCGAATGGATCTTTTACTATTTCAAAGACATTAAATCAGTTTAAATTTGTTTGAACGAAAAGATACTTTTCATACTAGATTTTGCACTTCATTATCTGTTTAGAAGAAAAAGAAAAGTATACTAAAGTTGAAACTATTAACACATAAACCTATTCCAGACTGATGATGGTAAATATAATGCCTGTATTGTGAGAGGTTACAGCGAAAGTGCTAAAAAAATACTTTCGTCGATCAAGTAGAAGTTAGATGTTATCAAAAATAACTGAGTGACACAAAATGAGAAAGAGACTATTGGTTCTGTAATAGGCCAGAATTAGTAGTTAATATGGCACAGATAAATAAGGTACAGTTTTAAATTACACTATAGAGGATGGAAGCAAAATGTTATTTATCAGTATACTAAAGCATGTGGAGTCTATACAGGTCATCGTACGATGATAAAGCTAACATTAGACTAAAACTAAACCAATAATTCAATTATTTTCTCATCTTACTGTGCAAGTGATTATTATACTATTATTAACATGCAACACATACAGTTATAAATTTGTGATAAAATCGTGATATGAGTTATAATCACAGTATGTACAGAGCTATACTCTGTACTGTATAGTACAGATGACGTATAATTTTGTGAAATAATGCAGCATAAGAAATCGTTTTAAGTACATTATAAGTATTAAAAAATATTTTTTTCCTGAACTAAAATTTTTTGGACAGTTGTAATTATTTTTAGCCACTATTAAATTAATAGATCCAATTGATTGTCAAATTTATTATCACATATTGACAAAATATCAGATTCTTTAATTATAATAACATTCATTTTTGCATAACATTAAACGAAAGAAGTTTAGCAAAGTCCATATCATTTTTAACAATTACTACTAATTAATTTAGAGTTTTTGTAAAACTATTAACAGAATGGAATGCAAATGTATGAAACATTATCAGTACAGAAATTAATATAAATTTATCCTGTAAGGTTATTTTCAAATAAAGGCCACAAACAACAAACATTGATATTTTGCAAGTTTTTTTTTTTTTTGCTAAAGACTAAGATTTTTGCGAAGGTCATTTGGTTTTGAAATATTTAAGTCTGAGAATTTTTCTATCCGTTTTTCAATGTTTTCCTTATAACTTTTACAAATATTGCCAGAACTGGATAGTTCTCTAAGCAGAGCTCCTTGTAACGATATTAAGCGATAGTATTTGGTTTATTAGCCACAAAGTAAGTAAGACATGTTTAAATGATAAAAAATACAAGGAAAAATGTAAATTCCTTGTATAAAAGTATGTAAATACTTTTCTAAGTAGCTTGGTTTATGTTGTTTTAGGATGTATGTGGTTATATGGGGCTATTTCTAAAACCCTAGCTGTCTGTCTGAAACAAACAGACAGGAATTCCATTTTCATTACATTAGATATTGAAGAGAAAACAATTACTTTACAAACACTGTTTAATTATTCCTTGCAGACTTATTTAGAATTTCAATTTCACAATGATGAGTTTGTAGGTTTTAATATTATCATTTAGACTTTATGCAAATATTTTCCATGGCATAGCATATGCCATGCATATCTATTATGACTGCAAAAGGTTTTTTTTAAAAAAAAAATTGGGGCAAATAATTTAAAATATTGTTAATTCCCATATGGAATGAGATTAATCAAATATAGAAATTGAACTGAAATATGCAAAATATGTTTGCCTTACTAAATAACTTGGGGGGGGGGGGGGTCGCTCGGGGGGCGCTCGCCTCTGAAGTGCTTGATCCGGGGTTCAATACCCGCTCTGGCTCTGATTAATTTACAAGGGAGGTGAAAAAATCTGAGCACATCGTTACGCGGAGAGGACGTTAAGCCATCGGTCCCCATCCTGTACAATGTCAGGTACTCGTTAAAGCTCTCTAATAAATACACCTGAAATAGGCAAAATTTAAGATTCTCTAACTAGAATATTACTTGTTGTATCATAAAGAGCCAATGTCGGCTCATGCTTGTCTCCTCGTGAGACTAACATAGCAAGCTAACCTGCCCGACTAAATAACTTATCTAAATATTCATGAGTAACTATTCTATGTGTAAATAGGCTAAATAACTTATGAAGTATGAGTGAAAAATAATACAGAAAAATCGTTTACCGTTATAAAAATTGATTTCCAAAAATCACTGAGAAATAAATTTGACATATTAGATCTTTTCATTGGTATTCTTTTTTCTTGGTGGTGCCTTACAAACAAATGTGAATAATTTGAATAAGAGAAAATTTTTTATAACGCGTTAAAGGTGATTACTAGAACTTTTAGTTTAAGTTTTCAATTTGCACAGTTTCATTATAAAAACTCTATATCCTTCAAGCTGGAAGTAGTGGAACTGGTAGAATTCCAGAGAACGGAAATATTTTCTTTTCCTTTCATCTCACTGTGGCAAACATATTTCAAAAAGAACACTACTTGTTCAATGTGCATTTTATTTATAACAAAACTTCGACGTTATGTTTGAAATTATATAACAGATAAACAAGAATGATAAAATAAATAAGACGAATTGTACAAACAAACAAGTAAAAGGTATGTTGTTATATAACAAGATTAGTGATTAATCTTTACTGGAGTTTTAAAATTTACTGGAGCCTGTGTCGGTATCTGCAAGCCTTATTCTCTTTCATCTTACTTTTTATTACTTATAGATGGAATGGTGGTTCTGCGAACAAAACCTGCACCTGTCCTTGGGTGCATTTTTAGCCGTTCAAAATATGGATATTCAGCATGACTTGTGAGAGAAATTCATGTCGAAGACAGTATTATTATAAATATTGGATCACCCATTTTGGCCAAAGACAGTATTATTATTATAAAATATTGCTGACAGATATGCGGTGCTCAGTTTGCATTATGATTAAGGAATAACTCACAGAGCAAAAATGTCAATTCTGGCTCTTAGGAAATAACTCCGTGCCCCATATTCTCTCACTTTTCATTCCTAGAGTAATTTATTCTAAAATTTGCTAAATTTAATTTATAGTAATTAGAATAATGACCTTAGTATTGCCATTTTATTAATTTTTTGTGTTAGTTTATTGAAATAAATTTGCTGTTTTATAAATAGAGATACCTAAGACATAATTTTAACTGAATAGTTTGGGTAATTTTTTTATTTTTCTCTTTTGTGGAAAAAGTATTACTAAAAGTGTATGACGTCAAAAATCAAATGACTAGATTATTAACTTCATTATTTTTGGAGAAAGCGTAAAGCCCATCTAATCATAAAGGGCATACTTCATATAGCATAAGTTAGTAACCATAAGGCACTACACTAAAAAATGACATTTATTAGCTAACAACCCCAGACTTCAGGGAGTTGCGTTGCGCTTTAACCATGGTGACACAGTAAGAAATGAGACTTATTAGACAACAGACACTGGCTTTCAGGTCATTAGGTTTTGCTCTAACCATGGTGGAGTTAATAAGAAATGGCACTTATTGGTCAACAAACACTGGTTTTAAAGTCATTAGATGGTACGCTGACCACTGTGGAGACACTGAAAAATAACACTTCTTAGCCACAGTCACTGGCTTTAATGTGTAAACACTAAAAAATGGCACCTACTAACCAGCCACCACCAAAGAAGGAACAAGAAATGACATGAAACTAACAAAATATTCCACAAATTAAAACAAAAATTACAAAATACTTGATGAAGATACAAAGAACATAGGAACAATACAAGTCTCCAACAACAGGAAATAACGGCATGAACTCTCACAAATTTTATTCTCAGACTGTAAGAAAAAGAAGAACAAGTCTCTGATCTATATCTGAAAATTCTTTCTAAGTGCATATGAAACAGAAATTATATATGAAGGAAATAAGTGTTTACAATATTAAATAAATTTATTATCAATCTTTATTTGTCTAATCTTCCATTCATTTCTAATATACAATATTATTATAAATTATTAGATATTTATTTTAGAATCCAGATAATTATGAGTCACATTTAAAAATTTTTAGATCATTATGCCAAACAAAAAGTGGTAACCTCCTTAGCAGAGTGACTGTTTCTTTCGAAGTAATTTGTAATCTTTTTTTGCCAGTGCCTCCTAATGAGAATGCTATTTGCAACTCGATGTTTCCCTTTCCCGCAAATTAGCAACTGTTAGTAAAGTTGATAGAAAAAACAAGAAGCTTAGTTCCTTGATAACAAAGTGCAGCTTATATTTTTATGTGATTAATCCATTGTTTAACTTTGACATAGTTGCTGTGGTTTAACAAAAGACCTAATAGCAATACTGTTTTTTTTTCATATAGAAGGTAGAAAACCATTGTAATCAGAATGATTTGTTTTTGTTGTTTAGTATATCCAATATTATTGACGTGATATTTACTTGTATAAACAATTAAAAGGGTCAACATTTATAATAGCAAAACTGCATTTGTGGAAGGTCTTTCTGTGTTATATATTTGTTAATGAAGTCTAATTGAAACTTTTCCAGGGCATGCTTTATAAGAAAGAACTTTTAAAGAATGATAACAGGTGTTTAATAAATATATTGACTACAATACAAAAGACAAGGAACGTTGTGCTAAGAGAAATATATTGTTGTTTGAGTTAAGAATGAGTTGACAATAGTTTAAGAATGGGATGAGTATGGGATCCAAATGTTGTAGATACCTGAAGTTCACAAACTTTGATGGTGAAATTTCATATTTTACACAAAAATTAGCCTTATTGTTTGGTAGTAATATTACATGATAATAAAGTCACATTTTTAGCCACTATATGTTTCTAGTCAACATTTATTTTCTTGAGAAATTAAATTAAATTAAAATTAAATAGTTTGATTTTGATTTAAATTCTGGAGTATTGTTAACTTCTTACTATACTGTATACAGCAGTGTAAAAATAAGTGACATCAAACTCGCTTCCCAACCAAGAATAGTTTGCTCCTGATAATGGACGAGTTCCAAAACCGGTCGAAATCTAGGAATCATGTAAATGTAATATAAAGGCTTATTTATTGTATAGTAGATATGTTGAGTTCATCTTATTAATACATAATTTTTAATCAATTTTAAACCTGTTTTGATCGTTGTGTACCTTAGCTTTCCAGCCATTACACCAATAAATCAAACCAGGCCGACATTGTACGTGTTGCCCTTTAGTCATTTTAAACCATATTTATGGACATTCCTGCAACAAGAAACAAAAAAAAAGTCAACGAAACACTGTAAAACATCTCAGTTTACAGCTCATGACCGCTCCAAATGGTTCAAAAGTCAAAGACTTTAGATAATAAAGAACATTTATAAAAAAATGTAATGTAGTGTTACCCTGTACACCTACGAGTATGTTAGTTTCGCTCGACCGGTTTTGGACTCTTTGTCCAAACAGCCCAATAGAAAACAAAACTCAATCAACCTTCCTTAATATAAGTTATACTAATACTTTTAGTTTGTATGATTTACATCATATCATTTCAAATATTCAGAATACAAGACTTTAAATTCAGTTGAATTATTATTTAAAAGTAAAAAAAAATATTTTTCGCTAATATTCACATTGTGTCGCAACAGTAGTTTAGTTATATAATTATATTCGTTTATTTAAGAAGCAGACCTTCGTTTATGCATGTCTAGTTAAATTGTATGCCTATTTTTAATTTCACAACTTTATTGATAAATTTCTGTCTTGTACCATAAAAATGGAGAAACTATATTAGAGAAATTGAGAGACTTAATTGAAAAGTTATGAAATTAAAAATAGGCATAAATTTAACTAGACTTATTTAATTACATATATACATTACAGGAGTGCTAGCAGACCGTACATTCATGGCTCCTACCTTTACGTAAGCCTTGAGTTTAGTTACTATTCCCCAGGAGAATTGCTTAACCTGGCTTTGCATTCACGGTTCCACTAATGATATATATTCCCATGGAGGTTTATATGAGATGCCAAACAAACATGTTATAAGCTTTCTCTAAATGATAGAATATATTTTAATGTAGCCGTTTGAATAATTGTACAAAAAGTTTAACCCAATAGAGCACAAATATGTATATACCTGTATTAAAAACTGATAAAACTAATTGCAAAATATGATAAGCAAAAAATAAAAATATTAATGAGAATATAGAAATATTAACAATCAATGGCAGAAAAAAAATGTGCCTTCCATTGAATACTCTAATGTTTGTCATTCGTGTCTTTAAACCAAACAAATTATTTTGATTGTATACTGAATAAAATACAAATAAAGTGTATATTTAATTCTGAAAGGCACATTGTAATGACTTTTATTTGTTCTATTATCTTAATATCTCGAACTATAAAAATGGCAAAAGCTAATTTTGCACTTTTACAAAATATTAGGTTTTAAGATTTTGAGAGTAGAGATCAGTTCTCAAACTTTTTTACTTCAGAATGCAACTATGAAATGGCCAAATCTTTAGGGAGCATAAGAAAATTTAGTCCTGAAATTTAAAAATTGAAAAATGGTAGAAAAGTTAAAAGAGTAGTTTTTTTAAGAGAGAGAGAGAGAGAGAGAGAGAGAGAGAGAGAGAGAGAGAGAGAGAGAGAGAGAGAGAGAGAGAGAGAGAGAGAGAGAGAGTGAGTGAGAAAGAGAGTGAGTGAGAAAGAGAGAGAGATATCAGTAACAAATGATATAAGTCCCTAAGGAAAGGAAAAAATAAATTATTATCCATTGTTGTTTGAAGATTAAAGAAATTTAGCTTCCAGTTCAAAATATCAAGTGGCGGAGATTCGACTCAGACTTGAAAACCATTGGTGTTTCTAAAATAAATGAAAATGTTTAAAGTATAAATCTGTTATATAAATTTAATCTTTTGTTATCTTGGGGTGCACCAATGCCCCCTGGCGCACGGTTTGAGAAGCTCTGGCTTAGATGATACACAGATAAAAATGTTACTCAAAAAGCAATATTTTGTCGAATAGTTAACCAAATTAATATTAAATTAATATTTTGTAGAATTTTTAACAAAATTAATATTAAATTAATCCGTATATAAATAATATTTTGTCAAAATGGCAACGAAATTAATATTAAATTAATGCGTATATAATTTTGGAAATTTCTTGCTGTGTTTAAACTCAATGTAATTGAACAACCAGTTGTTTTCTAAGAAAATACTTCAATATGATGCAATCTGTTACTTTTTATATTGGCAAAAATAAAAAAAAAACAAGAAGTCTCCATACGCAAAATTTCTAATAACAAGATTTCACAAAAGAACTCGTGAAATGAAAAATAAATGTCTAAATTAAACATTGAACGCTAACAATCGGTTTTCGTCAGAGTCAAAAACTGATAACAGGAGTATCAGTTTTGACTATGGCGAAGACCACTTGTTAGGGTTGAAAGATTTTAGTCTTTTTTTTTAATGTCTTACTGCGGTATGGACGTTAAAATTTCTAAAATTGATGAACTTTTTTTTCGCTTTCCTCAAAATATTCTTAGGAACTGTTATTATTGATTTTTACGATTTTGGTGTGCCTGTATATTCTGTAAAATTGTATCACACACATAGCATTGCAGGCATTGAATAGTTTCTGACAATTAGCAAGAGATCTATCTGAAGTAAGTGTTCCTTTGGGAAGTGTTAGCATGAAAAATAAAAGTTTCAAACTACTATTTTTGTCGCTTAGGATGGCTATCATTTGGTGTTGAAACGAGATAACTTTTTATCAAAATTACGGTAATCTAAAGGACTTTGTTATGCGCTTGATAAAGTTGACAAGTTTCAGTTATTTTTGTAGATTGTTGGATAAACATTTTTATCTGATAATGTCCTGAAACATTTTAAAAGGTAATACAAATATATTATAAATGAAATGGCTAAATTGAAATTCGACTGTCATTCTAACTAGTCTGTTTTCATTGCAGTCATTTGAGTTCACTGGGTTACAACGAATAAATATCACCGACATAAATCATATTTTTTACTTTAATATATGTAAAGTATAGTGATCGTGAAAAAATTCAATCTTGATATTTTAACGGATTTACAGGTTTTGAAAACCCTAAAGTCGTTCATAACGTTTTTTCGATTATGTCTGTGTGTATGGGTGGGTGAGTGTGTACCCAAAAGTTTGTTTACACGTTACAGTCCTCTATCATTGATGGATCAAATTAATATTTGACACTAATATGGACCTCATAGTGTAGATGAACCCTTTGATGAGAAAGTTACTTTTCTTGCCAAAATGTGTTTTCAGATATTTTTTTCTCCTAAACTTCTAATTCTAGAATATTGAAATTTTAACATTATTATGAAAGTGACAAAAGCAATAACTGAAAAAATCCTCAAAATTTAAAAAACTGGAAATATTTTTTTCTCAATAAAGTGTAACAATTTTGACTTATGATCCAAACTGAAAGCCAAATGGCCGATTTCCACGGAAATGGTAGGAGCTAATAAATATATTCAATTCATAGTGAAGGTTAAATAAAAATAAAACAAAAAATGAATTAATTATCAAGAAGTTTGATAATATGTATACTTATAGTAAAGTTGAGTGTAGGCTATTCCAGATTTTTTCTCTTTGCGTTTAAATTCAGAAATAATTGAAGTAGTTTACTATAACTACATTAGCCATATTATATATAGTATCCCTCACCGGCGTTGCGTATTAAAAAAAATAAGACTAGTTTTTACAATTTTTATAAATTTTAAACAAGGAAATTTTAAGACAGAGTGAAACACTACCAGGTAGTAAAGTGAACAAAAGCTATAATAAAACTACTCAAGAAGAATACTTGCATTACTGACAGCTGAATGTTAAAATGTAAAAACATAGCAAACGCCAATTTTGCTCTTTTACTGTGCTTTAAGGTTTTAAAGGCTTATACGATACACAGATAAACATTGTTGCTTATAAAAGTTTCAGAGATAAAATCTGTCTGTGTCTTTTAAGTTTTCAGCTTTCTCTATAGTTGTCTGCTTTAAAAATATTATAATGTGAATATTTTGTTTGTAATGAATATTTTTAATTACAGCCTTTTAGAGACACGTAATTGAACTCAAATTGAGAAATTTTGATGAACTAATAATACATTGTTCTATGAATTAAAAGTGCATAATTGGTGTTAAATCACTCAAATGACCGACTGCAGGCTGATTAAGGAATGACTTTAATTTCCTTTTCCACTTCAAAAATGCTTTCGTAATTGAATTGAAGGGAAAATTCCCGTTCAACCTCTCAGCTTCTTTCTTAAGTGATTTACGTCACGGATGCTTAATCTAGTAAGTCAAACATTTTTGTATCGAGTTATCTAAACAAAGTCCAACAGCTCAAACCAAAATTAGAACAAGTTACTTCTTTAAAAATTTAATCAAATGGAAAGCATTATTTATTTAGATGCAATAGAAACAGGAGTATTAAATAAATAGGGATTTATGACAACAAAAATTGTAGAGACTATACTGTCTTAAGTGTCATAGACTAAACATGGGAATACACCAAATCACGTTAATAACTTAAGTTAAGCAACATTGGACATGCTAAACACTTCGGTTGCATGAAACCACGTGGTTTTGGTGCCATCAATAATGTAGCTCTTCTAAGATGTACAAATTATGTGGCCCATTTTGGTTCAATTAAAAAATATGCAATATCTTTGCATCTTAGATATTATAAGATGCAATTTATCTCGACCACATATATTTAACACTAATTTTTCTTTTTTATCGAGGTTTCATCTATATTTGCAGACATCTTCAGGGCTACATCAATACAGAATTTAATTACAATACATGAAAAATATGTATAACTTACATTATTTAATTAATATACATAAATACCTGGATATTTTACAAGGAAACAACTACAGAACATCTGTATTCAAATCGGCATCTAGTGCTGCTCATAATGACAGTTTTACGAAGATTCGATTCACACTTTGATAACTCAAACATTTTTTAAAAAAAATCACATGAAAACTGCATCAAACAACTGGGAACTACGAATCTATTTTATATTACTAATTAATAGACTATATATTTCTTTATTATACGTAAAGTATAGTCATCGTAAAAAAAATCGATCTTAGATTTTCACAGAATTACATATTTTGATGTCCCAGAAGTCGTTTAATGAAGTTTTTTCGATAATATCTGTGTGTGGGTGGGTGAATGGGTGAGTTTGTATCCGAAGATTGTGACCATGCTACCGGTCCACAATCAAATTGATGATGAATCAAATTGTTTTTTTCACAAAAATGGCCCTCATACTGTAAATGAACCCTATTGTTTGAGGAGAATTATGCATGATGAGAAAGTCACTTTTTTTCCAAAAACCTGTTTTTAGCCTACAAACTTTTTCCCCTAAACTACATAATTCAAAAGTTTTCAAATTTTGGCGTTATCTTTAAGGCTACGAAATCAATAAACGAAAAATATCCTCAGATTTTTAAAACAACAGGAAATCTTTTTTCCAATAAAATGTAAAAATTCTGACTCATAATGCAATCTGATAGCTTGTAAGAGCTAGGTTTACTTATAGTAAAGTTGAGTGTCGACCACTCCAGTTTTTAATATATGGTTTCATCAAGTCTTCTATACTCATATATAAATAAAAATGAATGATCTTTTAAGAAGCTAACTTATTTTAAAAAACAATAAAGAAACTGGCTCATTTAAGTTAATAACTGTTTTTTTTCTCGTACCTGCACCTATAGACACTGATGGTTTCCACTTATAATTACAGTAAGTGTAGTCTATCTGAATACTGAAGGTCTATGTTTTAATTACTGTTACATTCATCGTTATTGTTTGTAAGTCTTAGTATATATCTTTTGATTTCAAATAGTAGCCATATGCAGAAAGATATCAATAAAATCACGTCCTGAAACTTTAATGAAATGCATTAAAGATATAATAGAAATAATATTTAAGATATTAATAAATATTCAGTTCTGATTTTCATTGAGGTTCTACTTCTCTTTTTTAAAGAACGTATATCTAAAAGGAATCTTTTAAATAGTTTATTACATAAGTTTATGAACTTCATAGAAATTTCCGAGTTGGAAAATATTTTTTAATGTAGTTTACAAAGTTGGCAGTAGTGGTCGTTTTATTCATTCAAAACTCTTGTTCAAATCGTCCCTAGAGAGCTCAAGTCTTTTCTGTCACCCAAAAAACTTTCATTATGCCCTTGAGATAAACTTCTTATTCTTTCATTAAATTGCATAAAGTCTTCCAGTTGAAATCTTCCTTTAGCGCTTTTCGATATAAATTTAAACTGAAATATGGTGGATTAACTAGTTGACTCAGCTTTTGTAATGACGTGATGATGACATCTCTTCGTCTTCCTATTCTCTTTTGATACTCTTCCTCTGTACTAAATATTTATCGTAGTCAATTTTTTTTCTTTTTTTCTTTGTAAATTAGTTAATTAAGAGTCTTACATTTCAAATCATGATCATCTCTTCCTGTGGATACCTGGGATAGTCTTCGTATGAACAATCACAGAGCTTCAGTCAACAATCACTCCCATCTTCTCATCGCCATACATGTCAATAGCCACGGTCTCCCATTTAATGAGTGCTACAGGTTACAGATTCTACAAGAAATCCCCTCTGACTGCAAAGTTTCACTCAACGAGCCTCCGTAGAAGCCCATATTTGGTTATTAAGTGCTCGCAGTGCACCTGGCCTTAATCAGAAAAGATAAGGTTTAATAAGTCTCTTGTCTTTGAATTTCATTTTTCATTATCAAATGCCCTTTCTTATACTTTATTATTTAATTCTTCATTTTTTATTATTTAATTACTTTATATACTTAATATTGTTATTTGTATTCTCAGTTTTATTTTATTTTATCATAGCTTAGTCCGTACTTTTATTTATGTATCAATTTCTATGTTCATCCCTCAATTTTTTCCTTTATTTGTTTATTATTTTTTCATATTTCACTAAGTTAATTTAATTATAAATTGATTCCAGTCTACCTTACTCTACCCTACCCTCGCCCCTACCAGGCGCACATGCGGCAACACTGTTGGTCTCCAACCGCCTCTGAATGAGAGCGCTTGGTTTCCTTCTCTTATCTCTCCTGATGACCAAAAATTAGAGACTAAGTGTGTGCTTTAATTTCTCTATGGTGCAGTTATTATTTTTTTGTGCAGTGAACTATATGAATATATATATATACTTTTTTATCGAGGTTTGGTCTAGCTTCAAACTATACAACACCTTTAAACCGATGTTTCGTCTATATATGTAGACATCTTCAGAGCTACATCAATACAGAATTTTATTATCAAAAAAATGTTTATAACTTACATTATTTAATTAATAAATATAATTACTCTGGTACTTTGCTACTGCAAGGAAATAACTACAAACCGTTATATTCAAATCAGCCTATATCAGACAGTTTTACGAACATTCTATATTGGTCTTGTAAGTCAACAAAAATGTTTAAAAAACTTATGAAAACCACTTCAAAAAAGGAAACTGGAAACTACAGACATATTTTTAATTACTAATTAATAGACTATATATACTATATACTTAGGTTATCAGTATCCTTTTTTTTGTTAAGTACATTTTGTTTAAAAGAAAAGAAGCTTTTATTTATTTTAATTGTTTATTCTTTGCATAGTCCTAAGTTGAAGCTTAAGTTTAAAACTTCGTAATTAACATTAGAAATAGGTAAAACCGTCAAATCTCGTAAGATGATCATGGAGTCGTTGGAGTCATTGCTCCAACGAGGTATGATCATCTTACGAGGTATGACGGTTTTATCTATTTCTAATGTAAATCATACTAACCTCAGTGGTATTAAGAATATGCTTCGTAATTAAGTAAAAACAAAAATTATTTTAGAATCCTATAAATTTCTTGAGGCGTTAAGTATTTTAGTATGCTTGAAAAATTAGAAGTATGATTTCGAATATTTGAGTCTGTTAATTAAGTCATATTGAGAAATGGGATCAACTGTCTGCTGTAGTGAAACTTTCTGTAGAGGCGATAGACAGGGATCAAGACATCATTAGGCTGAAAGCATCTATTCGATTTGACTATATTCGCTTGCAAACTAACTCGATTTTACTTCTTGAACTGTAGTCTGAATATCAGGAAAACAATTCAAGCTACCCTACTAGACAGGGTCTTTTGTCAGCTTATGATTGCAACACTAAGTATATTATTCTACCCGTTGTTTATAACATTTCTACCTAATTCATAATATATACATTTAATCAAAAATTATATTCCAGAACAAATGTTAATTGTTGTTAACGTTTAACAAATTTTGAATATACATGACTGAGATGTGTGACTATTATGTAGAATAGATTGAGGGTTCATAAAAGATAAGCCTGGGTGTTTGACAAAGCATACCATAAAAATCCTTATGTGTTGATATCAGTACAAACCTCTATCTAGTGAACAATTTGTAACACAGCAACTGACCTTCCAAGATGAAAATTCGAACTAAATCATATAAAAAATCTGCGATTAATAAAATAACACATAATTATTAGTTGTCCATTGAATGAACTAGAAAATACATTTCTGAAACCCAGCTAACATAATTGTATTTTTGGAATTAATATTAAAAATACCCGTCATACCACGTATAATATCTGGTATTTTTCTTTTTGCTACTGCAAACTTTTTTTTGCAGTATATAAATATAAATAACTGCATACAATTATTTATGATTAATAATATAATAATTATAATATGATTATATTATATAATTATATATTATTATATAATATATTATATATGATTAATATATAATAATTAATAATATAACAAAAGTTATTTCTTTAGTTTGAAATATGAAAATGTACGTTTGAACGTACATCAAACACGTTTCTGGTTTTCACCTACAGTACGTTAAAAGTAGAAACGAGAGCTCGTAGAAACGGTCGAGCTCTCTATTGAATATACTAGGTATGACGGGTATTATTAATATTAATTTTAATATTGGTAATACTAAGCTCTGTGAAATTATTTATTAATTGTATTTGTCCGGCTTGCCAAAGCACTAAGTTACCCGTATGAAACATTCACTGGATTAAAACCTTTCCATCTTTATATCAAACCTAAGTTTAGATAGATACTCGTATAAAAGGTAGTCCTCAAAATATTTCATATCAACCAAATATAGTTAAATAAATTTAAATATTAACAAAAAAAAACAAATAGAATATTCAATGTTAATCACATTCAACTATAATAACAGAAATCTCAATGAAACATAAATAAACACGAGCACAAATATTTGAGATAATTAAATAAAAGTATAGGAAGTAAATATTTCGTGTTAAATAAACTGAAAAAAAATTGTTTTGTTTTGCTTTTCCAAAATATTCTTTTCTTATGGGTTTCACCTTTTAGTGCTGTTCTAAGGAAGAAACGTTTTACTCAAAATGAATAAAAAAAACAAAACATAGAAAAATCTATAATAAAACAAAAAAATAGTTAACAGATAATAATGATATAAAATTCAAGGTAATACTGGCTTTTATTAGAATATATTTTATATTAAAATACTAATCAGTTTATGGTATTAATATTGACAGCTGAAGTCAAGTCTCGAAACAAAATCATTTTTGGACAGGCATCATAGCATGGCTATCTAATTTATTCCCTATATAGCTAAAACAGGGAGTCCTTGTAATGATGGAACATATCACGGGGATAATGTGTGCTCATTCTATGACGCAACATTTTCACCCATTAACTACTTCCAATCATTAATAAAATTATATCCTACCATTGTATTGAGTATCATAAAAACCGTTTGTTTGTTTGTTTTCTAACCCTTACACTTATAAGGCTTTCACCTTTTAGTGCTTTTCTAGGGGCGTAAATTGTGGTTTATTTATTATTTGGCACCCATTTTAGTAATAGGTGAGCCACATTACCTATTGATTCTACATTGGGAGATCTCAATGTTGCCTAACTCAAGTGCATTTCGAGTAGAGATCTTTAACGAGTTCCTGACATTGTACAGACACGGGACCGACGGTTTAACGTCCTTCTCCGAGGGATGATGTGCTCAGATTTATTCACCTCTTGGGTGAATAAATCGAGAGGGCAAGGTGAGGATCGGACCTACCTATGGTACCTACCTAACCCCAGACCTACCAGTTCAGAGGCAATACCGTTAACCACTGTGCTAACCTGTCTCCTGTGTCATAAAAACTAGAATCTAGATATTCATGACATCCTTATAAAAACTAGAATGTAGATATTCATGACATCCTTATAAAAACTAGAATCTAGATATTCATGACATCCTTATAAAAACTAGAATCTAGATATTCATGACATCCTTATAAAAACTAGAATCTAGATATTCATGACATCCTTATAAAAACTAGAATCTAGATATTCATGACATCCTTATAAAAACTAGAATGTAGATATTCATGATATCCTTATAAAAACTAGAATGTAGATATTCATGACATCCTTATAAAAACTAGAATCTAGATAGTCATGACATCCTTATAAAAACTAAAATCTAGATATTCATGACATCCTTATAAAAACTAGAATGTAGATATTCATGATATCCTTATAAAAACTAGAATCTAGATATTCATGACATCCTTATAAAAACTAGAATGTAGATATTCATGACATCCTTATAAAAACTAGAATCTAGATATTCATGACATCCTTATAAAAACTAGAATGTAGATATTCATGACATCCTTATAAAAACTTATATAATATATGGAATAATAAATAATAAAATCGAAAACACTTTTCATTAAGCAACGCGTGAAGAATAACGATTATAATTATTTATATTACACTAAGACTTTAAAAGTATTTTATTTTATGAAATGATGAATTTAGTAGGACTACTAAAATGTAATGATGAACTATTTTACAAAAAAACATTTTTCACCGTGAGATTGCTTATGTAGGTATGAAACTAAATATTACATGTGATTAGTTGATATAACCATAAGACTGATAGGGTACGATTCCAGATAACCAATTTGATTAATATTATTAATTATTACTTTTAATTAATTACTAATACATGATGTTTTCTCTTTTGTTTGTAGTGAATATCACAATTTATTAAAACATTCAATTTTATATACATTTTTTTAATATTTATGACGTTAACTTTAAACTCATCAAAGAGGAGAAATATAATAAAAAAAATATATAAATAACAATAGTACTTATATAAAAATTATTTTCAATTAATTTTATTATATTTAATTATCATGTTTATGTAGCGTTCTTAAGAAAATCGTTTTTGAGAAAATGATTTTCCAAATTTCCTGAACTTGTGTTTGAAAAAGACGGATGTTTGAAATTTTAATTTAGACAGAGTAATGTAGAGGACGTAACGGAAAGATGAGAGTAATGGGAGTTTAGAAAGCAAGACAGGAATTACTTTACTTGCAGCATCAAAGAAGTTATTTTAGAAGGAAGGCAGAAAGGATTAAATACAGTCTTTACCTCAACCAAGACCAAATAGGGAGTTCTTGAACCCAGTTTAACCTAAGAAAATGAACATGTTCAACGAAATTCCATGGGTCGATATTTGCTGTCATAAGTAGAAAAAGTACTCTTTTTGAGATGCAACTAAAAACTTAGTTTTGACAATGTCGAAAAATGAATGTCAGATTTTGCTAACTTTTCTGTTATTTTATTGGATTATTCTATTATTATACATATACTAGGAAACGTTCCTGTCTTTGACGGGTAATTTTTCAAAAAATCTGAGATGATACATGGTTTTTCAAAATATTATTAGAAATTATCGAATGGTATGAAACATGATAATTTGTACAGTGTTAAGCAAGTGCCTCTTTATATTAGCTATCCACATGTATATAGAAGGACCACATTAGCTGTCTGTCCTTCAGGTTCATGGAAGAACAAAGAATTGGAACCTCTGACTCTTGGTCAAGTAAACTACAGTTGACCAAGTGAGAAAAACTTAGTCTCACTTACTTCAATTCCTACGGTAGATAGAGTTTCCCCTTGTAACTTAGTAACCATCATTGCAAAACAGACGCTGACGGGACATTGCAATCCTTTGAATGGAAACGGATAGTGGCTTGGAATCAATGGTATGCGTGGTATACAAACAGACTTCCCAGTATCATACCCAGTTATGATGTCCGCCACTATAGTGTATCTCTACAGAGCACGAACTCAGAGTCGTGTCCTAATATATATAAATATTAATATATAATATAATATATATTTATATATAATATAATAATATATATAAATATATATATTTAAAATATATACATAATAATATTATTAATTTTATAATATATAAAATACATAATGATATTGAGTTTTGTATACCTCAGTTTATATATATAAAGATTTCACATAAACACGTGAAATAAGAATCAATGATCAAACCACAATAAGAAAATGGGAAAGCAAGACTAAGATCTTTCAACCGTAACAAGCGGTCTTCGTTAGAGTCAAAAACCCAACTCAAGATCTTAGTCTTGCTTTCCCATTTTCTTATTGTGGTTTGATCATAATATATATATATTATATAAAAAAATATATATATATATATTTATAATATATATTGGTGTATTGTGGATGTATCTAATATGAGACTTCCTATATATCTGTCAAGAACTTACACATATATATTAATAAATATAGGTAGCAGAATTTTGAGTAAAATTTGATTAAATCAAAAGGAGCTCCAGAATTTACGATCATTTGACTGATGTATATACTCTTTTAACAAGTTTACTGAAACCTAGAACTAACTGAAATAAATGTTACTCAAGGGAAATCATAATGAGCGCGAAAGCATCGACCCTAACGTTGTCTCTATATTTCATTCATTTATGTGGTTCTTGAAGAGTATGCCTTTGATAACTAATACAAGTTTTTAGCTTTTTAATCATAATACTGAGAAATTAAGAAAAAATAACAATATAACTCTAAGTCGATTAGTGTGTAAAAACAGGCTACGTTAAGTTGTAGTGGTTGTTTTACGAGGGAACCTACACATGCCAATGATTGGCTCTTTGTGATACCAAACAATGATCATCCTACTTTGCGTTCCTCAATCATATTTATACTAGGGATCTTTAACGTGTACCTGACATCGTACATGCTTGGGATCAACTGTTTAACAATCTATCTGAGGGGCAGTGAATTTTTGTTTACCTACGAATATTTTACCTACGAGTCCAGAGGCGAGCATGTAAACCACTGGTTTATTTACCCCCCCCCCCCCCCCCCCTGGAAGATGATATGACTAATCACAATGATCCTTCTCACTAGAAGTGCATTGAAACAGTCTCTTGAGGGATTGATTAGGTATTTTCTTCTTCAGGTAGTATTGAATTATTGTTTTTCCCCTATTATTTGGTTTTGAATCATTACAACTACGGAAAACATATATATGTGTTATTAGCAGCATTGGTAGCAGAGGTATGCAATATTATAAAAATAAATGAGAAATGCAATAATTCACTGACTATGTTTGCTGATATTGAAACTAACTTATGATATTAATAGCAAAAGACTCTAAGCAGTTATATAAATTAAGATAAAAAACTTTTGATGATAAAGATGAGAATATTGCACTTATAAGTCTTTTCTTAGAAACCTGTTGAGACAACTTTAGAGACTTATAGAAATATTATTCAAGAAATGCTTCCAAGAAAGTAATTTGAATTGAAAGGGTGAAGGCTGTAGAAAAGTTTATAACGAGATATTTTGTTCCTAAATTGCTAGAATTTTGAAGTTTCAAGTTATTTGTTTGGTTTTTTTTATACAGAAGGATTGTTAAAGAATTAGACGAAAAGTTTTAGATTGTGGGTGGATGGTAACTTCTGGTAATTGGGGCTAGAGTAGCCCAATGACTTGCGTAATCGCCTCTTGGACTGATAGTTCATAGGTTCATTGTCACTTCATCCTTCGATTTATTCACGCAGGATATGAGTAAATCTGAGTACGTCATTCCTTTGGGAGGGTATTGAGCAGTTCGCCCCGAGCATGTTTGATGTAAATTACTTGTTAAGATCGCTACTCTAAAATCACTAGGGTTAGGTAAAATTTAGAACTCCTAATGCAGTATCAATATGGTAATGTATTCTGCTAAGTTCTACAATCGGTGGTGAATAATAAAAATGAGCTATAATTTCTGCCACTAAAACAGCACTAAAATATGAAATCTTATGAATGTAGGGATTGAAAAACAACAACAAAAAATTCAAACATTATCGTATTCTGTAAAGTAATAATTAGATTATTGTTAGTCATTAATTTTAAACGTTGATCTTGTTAGTCAAAGATAAATGTATAGGCGTTTAGTTTAGTCTTTTATTATTTTTTTATAGGTATGACCTACAAAGGACATCTGTCATGTTGTAGTCCTATGTATTTCCTTAGGACCTGTAAAACAAGAAAAAAAACCTGTAAATGTAATTTTTTTTCAGTGAGTGGATAGACTGATTTACAGGACAAAAATTATTGGGAAATAGATGGTCCAAATCGCCGCAAGTAATTAGATGTCATTTGAACGCGTAAGCACAGCATCTATACCGTGCGCGTTAAACAATGTTGTTTCTTTTGGTTTTTTTTTTGACTTTTTTTACTTGCAATGCGATGCTTACAGTGTCAGATCAATATGTTAAAAATAATATATATGTTCGCTGATTTGACTTTAACAACAAGGAAAATCTTTTTACTAGAGAAATTATTTGAGAAATAAGTTACATTTTTGAGCCTATTGCGATGAGTGACTACAAAGTGTGTAAAAATAGGTAAGCCGGGAAAAGGACTATGATGAACAGTGATCAGACCGATCATTATTGATCATTGATTGATTCTGTCAATGGCGTAGATGAATAATTAATTATTCACAATCTCAACTTTAATATAGAACTGTCAAATAAGAATAGAACATCTTTGCACAAAATTGCACAGTAGATGGTCATCTTACATGTGAAGATGTGTTACTGCATGACAAAGGAACCCAGGTTAGCCCAGTGGCATGTGCTCGCCTCTGAACTAGTAGATCCGGGGTTCAATACCCACTCTGGTACTTAATTTATTCACGTGGGAGGTGAATAAATCTGAGCTCGTCGTCCCTCGGAGAGAATTTTAAGCTGTCGGTCCCAAGCCTGTACATGTCAGGTACTCGTCAAAGATACACAATACACCAACTCTAAACACACTTGATTTATGCAAAATTGAGGTTTCCAGTGTAGGATGATCATTGTTTATTATCAAAAAGTGCCAATCTTTGTCCTGTATGTGTTCCCTCGTAGGACAGCTACTGCAACCAACATAGACTGTTTTTACATATTAATCGGATGATTGTGTAAAACTGATTCTTTCAAATGCATATTCTTGAAAAAACCACATAAATGAATGATTCTATGCGTGTTCTCTTGTGACACTGCCACTGAAATCTAACATAATGAAAGAAAGTTTTAATACAAAAAAAGTTCATTTTGTCACTTTACCTGCTCGTATTCTCTGTTTGGCTGCACACTATTAATAAATCAGACGATATCATAACCAAACTAAAGTTAGATAAAATTGAAAACTAGACGTAGAATCAATTTTGTTTGTGTGGTATCACAAAGGATCAATATTTGGCCTATGTGTATACCCTTGTGGGACTGCAACTGTAACCTAACGTAAACTAACTTGCTTCATCACAATAATAGACTCCATTCTGCCAGTCAAACCCAAAACCTGAGCAGATTTTTTAGATTGGAATACATACAGGCTAGACCCAGAGCATTTCACTTCTACCTGATGGCAAAGACATTTCCAGAGATAACGAGTTGAAAGAAGCTGTTAAGACTAGTTATCTTCATAAAAGCGGGATCTTATGACTCCTGCGTACAACAGCTCGTAGAAACTAAAGACAAATTTTTAAACAGCAATAGAAAGAAGCCATATACAATAAAATATAGAAATATGCAAAGAATGAAAAAGGTATTTGGAAAAATTCATCATTGATAGTATACTACTAAGCGACTATGCTTCTATTCTATTCTTATATCAATATATATAAAAGAAAGGTTTTGTCTGTACATTGCTTAGAACTGATACATTTCAAGTTATATTTACGTTTTATACATTGCAAAAACCGAATCCACCCATTGAAAAATTTTTGTCGGTGTGTCCCCAAAATTTTGTTACAAGTAAACTCTGCCACCATAAGGCATAGCGAGCTGAAACTTTGACAGTAGATTTGTGTATATCTAACTTAAAATCTCGATTTAGAAAACAAAGATATAAACTTTTAAGCTGTGTTTTGTGAGCTAAACAAACATTTATATTTGAAAATATACAGGTGTACCAACTAGTTAGTGTTAGTTGATTTTAATTTCGTTTGCGTTTAAGATCCCTGCAATAACTTATTACCAATTTATTTATCGGAGTTTTAGATTCTATTCAGAATAACTAGCTTTGTGAACGAGCGATTCTCACCGATACTAATGGCCAGGCAGGAAAAATTAATTGGAATGTCCATTTAGTCATCGTCCTGAAATCACGGTGCATTTTGGGGGATTAAGGTAGGGTTTTTGAACTGCCATTTTACTTGGATAGTTTCTTAGAAAAGAACTTCAAGATTTTATAAGAATAGAAGGACCACACCAACTTTTATACAATATATATTTATATACTCGTATATATTTTTATTTGTAGTAGCTCTCTGACGGGATAGTTTAGAAGGCCTCAGAGCTTATTTTTCTTTATTTTGCTTTTTCCCCCCTACGGCATTTTGTCTCATATACATATCTTAGGTGTTACTGGTCTGAGACCTAAGAGATATATATATATATATATATATATATATATATATATCATGATTTATTTTCTTGAACCAATATTTATATGATGTAATTTTTTTGAGAGTTGAGGTCTAATGGACTAGTTTAAAATCATTAGCTGAAACAGAAACAGATTTCAAAGCCCTAAAGATGACATAAATATATGTCGAAACGTCGGCAAAAGGACTAGTTTCAAATTATTAGACTTCAGTCCTCAGAAAATTACATCATATATATATATATATATATATATATATATATATATATATATATGTACATATGTATGTTATATGTACATATATGTTACATATATGTATATATCAATGATCAAACCACAATAAGAAATGGGAAAACAAGACTAAGATCTTTCAACCGTAACAAGCGGTCTTCGTCAGAGTCAAAAACCCAACTGAAGTGGGTTTTTGGTCAGTTGGGTTTTTGACTCTGACGAAGACCACTTGTTACGGTTGAAAGATCTTAGTATTGTTTTCCCATTTCTTATTGTGGGTTGATCATTGATTGTTGTTTCACGTGTTTATGTGAAATCTTTTTATTATATGTATATATATATATATATTGGTATAAATAGGCAGCAGATCTTCTTTTAAACAAGTATCATTAAAATTAACCGCAGTCTCGGCATTCACGATCTTAAGACTGAGAGATTCGATCCTACGAACTAACCTCCTGCTAACAGGGTTCAACTGGAAAAGGAGTTGGCCAAGTGACATGTTAAATTAAAATCGATGACTCATGCTTAGTCATTGCTATAAATAGATTAAAAGGATAGTACAGGTTAATGTAAAGAGAAGGTTAAAGGTCAATAATGAACAAGAAACAAGCGGTTAGAATAAAAGAGTTGAAAGTCCAAGAAATTCAAGAAAGGCCAAGTGACATGTTAAGTTAAACTCGATGACTCATGCTTAGTCATTGCTATAAATAGATTAAAATCGATGACTCATGCTTAGTCATTGCTAAAATATAGATTAAAAGGATAGTACAGGTTAATATAAAGAGAAGGTTAAAGGTCAACGGTATAACTGGACTAATAGAGAATAAATAGATTAAGAAAATTAATAATAATAATAATGTTAATAATAATTAATAATAATAATAATTAAGATTAATAGTAAACTAGAAAAGATATATTAAATAACGAGTGGAAAGAGAGTAAGAATTAAAAGAGAAGGTATATTTAGTTAGAAAAAAGAAAGAAAAGTTTTATAGTTAGTTAGTTATAACGAAAAGAATAATAATAATCAATATAAGAAAAGTAAACGTATTGAGTGCGCAAGCTTTCGACACCACAGATGTCATCGACGGGCGAAGTTGTTCCTAGGAGATCCAGGACGCAAAAGGCATAGGGAAGGGAAAGCAGGCAAGTAGGGGGGTAAGGGAGTGGGGGTAAGGGGAGTGGGGGAGCCCAACTGGAGAACAGCTGCAGATCACCTGATGCCGGAGGCCGACTCGCGCCGAGCAGCCTCGGGAATACCGTTAAGCTTAAATTAACAATATTCTATAAGAACAATAAGACCAGTAATGTTGTCCTTAAGAACAGCCCCCAGTGTGTCACCCCAGAGCTCCAGAAAAGTCATCTCGTGTATGAATATGTTTGTAATTCAGGGAACTGTGCAGCCCTGCCTTCTACATACATCGGCATGACAAACACGAAGCTCTCGAGGCGTCTTACCCTACATCTGTCTGCTGGTGGACCAAAACAGCATGAACAAGAAGTCCATGGTACTCGTCTCACTAGGGAGAAGTTAGTCGAAGGAACCAAAGTCCTTCAACTGCAAAGTGACCCTAACCGCCTGAAAATCCTGGAAGCGCTCTACATTAGGTCTAAGAAGCCTTCCCTTAACTGCCAGATGGTAGACATGTTCGTCATTCCCAGCATGAGGAGTATGGCAGTAAGCGGTGAAGTGCAGCGGGATACCGGACTGAGTGTAGCGCCACATAGTGCTGCTGATAATAGTGGCTCGGTTGATCTGGTGACTCGGACTGGTGGACCGGAGAGTGGTGTGAGGGCGGGCGCTCGGCCTGCGGTCGGTATTCCCGAGGCTGCTCGGCGCGAGTCGGCCTCCGGCATCAGGTGATCTGCAGCTGTTCTCCAGTTGGGCTCCCCCACTCCCCTTACCCCCACTCCCCTTACCCCCACTACTTGCCTGCTTTCCCTTCCCTATGCCTTTTGCGTCCTGGATCTCCTAGGAACAACTTCGCCCGTCGATGACATCTGTGGTGTCGAAAGCTTGCGCACTCAATACGTTTACTTTTCTTATATTGATTATTATTATTCTTTTCGTTATAACTAACTAACTATAAACTTTTCTTTCTTTTTTCTAACTAAATATACCTTCTCTTTTAATTCTTACTCTCTTTCCACTCGTTATTTAATATATCTTTTCTAGTTTACTATTAATCTTAATTATTATTATTATTAATTATTATTAACATTATTATTATTATTAATTTTCTTAATCTATTTATTCTCTATTAGTCCAGTTATACCGTTGACCTTTAACCTTCTCTTTATATTAACCTGTACTATCCTTTTAATCTATTTTTAGCAATGACTAAGCATGAGTCATCGATTTTAATCTATTTATAGCAATGACTAAGCATGAGTCATCGAGTTTAACTTAACATGTCACTTGGCCTTTCTTGAATTTCTTGGACTTTCAACTCTTTTATTCTAACCGCTTGTTTCTTGTTCATTATTGACCTTTAACCTTCTCTTTACATTAACCTGTACTATCCTTTTAATCTATTTATAGCAATGACTAAGCATGAGTCATCGATTTTAATTTAACATGTCACTTGGCCAACTCCTTTTCCAGTTGAACCCTGTTAGCAGGAGGTTAGTTCGTAGGATCGAATCTCTCAGTCTTAAGATCGTGAATGCCGAGACTGCGGTTAATTTTAATGATATTATATATATATATATATATATATATAGATTTATGTTTTAATTGCGATTTCAATAATAATTTTACAAATAAACGTTATTAATTAGTAATTTAACCTTATATAGTGCTATTTCATGAGAAAAAGTGATTATCTTAAACTTTTGCAGGAAAATTATTTACTAACCCTGGCGATATTACTTCATATATATTTCATAAATGTTGTTTTTATTTTTTTTATCTCAGTTTTACATTATATTTTCTTTTCGATAAATAATTACAATTTTAAAAAATAAACATTGTGTTTTGTTTAATCCTTTTCTAGTAAATGGTTGGTGAAAAAAATGTCCGTTTTTCATATTCCCTTTGATGTTGTTGTTTTTTCGAGGCTCCAATAGAACAAAATATATAAATCTAACTATATGAGCAAAAACCTTTTTAAAAGTTCAAAAAAAAAAAAGGTAAAAGATGAAAAAAAGAGAAGGCGTTTACGTTTACGTGTTTAAATTAGATTTTTATTTTCAAGTAAAATCTTTTAACTGTTTGAGGGAGAATAGATGGAATCGCATTTAATATAGGAACATTATGACACTCAGGAGATCCAAACTGAACCAACAGATAGCTTCGTTAGAATAAAAACCTGGCCTTCAGAACTTATTTCAGATTGACTGTAATTTATATTCTCCCACCAACCATGAATAAATCTAGGCAAATTAATTCAAAGTAGATGCATTTTTTTATAGTTTAATTTTATTTTTATGAAAATCAAATAAATTTATTAAAATTGATTAGGATATCAATCAATTTTATTCTATGATAAGTAATAAAATAAAAAAGTAAAAAAAATAGAGTGAATATTGGTCATTAGATGGAATAAATACACGATATTTCTCACTAATTCTATTTGGAGTGAACCCGTATGATACAAAGCAGGAGTATAATTTTTCATTTTGTTTACAGCATATGCTACGTCAGTGCTTAAGGCGACTTTCTATCCACAATAACTTTCAGATTCCAAGATATCCAATATAGGCTTTCATTATTGAAGTCTCTCTAACTCTTGCCTACCCCTGCTCATTTTGATTTATTTATCAAATCATTTTTCTTCAATTCTACAGTGAGTAATTTTTTACTATCAGAAGTAATATTTATTGATTAATTAAAAGGAAATCATGATTGACACCAATTCCTTCCTTATGTTGAGCAACTATAACAATGATATTGGAGAAAAGAAGGATGTTCTATTACAAGTGTTGAAAATCTCTTGTAACATTTATTTCCTCGACAATTCTGTTGAATGTTAATTTTATCGAATAGTTTAATAAATAACTATAAATCTGAGAGCATAGATTTCTAGATTTATATAGAAATCTCTCAGCTTACTGGTTCAGGTTGTAGGACTATTGCTTCTTGAATAAGAAACAATACAATACTCCATCCCAATTGATGCTTAAATACTTTTTCTCATATTTTAAAACAATAATATTTTAAAGATTTTCGAGTACTTTTCCGATTAAATAATCTCAAACTGATTCAATTATTTTGTGTATGTAAATAAGTGAACCTTTTACAAATTTCACCAACAACTGTTGTTAATAATGAAATGTCAACACTGCGAACGTAATGAGTCTTTAGTTATTTTCTTACTGGTTAATTACTTTATTATTGTTTAATTACAATATTCCTGTTTAATTACTTGTTTATTACACCTGTTTATTCTGGTTGTGATATTTTTTATTTGATAAAATTTTAGATAATGTTTGTTAAAATCATGAAGTTATATTTTGTATATATTTTTATTTTTGTTATACGCTAAAACGCTAGTTGCTACTCTAGTGGCTAACCAGGGAAGGTTTTAATTTATCTATTTATAAGAGGAACTTAAATAGATCTTTAAATTCCCTGAAAACTGTTTTTTTTTTTATATAATACTTAATGTTGGCTTCTTACAAAAGGTTTAGGAAGTTTCTCTTTGGTAAAAGTCAGCAGCTTTCTTGTGATGTTTCCTTAAAGACTTTCATAAGAGTTTTCCTGGTTAGTTTGTCTCCAGTTTGTATTTTATAGACGTTACAAGAGATGTACAGTAAAAATTTTCAAATTTTTAGAACAACAAAATGCTATTTTTTTTTCAATAAAATGTACAAATTTCTACTTATGATTGAATGTAAAAACTTTTGAGAACACAAAAATCATTTAACAAAATTTTGTTAACCAGTTTGATATTTTTTTACTTATAGTAAAGTAGAGTGTTGGCCACTGCAGATTTTTTTAAATTCTACTTGAGGGTTATTCTCTTCTGGATAACCGTAGTACAGTATTTCAGCATTATTTTTCAAATAACTTCACTTCTTCAAGTCTAGTCCTATATCTGTTCATAGGTTTTCAGTAGAGTTTTCATTCATTTACACTATCAAAATTTGTTTAATCCTACTAAAACTTTGTTTTGTGTCATTTGTACTTTAACTTAGTTTGTCCCTCAATTAACAGAGTTCTTCTACATACTCCCTTTGAATTTTGATTATCAAGAAAGAACGCTTATCATGACTGTGATTTGATTGTGAAGATCTTGAAAATGACAATTTTCAAGAAAGTAGAACTCGCTCTACTTTACCCGTTTAACCCATTAAAAAAAACTGCTTTTCTCATTATTATCAAATTAATCCCAGAAAAAAAACAATAAAGCATTTTCTAAAATTTGGAATCTTTATTACTTTCATCGTTAAAAACATTTTTTCCATGATTTATATATATATATATATATATAATATATATATATATATATATACATATATATTTGCATGGAGATGTTCTTCTTGATTTCTTCGGAGACATTCATAGAAGAATCATTAAACACCGCATGCGATTGGTTGACTATACTAGCCAGCCCAACCAGTCACCCGGTCTCGCATAGCTACTCAGCCGATTGGTCATCACCATTCACAGGGGCATCGAATACGCTTACATCGATTACTAATTTGTAGGAGCTATCAAAGTTTTTGAAGCTAGGTATAACATTCATATCACTTATTTGTGCATTTAGAACAGGATTCAAATCTTTAATATAGAGTGCTTCAATTATTTTTAATCTAATACTATCACTGTTCATCTGCAAAATAGTTGTTCCTTCTTCTAAGATCTTCCGTGTTAAAGCCATACTATGGACTTCTCTTGCATGGTTCTTGGGGTCCCATTCACTAAATACATGCTCAATCGTCTTGAATATATATATATATAAACAAAACACTTTTTCTTTTTCTCGGAGTTTGGTCAGGGTAAATATATGGAATCACCTTTTTGCCAACGTTTCGTCTTTATTTCAAGACATCCTCAGGGCTATACACTAACAAAAAACAATAAACAATGGACATTTTTTCATTTCTACTTTAAAAACATCATAAACAAATTGAAAAAAGAACTTACTGAAGGCTTGGTTCTGTTACATTTACAAACAACCGTTAACTGTCATTACATGTGCTGTTCCAAGCGACAAATTATTGAACCACTGTTTTTTTAGTACAATCCATTATATATAAACATATATACTTATACACATATTATAATATGTATCACCATAATATATATCTATAATATATTTATAATAAATTATTATTTTAACAATCCTTAAAAATAAAAACTAGATAACATTGCATCTTTAACTATTTATGATGGAACTATAAATCCTACTTAAATTGTCTGTATCTGTTTTTTTATTGCAAGTATTATTAGTATTTTTGATATGTATCATTTCTTTTATCAATCTTTTATTGTATGAAGTTTCATAATCTAAAATTGATGCATTCTCAAATTGAAATGTGTGTTGATTTTTAATTGCATGAGAGGGTAGGGCACAAAACATTTTTTTATTTTTAAAATTCGATTTGTGTAAAGCTAATCTATCTTTTAGATATTGTTTGGTTTGACCTATGTATACATTATTACAATTATTGCAAGGAATAGCATATATTATATTGCTTTTAATTAGTTTGTCGATAGGTGATTTGGTGTTCGTAAAAATGCATGTATTTAATTTTTTCTTTACTTTATATGTTATTTTAAAGTTAGCTTCCTTAAGTATTTTTCCAATCTGTTCTGTCAGTCCTTTCACATATGTCACTGATCTATACTGTGGTGAGTTGGTGAGGCCATTATTACTGGAGTGCTGATTTATTTCATTACCTTCTTCAGTGTTTAAATCCGGTGTTATATTTCTATTAGCGTCTACCTGTGGAGTTATTTCATTATGGTTACTAACTGTTGATCGCATTATTTTATTTATTAAATGGTGCGGGTAATTGTTTTGTTTCAATATATTTTTTACTATATTTAAATTTTTCTGTATAAATTGATTATCACATAAATGTATGGCTCTATGTTTCAAAGCTAATGCAGTGTTAATTTTGTGTTTTAGAGGGTGGTGGGATAAAAAATTTAGGTATCTATCAGATTTTTGTGGTTTACGCCACCAATCGACAACTAGGCTACCCTCCGGATTTCTGTATACTATTGTATCTAGAAATGGGAGGCTACGATCTTTTTCTAATTCTATTACAAATTTTAATTTTGAATGGAACGAATTGAAATGGTCCAGTACTGTATCAACCGACTCTTGGGGAATTGTTAAAAACAGGTCATCTACATATTTATAAATGAAAGACATTGGAAAAGGTATTACATTAATTACTGTATCAAGAAGGTAATCCATCACTAAATCTGCCAAAATGGGGGCACATGGACTACCCATTGCTACTCCATCTATAATTCTGTAATGTTCATTTTCATATAGGAAATAACCCTCTGATGTGCATAACCTAATAAGGTTCATAAAGTCTATTATAGAACGCACCAAATTAACTATAATAGACTTTATAATGGTTAGTTTGAAAGAAGTTATTATTTTAATGTCAGTATACTATAAAAACAAAAACAAGGATATGTTTGTTTGTCCCGACTGTAAAAAAAAAGTTATTCGAATATATCTGAAGTTTCAATCAAATGACAACTCTATCAACTACTGTCTGTCTCACAATAGGGAAGAAACTGACAAGAGTCATTGCGTATTTTATATATACAAGTTCTCTTATCTTAACCATATATATTCTACACTATTTTCCCTTGTCGATGTTTGGTCCAGCGTCAAACAATTCTAAAAAAAAAAAACTCCTTATGTCAACGTTTCATCCATTTTTCTAAAGATCTTCAGGATTCGATATATTACGTTGCTAGAAGACTATTACAGTGTTGTTAATAGAACTCATATTAGTATTTAATAGACTATAGGATAGAATGTACTAATTGTATTAAATAAAAAAATACGAAGCTCTAAAAATGTCTAGAAATATAAACGAAACGTTGGCTTAAAGTGTTTTTATTTTTTTTTTTTTGAGAATTGTTTCACGCTGTATTAATAGAACAAATATTAGTATTTTGTGGACTATTACATATAAAAATGTTAAGACCTAATGATGTCCAGAAATTTAACCAAAACATTGGCTAAAAGTTTTTTCTACATTTTTTTTTGAGAATTATTTGTAGGCTAGACCAAAACTCGATAAAGGAAAATTATATAGTTATATATAAATGTATGATGTCACCTTCCTACCAGAATTCAGTAATTTATCACAAGTGTATATATGATCTTGCAATGATGCTCTAAAATTTGAAATTCTTTATTTCTTTCATCATTAAAAACATTTTTTCCATGATTTAAATATATATATATATATATATATATATATATATATTATGAATAATAATCAAAATAACACTTGATATAATAGATGGATTAATTTACCACAATGAAAACAATTTTTGAAACAATGCTCTAAGGCCTTTCGTAAACAGGCTTGCTCTCTGACGATGTGTTAACGAAAGGCCTTAGAGCATTGTTTCAAAAATTGTTTTCATTGTGGTAAATTAATCCATATATATATATACATATATATAAGCGTTTTTAAGAAGTATACGGTTTAGTACGAGTATTGTAAAATAATATGTGCTATAGTCATCACTATTATTGATGACTTATCATTATTGCAATGATCTTTTGTAAATGCACCAAAGCCCAAATGGGGTTTAGTTGAAAAATAATACCAATATTCAACTTGTTCAACCCTGTCATGAGTTTATTCCTCTGGATAGCTCATAAAGTAAAGAAGTATACTCTAAAGTGAAATAAAGTCAAAATTGAGCAAACAATTTAGATTATTTTACTGTAAAATAAAATAAAGTAATATTCTTAAGTAGCTCTACCTGAAAAAAAAACAACTTGATTTGATTTTTATTGATGGTATTTCAAATGTTTAAAAGTAAATGCCGTTCATTTAGTCAGGAATAAGAACACATTTTGGGTGTAGGCTGTGAGGGCTGTTTTGCCAGAGAGGTAAATTTTGGGGATTTCTGATTGAATCATTTATTACTGTCGAGTGAATCTTTAATGGGTTTTTAAATGAGATTGCGATAGAAGGCTGACAGATCATGGGGAAAGAGAGGGATTAATTATTAAATCACTTGAAAAAGACAAGGTGAGAAAACATATAGAGGTTGAAATAGATGAATAAATAATGGTTTATTTGTTGGCATGTTAGTTTAATACCATTTAAATTGAATTTAATTAAAGTTCTGGTAGAATTAATGGATCACAAAGGAGTGTAACACATCTCATAGTGGATCATATTAAAAACTATGTTCAACATGTATTAACCGTTGTAACATTTAATATTTTTATTTCTCTGTTGAGAAATGTTGAAACTGTTGTTTCTGCAATACCAAGTTAACCATTGCACATCTTATGGTGGATTATTATAACATTATGTTCAACATGTATTAACAGTTATATGTTCTAATTGTTGTATATCTCTCTACACCAAGGATATAACCCGTGGGGTGCCAATAGGTTTTTCCAGTTGAGTTACAATAACTGTCAGAATAGAGGAAAATGTAACTTAAGATCAACTAAACTTTTAAGAAGAGATAAGACTTTTACTTTTGATTCATGTAATATTATTTATTAATATATTTCATATAATTACTATTAATAACGGTGGCCAGGTTAACTCTGTGGTTAACCTGCTCGCCGCTAAACTGGTAGGTTCGGGGTTCGATACCCACCTGGCCCTCCATTTATTCACGTGAAAGGTGAATAAATCTGAACTCATTGTTCCTCGGGGAGGGCGTTAAGTCGTCGGTCCCAAGCATGTACGATGTCACGTACTCGTTAAAGATCCTTACTCTACATACGCTTGAGGTAGGCAAAATTTAGCACTTCCAGCGTTCAATCAATCTTCATTGTGTGGTATCACAAAGGGCCCAATGTGCGTCCTGTGTGTTCCCTTGTGGGACATCCACTGCAACCTAAAGGGTTGCCTGCTACTAGTACTACTACTATCAATAACGTTCTTTCATTGCAGATTTCAATAAATAAGTCATATCTGAACCTGGGCAGTTATAGCAGGTTATAGCTATTAGCTGGGAGTGTTAGAGGCTATTAGAGGCGCTTAATCACTCCATTACTACCTCATTTCTTACAAATTTAATTTGTTATTAAGTTCAAAATCGAAGAAGAGTTGACGAAAACCTCTTGTTACAGTTGAAAGATCTTAGTCTTGTTTTCCCATTTCATATTGTGGTTTGATCATTGATACTAATATATATATACTATATATTGCTAATATGTAAATAGCCCGCTGAGTATTTCCATATTTTCACAAATTGCTATTAAATATTTATCAAAAATACTTAATTATTTTCTTAAAATGAATGTTTACCAAACTGTGTGTGTGTGTGTGTGTGTATGAGTGAGTGTGTGTGTATGTGTATGCGTGTGTGTGTGGGTGTGTGTATGTGTGGGTGTGTTGTGTAAGTATATGTGTAGTGTAGGTGGATGTGTATATGAAAACACTACAATATTCGATGGATCCATATCCATGAATTCATATTTTTTTTTTTTAGATGTATTCATGAGTACAACATCAATTTCATGGAGTGTGAAGTTGGAGTCAAATTTTTGAGGGCATGGAAAGAAAAAAGTTTTAAAACTAACCATTTAGAGAATGAGATGGAAGAAAAAAGTGTAATAGAGACAAAGTGAAAACTTTATAAATCATATAAAATACAAGTAGAATAAGAAAGTTCTGATAGGTATTTATATAAACACAATTATATTGATTTTTGAGTGTCACAGGGACAGAAAGTATTAATAAGAACAATAAATGAATATATTCCATGTATTTTAAAATATCAAATCATAGGTCACACTGAAGTAAAGCCATGAATAAGAAATAGGAAATAAATCTGAAAAATATCAAATCATAGATCACACTGAAGTAAAGCCATGAATAAGAAATAGGAAATAAATCTGAAAAATATCAAATCATAGATCACACTGAAGTAAAGCCATGAATAAGAAATAGGAAATAAATCTGAAAAATATCAAATCATAGATCACAATGAAATAAAGCCATGAATAAGAAAAAGGAAATAAATCTGAAAAATATCAAATCATAGATCACACTGAAGTAAAGCCATGAATAAGAAATAGGAAATAAATCTAAAAAATATCAAATCATAGATCACACTGAAGTAAAGCCATGAATAAGAAATAGGAAATAAATCTGAAAAATGTCAAATCAGAGATCACAATGAAATAAAGCCATGAATAAGAAATAGGAAATAAATCTGAAAAATATCAAATCATAGATCACACTGAAGTAAAGCCATGAATGAGAAATAGGAAATAAATCTGAAAAATATCAAATCATAGATCACAATGAAATAAAGCCATGAATAAGAAATAGGAAATAAATCTGAAAAATATCAAATCATAGATCACACTGAAGTAAAGCCATGAATGAGAAATAGGAAATAAATCTGAAAAATATCAAATCATAGATCACAATGAAATAAAGCCATGAATAAGAAATAGGAAATAAATCTGAAAGATATCAAATCATAGATCACACTGAAGTAAAGCCTTGAATAAGAAATAGGAAATAAATCTGAAAAATATCAAATCATAGATCACACTGAAGTAAAGCCATGAATAAGAAATAGGAAATAAATCTGAAAAATATCAAATCATAGATCACACTGAAGTGAAGCCATGAATAAGAAATAGGAAATAAATCTGAAAAATATCAAATCATAGATCACAATGAAATAAAGCCATGAATAAGAAATAGGAAATAAATCTGAAAAATGTCAAATCAACTTTGAAGAGAGACTAGAACACTTACCATATATTATAATATCATTAGTTTTTTCTAATATTTGTTCAATCGATTTATTCTAGTTTATGATCTGATATGAAAGCAAAACTTCTATATGCAAAATAAAACTTAATTAATGTACATTACATACGGTAAATCTTTATTCAATCAAAATTTATATGTACGTAACAAAAAGTAATAAAAATCATTTATTCATATCACAGAGGCTAAAAAGGAATGTGTTTTTTTTTAATTTTTCAAAACTAAGTTGAACTTGTGTTTTGTGTTTTTATCATTGTACTTTTAAGCGAGCTAATTTAAAAAGACAAATGACGGCTTAGTTGAAAACTGTTTCTTATCTCAAGGTTTTTTCTTAGAGCAGCCTTACTCCGGAAATAGCTTGCAAAAGTCCATTTGTAATCTGTTATTACTTCCTTTATGAATATTTTACCCTAATATATTTTTGAATTAGACAACCCTTTTTTTTGTAAAATTGAAATAAAAATTTAATTTTTATCGTTTTTCTTTAAAATATTGGAGTTTTTGTTTTAATCTAAATAGAGTAATATTTTCATTTAATTCTTTTGTAAATATAATTAACTATTTTATACATTTAGTATTAATAATTTTTTTAAGAAGTCTTACTTTATTAATTTCTGAACAGTTTTGTATTCTTAGTGAATAATATAACTAAATCATTCGTAGTTACGATCTCTGGTAATGAGAGAGTCTTGTCCCATCAAATCTGAAACCGTTCGGACGATTCAATAATATAGATTTTATGCATTATAGATTAATGCAGTATATGGATTAATGCTCGTTTTGTAACTTAGTTTTTAACGTACATAATTATTTTACACAATAATAATTTGTGTAAAATATTTATTTATTTATTTTATTGATTGATTTATTTATTGATTTATTTCCAACGCCTTTATTTATAAGCTTTTACATTTAGGGCTATTCTAGGGCTCATTTTACATCGGAAACCCTAAATTATACTTCATTCGGCTGAAATGTAGATCCGGGTACCCCCGACATGGCGGCTAGCTAATAGCTGGGAGACAGTCGGTTGGGAATCGATATCGATATCTACTATTGATATTGGAGTCAGTCGATGTTATTTCCGCATGTCAATATTCCAGAGCAATCCTTCATTGTAATTGGTCTATTGTTCAAACTACCGGCAAAAACAGGAACTAAATACCTCTTCATAACCTTCTTACACGCTCCATGTGGTTTAGTTTGTGCCTCTTTTTTTTCCCGTTGCTTCCAAATTAGCCAGCTTATTTCTTTTTTTGGGTATGGAACCTTTAGGTTTGTTTTTTTTACACGATTGATGGGTGCTAGTGCGGAACGTGTGATTGTTTAGCAGATGAGGGCTTCAGGCATCTCACAGTCAATCATTCCCTTCATTTTAAAAACCCTGAAAATGAAGTGCATACTAATGCAATTGAGGGAACATGGTCTGCCATAAAAAGGAGTCTGTCTAATCGGACCGTCAGAGATCAGTTTGACTCGTACCTCGCGGAGTACATGTGGAGACGAGTTCATTCAGATACTGACGATTTGATGAGAGCTTTTTAGTGATTTGATGAGAGGTTAGTCATAATATCCCTTTTTGGTTTTTTTTTTTTTTTTATTTCCATTCAACAAATTTTATAATAGTATCTCGTATACACATTGTCTTTTACTATTTCATACTTCCCTTTCTATTTTATAACCTTTATATTATCTTATTCTTCATTTTTTAATATTTCGCATTAAAAAAATTCATTTTAAATAATTTCAATCTATTTACGTTTATGACGTCATATACTTGTCAATTAGAACAATATATCGATACATAAACCCTCAATATGTCGGATTTATTTCAAGTCGCCATATTTACAAGGGGTACCCGGATCTACATTTCTACCCTTCAATCAAGTTTATTAGACTAGAAATGCTTAAAGAAAGCCTCATGAAATACTACAGACTTGGTCAGTTTTCACTCTGAGGACCGGAGCGGAAAAATTTTCAGACCCGTATGAGGCTTTGCGAGGACTAAGGGTGAACTCAACACATGATGATTTTGCAAAATCTAGATTTTATGTTTTTTTTTTTAGAAAAGCCAACACAACAAAATGCCTTATTTTTTTCTTAAGTAAATGTTCACTATTTATAACTGTGTTACGTTAGTATTTTTTTAAGGAGTGTTTATTTCGTTTTTTTAATGCTCAAAAACTTGTTCATTTCTTAAAAAAAGTGAAAAAAGGTAAAAATTAGGCAATAAAACTAATTTATAAATTACAATAACTTTTATGCCCTGACATTGTCGTAAATAAAAAATAGATAGAAAAAAATGTATCACGATTTATATATTTTTTAGAGCAAAATTAAAAATTTTTAGTATAAAAGAAAAAAAAATTCAATTAGTAAATTGTTATTGTGTAAAATAATTATGTTCGTTAAAAACTAAGTTACAAAACTAAAATAGTAACTAAAAACAAAATTAGTTACAAAATAAAAGTATTTATTTTAAACCTGACTTATAAGCGAATTCTAGCTGATCATCAGCCTCATAATCTTCTGATGCTAAAGTATTTAGCAAAAGATGCGGTCGCTCTAATTCGAACATTGTCAAGGGAACGTACATCAGTAAATCTTGGACAGATTTTACCTTTAGACTCAGTATATTGACAGGATTAGCGTAAATTCTGCTGAAATGTTGCACTTTAAAATTCAATTTAGCTTCATTGTATAAATGAGACCCTTTTTTTTAAATTTTACACTAAGTTTTTAAACCTAAATTATAACTTTTATGAATAGAAAATTCTGTTTTCCTTCTATGAATTTCGATTTTGTTACTAGCTTTTAAAAACGGTAAAACTAATTATAAGTTTTTGTAATAAAAAAACCAACTGTCAAAGCGGCCATCTTTCTACAATTTTGATGAAATAAATGTAATGATGTTTACTGTGTGCGTTAGCGAGTTTGTTTTTCAATGTGACCGAAGTTTCGTTCAAAAGACTAGTATGAGTGTCAGACCATAAAGAAACTCTTTATAATTTTGAATTTGATCTGATTTATTAGGGAAAGGTTAACTATAAGCATATTTAAATTTTTATTTTCTCCTAAACTGAATATGTAACTTTTTTTATGTTTTAATTATTTATGTTATTAATTTCTTTCTTGATGTAGGTATTGGGTAACACAACTACAATTTCACAATAACCTCTTTTTGCAGTTGTTTCGACCCACACATACATAGTGGATGTTCCTGTTTTAATGTTATGTATACCATGATTATAGGTCGACATCTTTTGTCATTAATTCAGGTCATTAATTAGAAGTGAGAAAAGCCTGTTGTAAATTGAACGCTATAACAAGTTCATCATCATTATTATTACTTTCATTTATATGTGCATGAAAATATTTTAAAAATTCTTGTCGGGCTTTTGCCCTTAAGAAATGCGATTTTCTATCTTCTTCCAATTGAGTTAGTTTTGTTAGAGATTCAGCATCAGTTTTACTTTTAAGAGCTTTTATTGAAATGTCTGCTTTGTCGCAGTAGTTACATGTGACACTTCTCCGTGGTTTGAAACCAATATTAAAGTCATTGTTAAAAATGCTCCAATAGAAATGTATTCACTGGTTCTTGACCAGGGTGATTTAATTTAACCGTTCTTTGTACAAGTTGTAGAATGATTTTATGTTCAAACCTATAGCAAGTATTTACAATGAAAGCTCTTAACTCGACAGTAATGACTGGAAAGAGTGGACAATGATCAAACATGTTAGTTAAAAAGACTCTTTACATCAAAATCAATGTTATTACCCGGAGCTTTTTACCCACGATAGTCTGTGTCTATTGTATTGGTTGACCCAGTTTAATTGAGAACAGTACTTTTAGTAAACCCCTGTCTTACTGAGAATAAGCATTGCATGAATCAATAATTCAATTTAGAAACCAGTAAAAAAATCTGGAGTAAACTACACTCGACTTTACTATAAGTTTAACTTCATATCAATCTTCATGGGTATATATATAACGTCTCAGTCAAGCATAATGTAAACATCTAAATGGGGACGTTTATTAGTCTTTCATTCCTGAGGTAGCACAGATAGTGATTGATCGACTACTGATGCAAATAATCTGATTAGTATAACTACAGCAGTAATAATATTTTTGAAAAGCCAAAGTGAATATTTCTTGATACGAAATATTCTCCTACGAGAGAACATGGCTTTTGTTCAAATAGCCAGTGTTCTTATATCGATTGGTACTTATCTGTTGGCGAAAGGCCACTCATTTATAGATTGTTATTAAATCAATGCAAAAAGAAAATCTCTTTATTATACAAAAAAACACTCCTGGAATCTATAAAATATTACTTTTTATCATTTATATTTTATTATATTTATATTGACTATATATTTATATTTCTTTATTTCTATCTGCCTATTTACTTTGATAAATCGTCCGCCAAACCGATAAGTACATTTGTTCAAAAAGTGGCCTCAGAAATGAATATTTTCAAATATTCATTGTTCAAAAATATTATTTGTATGTTGAAAAAATTTTTAATTTAATTGATTTTTAATTTAATTTAATTGATATATTAATTAAAATTTATTTATAGCCATATTAAATAAAACGAAACATCAGTTTATTGTTAACGAGTTTGATATTATGTTTACTTATAGTAAAGTTGAGTGTAGGCCACTCCAAATTTTCATTCATTAATTTAAGAAAGTTTCAAAAAATAATTCATATAAGTAAAAAATTATATTCATGCATTTCGTCATTACCACAGAGAATAGTATTATTTATATTAAAAATACAATATTAATAAAAAAATATATGTTTATATAAATTAAAACTATATTTCTTTTAAACAATTTTAATGGTTATATACATTATTGTTACTCTGATAACTTAGTAAATATAAATATATATGACTGCATTGTTGAGATTTAAAACTGGCGAAGATATTTTCAGTTAAGTTGTTGAAGAAAGATGTAAGAGAGGGACAAGCCTGGGAGGTGAGATGAAGTTATTGTCTGCCTTTCCCTGCAGAAGTAGTGTGCGTTCATGTGAACTGAGCCCATACTTGCCTCCGTAATATATGCTACAATTGATTCAAAATTCAAATCCTCTCAAATGTTTCATTCTAGTTAGATAACATTTATTTTATGCGCATATAAATCTACTTAAAATCAAAAGCAGCAAATTTCTTCTTTTTTTTTTCTTTCTTGATTTAATATCAGGCTTCAATTCTTTTTATTATTTGCCAACAGTCTGTTTTAGCTTTAAATCTTAAACACCTTATTTCAGCCCATTCTTCCAAAAATCCCATCATAAATAATACGTAATCCAACATAACTTTTACATTTCAAAGTAATAACATTTATTTGTTTAAAAAATAATAATTTAAAATTAAAATAGATTTTCTAAAATTATATAAGAAAATTAATAATTAATTTGATTATATCTTCTTAATTTAAAAAAAAATATAAAACATGGAATAATTAAAAAATTAAGAACAAAACATAGAAAAGAAAAAAACTGGAGTAGGTTACACTCACTTTACTATCGTAAAAATAATTTCGAACTCATTGACAATCAATTTTGTGTTTCTTTTTTTTATTTCCATGTATCTATGGTGTAGATATATTATCATACTGTGTGGTAAATTGTTATCAAACTCATAGATAACCAATTTGATAATTTCATTTGCTTTAATTTAGTTTTTCCAAAATTTTCTCAGTTTGAAGAAAATTGAGCTCATTTTTAAGAAGAACGGAATATGTAATTCTTTTGATTATTAAACTAAGGGCCTTAGTACTATTAAACTAGTAATCACCGCAGTCACATCTCTACTACTGTATTTCTCTTTGTCCTTTATAGAAACAACTTTCATTTCTAAGTTGTTTAATGAACACTGTAATCACCCTTGAGTAAATATATCTCACTTTTATTGGTTTTAGGTATGATTGGTCAATGTTAAACAACTGATCTTTCTCAGAGTGTGACTCTTGAACACTTTTGTTCGAAAACATCCATTCTTAATATCATACCAGATGTTCTACACCACTTCTTTTAGTATCAGTAAGACCACTTGTTTTTGACTGAAACACCTTAGTCATATTTTTGAATTTCTTATTGTAGTTCTACTTTTGTTTGAAAATATCCATTCTCAATATCAGACCAAATGTTCTACACCACTTGTTTTAGTATCAGTAAAACCACTTGTTTTTGACTGAAACATCTTAGTCATATTTTTGAATTTCTTATTGTAGTTAAGACGTTGATTTTTATTCCACATGTTTTCTGTGAAATCTGTATACTTATAACAAAAGCGTTGATATTGAAACACAGTATTTTATTATGCTGTAAGTTTTATATCTTCTCAATCTGAACTATTATAGCCCAAGTTCTTAATTTCTCCAACACATAAATGGTTTTTAGTTGTTTAAATTACCTAAGTGTAATATTTAAGTGTTTTACTGATGTATGCCTATGATATCTGCGACATGTGTTGAGCCTTTTTTTGTTAAAAAATTATATATTATACTACAGGTTAATTCATTGATGCAATATAATGAATGAGGGAATATGCTTAGTATTACTCTAATAAATTTACTTATTATCTATAAATGAACTTTCAGAAAGCATAAAGATAACTATATTAATAAAGCGTTGATTGCTGCTAATGCTTTGGAATACGGGAGTTTGAAGGGGTTGAAATTATGTTGGTTTTGATTAAAACTCATATATTCAATTTCAAAATTTTGATTGGATTAAATAATCGAAGACAATTTACTCTGTCGATTACCAAGGGTAATTGGATTTCTGAGTGCATCTGGTGTGAAGGCAAAATTTTGATGTTAGATTGACATAAAGTTGGATCGATATGCAATTTTGTTGGGTGTTTGGGCATATGACAACAAAGTCAAGATATGAGAGAGTGCAGGAGAAGTGTTTCCATGAACTTATATAGGTTAAAACATAAACGGATTCTCCACTATTCCTGAACACCTTTCAAGGATCATTTTTGAATTATTTAAATTAAATATATAATCGGTTAAACTTTATAATAATTTGTACTTATTCACTGAGTTTTACAAATATTTATCCATGTTATTAAAAGTCAGACTATAGTTGGGTGTCATATTTGGGTGTATAAGATCCATGATCAACTATAAAAAAAATGTAAGATTTCAAAAATAATTGAAAATAAAAATTAGGTTTTTGATATACAACGAAACATACCAGTTATATAGTACTATGAGGGAATTTCACAACTTTTGCAGAGGAAACGAAAATCTCAATCAGAAAAGCATAAAAAAACCACTTCAATAAAAAGGGATTATATAATGGGAAAACATGTTCGTCCCTCGGATAGGGTGTTAAATCAACCTGAGCTTGTATGATGGCAAGTACTCGTCAAAGATCCCTTTCAATCCCAAAATGTAGAACCATTGGAGATGCAATATTCTCCGAGGAATTAGCATCAGAGGGCTGACTTTGTATCTACAAAATAAAAAAAAAAAGGAAACACCAGTGGCCATGTGTGGAAGAATAGTCCAGAGAAAGGTTAAACTGGGGTAGCGAGACGTTTCAAATTGTTTATTTTTAAATATAAAATAAAGGTCTAAATCAAATGAATTATGTCTTAAAAATAAACTTTGAAAGCTATTAAGAATAAATTTATCGAATAGATAGTGGTACCTCTACATATGAAAATAAATGTTCTGTAAATGTTTTCTTAATATGAATTTTTATAAAGACGGTTTTTCCCTAAATGAAAAATAGAAAAAGTAAGCCATCTTTCCTTCAAAACACAAAAAGATTTTGCCAAACATTCATGTGATTCTACTTTAAAAACAGACTATTTATAAAATAACTCTTTCTGAATTAGTGTAAAAACATAATATCCAATATTATCAGAACTAGCTATTGTTGTGCTTCTCTTTGCCTCCAGTTATTTGTGTGAAAAAGCGATAGACATGGATCAAAACTGAAAGATATTGAAATGGCGTTGAGACCTGTCATCACTAAAATAGAATCAAGATTCGATATTTTTTTTTTGCCAAAATATACAGGACAGCAATCCCATTAATGTTACTGTTCATCAAATTTGTTTTAATATCCCTTCTGTGATGGTTTATTTTTTTTTTTGTCTAAAGGGTCGCAAATGACTTAGAGTTGAGACTCGTTTCTTAGAAGACGATGAACTAGGAGGTATTTGTAAAGACATAATAAATCAGCTATTATAAAGAACTAAAGTCTGAAACATATGACCACTAAATAAGAAAGATCTTTTTCACACGAAAATCACATTAAAAAAAAGTTAATTTTAATCGAAACTAAAAAAATGAGCAAAGTTTGAATTTATGGAGATAATAGAGGAATCTCAAACTATAACCCCTTTAATACAGAATTTGGGTTCTATGGGTCAGTCCTCGCTAAGATAACCTTATAAATAATAAGATAAGATAACCTCTACAATAGTGTGCAACAACCCTATCTTGAAGCGATGTAAATTAGAAATAACACGGAATAAAAAATACACTTTACCCCTCATAGAGATAATGTTAAAGTCTTTAACAAACGTACAATTTTACAACGCTGGCATACTTTCAGTCAATAATGGAACACATACTTCTATTGTTTTCCATAGTTTTACTTTGGGTACAAGTGAACAGATTTGTAGTTTCCTAAGACAATATATTTGACATTTTTTTAATAAGTTACATTTTTGAGGTGACTTTGATAAATTCCATTTATCTCACTTTGATATCAAAGCTCTACAAAATCACAAGAAATACCATAAAAACTCCAGGTTTACTCTACCTGGACACTATTAAGTGGATTTAAATACTACATAAACCACTCTGAAATCAAACAGTTTGCAGTGAACTCCTGTTCCCTTTCTATTTTTGTTTTCTGTGGTGGTTGTGTGTTGGTTTTCTCTATATTCTGCTACGGATATTGATTTTATTTTAATTGATACTCTCGTTTGTCTTCAAGGAAAAGTAGCCTTTGTCTTCATGTCAACGGGGGTTGAGGTTGCACAGTCCCTCTTGATTAAAAGATGTCGACACTCAACTCCAGCTTCTTCACATAGCGACCCCTTCGAGTTATTGGTTTCGTTATGTTTCCTCTTCTGGTTGTTCTATTTACGTTTCCTCTTCATTCGATTGTTGTTACGGCTATTGAAGGATGGCTGGATGAAAGTGGAAAGTTCTGCACTGTTGACCTGGTGGTGGTATCTGCGACATGTTTCAACCATTCTCTGTTTATCTTCAGGCCAACCCGGACAACCTCCGTGGTAACGAATCATATTCCTTTCCCTGGACAACTCATAGACACACATACAAACACACACACACACACACATATATATATATATATATATATATATAGTAGGTGTGTTCTCTAATCGGGGTTCGGTCAATTTTCCGAAACGTTAAACGTTTATTCCGAAACGTTCGAATAAAACCGAAACGTTGGCAACGAGAGTTTGATTTTTTATCTGGAAAATTGACCGAACCCCGATTAGAGAACACACCTATTCTATCAAACGGTCGATATATTATTGAATCTGTTATATATATATATATAATATATATATATATATATATATATATATATATATATATTAGTATAAATAGGGAGCAGACCTTCTTTTATACAAATTGTGTTGAACTGAATTGCCTTAATCAAACATACCTTTCTTTTGAGCAGTTTTTCATATTTTCTTGATAATTTCAAATCGTCTTGATTTAGTTGGTGAATTATTTGACCAAAACTCTGGTTGGCCATCAATGTTTATTGATTAACATTGTACATGTTTCGGTTGTCTCCAACCATCTTCAGAAATTATTTTAAACCATCACAAAACAAAACTATTTTCATCGAACAAGTATGTAAACATAACAGTAAGCTAAATAAAATTGTTCACTAATAAAATTCACTATTTAACTTATATATATATATTATATATATATATATATATATATATATATATATATATTATATATATATATATATATATATATATTATTGATTGAAAGCATAATGAGACACCGTCATGGCTTCTCATTCCAGGATACAATTCCACAATCCGCATCATTACAGATGATATTCCTACATGAAAACGTCAGAAGTCATTACTGAAACATTTAAAATTATATGTTCATTTTTAATTAAACGATATATTTTTTTTTACAAAATTGCGATAATATTTTCTACATTACTTAATTTATTTAAAAATTTCCCCTTCAAATGTGACTACTTTAAGATATTTATGTCCAGTTCTTAAGGATAAAGTATAATTTTAGCCACACAACTGGAATTTTATTTAACATTTTATCTAAAAATCAAGCTAACTTTAAAATACGTATAAATTATGTTTATCAAAATTATTAAATATAAATAAATCTTGTGCTTAAGAAAACCAACTGTGGAAGCAAAACAAAACCATATTATGTTATGGTTCTTTTAGTACCATAACATAATATGGTTTTTTATAATACCAGTGTTTTACCTCGCAGTTTTAAATTATCTCTCCTGTTCTTATACATTGTTTTTTTTTCTTTTTTAGGCCTATTTTCAACATTCTCTTCAGGAAACCCAACAACTTCTTCCCTTCTTTAATCTGCTATTCTTCTATAGAGGGTTGGTGTTGAAATTTCGGATAAACGTGAGTCAAAGTATTATTCTTTTGATTCTGTCTTTCACCTTTTAATTTAGAAGTTAATTAATTGCTTAATATTATAGATTTGTATACAATACATTTTAAATGAATATAGTGCATATATATACAGCCTTTATTAGTATGTATGAAATTCTATATGTTAATTTAGCTTGACGCTGGAAAGTTCTAAGGTCAAAGTGAGTATAGGTCGAAATAGTATTGATCAATGTATGTATTTCGCTTTTATCAGCATAAATCCTATGCTATCACCTACTTATGGGTGATACAGTCTCCCAGCAGGCTTCGCGTTGTGCATCTGGAATAGGGACTGAGAAATATCGATTGCTACTGGGAATAAGTATCGATTGAACAAGTAATGGCAATATACACATAAATTACCTATTATTAAAAATTGTCTTCGTTTATATCTTGTTGTTCAATTTGTAGTCAACAGAACTTGTAAGCCAATAGAAATTTTTCACTTAAATAATGATTTAAACAAATTTTCATTTAAATATTTCATATTTACATTGTCTTTCTTTATCTTCCAAGAGTCCAAAAGTTAATATTTTCAAACTTAAACTAAATAGAACAATTTGCTAAGTCAGGTGAAATGAAATAGTTTGTTACAAGCTTAAATTGCAAAAGATACTGTTACTATTATCACAGAGAGTAACTGAAGTGATATTAGCAAAAATACAATCACAGCTCGTATACTGGAGGAGGAGGTATTCGACCAGTTTCAGGCGTTGTCCATTATCAGGGTAAACTGATCATCAGGCCAGTGCATCATGAGTTTATGTATCTTCAAAACAAGTAGGACGTAAATCCTTCCTGCATAGATTACACTGGTCAATACATTATTTATGTCCAAGGTTTCTAAGCTCATTTAGATTAATTTAGGAGTGCTGATTACCAAAATCATACTAATTTCTTCTCATCAGGTCAAGTTATAGAGATATTTGCTATTTCATAACTGTTTTTTACCTTGACTATTAGGCATATTTCTAAATACATTGTAGCGTCATGATTACAATTTTAAATTATTGTGATCAATTTTAAATGATTATGACGATTATGAAGGAGGTACTTATAAATAAATGAGCACAGCGTAATGACATATCTGGTACACACAAATATATATCATATATTATGTATTCATGAGACTGAAATTGATTCTAAGGCAGTGAAAGAATAGATTTGAATCCTAAGGAAATGAAAGGACAGATTAGCGACAGACCTAACTTCCCCTTGTCTTTGCGAAAAGTCAATCTCCTCCCTATTCGTACCTCTTCCTGAGGTATTTCTCTGTCTTTTCTATAACACAACTGTCATAAACTGTCAACGAACAAACATTTTCCTTTAGACCTTTTCAGAAAACTTAAGAACAATTCACCAATAAAGAATAACTTCCTTCTGTGAACAATGTAATTAATTGTAATTAATAAAAAAAATTTAAGTTTATTTCTTAATGAATCACAATTTTTGAAGTGACTACACGTGCATAACTACGAGTATACCAACCTTTATCACATGTTCCAAATATTCAAGGTAGCCCAGTGGCTTGCGTGCTTGCCAGTGGGCGTATACGAACTCGTAGAACCTGGGTTCGATTCTCATTCTGGGAGGTGACAAAATTGTAATTATTTATATTTGAAATATTTTTCTCAAAAAAGCCGCTTATGACCACACTTGATGGTTCAAAAGGACTCATGCTACCTTAAGACCACTGGTTCCCCACGCCTGAAATAGGACATTCCTGGTATGCGGCATTCTGTTCTTCTGTCCTGAGTGTTAATCAGTTTGCATAGGCAGATTTGTTCAACGAATGCAAAACACTTAACTATACAGGAATATGAACCCAATAGCATGAGCAATTTCATGGATTCTAAGGAAAAAAACTTAGGTATATTTTATGTATACAAAGAATTAAAAGTATATAAATATGGAAATATGAATGATTTAACCAATATACAAATCAATCATCGAACAAGTATTTTATTTAAACCATAATAGGTATGAAAAGATGTTATGACGGAGGAAACCACGGATTTGGGAAGTGTGCTTCTCGCTTGAAGCATATACCGTTGTTTCTACATACTGGTACTCTACTTCAGTTAATCAACAGTTTAAACAAAACAATAAATGATCATATTTTTAACGCTTTTTACCAATTCCCACACTTATAGGTATTTAGTGTGGGTCATTGACTATTTGGCACACATTTTAGTCATTACCATCAAGACATATTATCGGATCGAAATCAAATTTTGTCTAACTGAATTGTATTTATTATGTCCAACTTAACCGTATTCAGGATCTTTAACGAGTACCTGATATTGAGTGGCTCGAGACCAACGGCTTAACGTCTTCTCTGAGGGACTATGTGTTCAGATTTTTGTTCTAATATGTAACTTGGAATAGGTTAGGTTGCTATGATAATCTCACGAGGGAACACACATAGACTTTGTGTTAGCCCTTTGTGATAACATACGAGTACAACCTGGTACGAGCTTGGGACGGACGGCTTAAAGTTTTCTCCGAATGACGATATTCTCAGAGTTTTTTTCACCTCCCACGTAAATAAATCAAGGACCAGGGTATATTGAAACCCGTGTATAACAGTCCAGAGGAGTTGTGTTACCACTGGGCTACCCTTGCTCCCTCCAATATACAACCTAAATTTTAATAAAAAAAAAATATAATTTCCCGAGTTAGCCTTCATTTATACTATAGGTGATGTTATATTTTTACCATTTAGTAAAATACTTCGACAATTATCTTTAAGTATCAAGTAACTGGGTATGGAAGAAAAAGATGGATGTAAAGTTTAATAAAGTTTGGCCGGCTCTGTGAATATTAAGAGCCTTAAAGATTACGATGACGGTTATATTCGAGTCATCACTCATCTTCCCTGTACTTATATCCATGTGCTCTTTATTACCTTTCCGTCCGCCAAACACAATACTTCTCACGTACTTTCACAAATCCTACGCTATTATAACCATATTTCTTGTTAACCTTGCATCGCGTTTGAAGCTTTAACAACACTGCCTTTTTTAAAGGTTAACACTAGTTATTAAAGGTGATGAAATATGACTATAATAATTATAAGTACTAATAAAGCAATAAAAGTTAAATATAAGTAAAATGATGAAATAAATATACCTTAGTTTCCCATTTTTTTCATATTATTTTTAAGAAAAATATATTTTGACCATAACCATATCAACTCGAATATGCAAATTATTTCTATTACTGTTCTCTTTATATAAAGTATTTTCCAGTTCAATATGAAACACATTTTAATTGACTTTATTAATTATCAGCAAAATATTGTCAAAAATAATGCAATGGAAACACAAATAATGAAAATAATAAGAAATCAATCAGAATGTAAAACATGAGCTATCATGAAAAGACAAGGGTTTTTTAAACATTTGGTATTTTTCTTTAGGTTCCATATATTTATTAATAAAATTTGAGGTGGAAAGATAACAAAGTTTAGTATTTTATTATCTAGTGCATGTCTTATAACTTTGGTCTCTTTCAGTCATTTGCTTTTCTGATTAGGTTAGATGTAACATGAAGAAGGACACCCAGTTTTCGAAACGTGTCTTTTTTTTATAATTAGAAATAAGAAGAAAGACTAAGTCCCCTTTGTTCTCATGAGTAAAACCACACTATGGATGCCTTCATTTCTCATGAATGTCTTTTTTTTTTTCTTTTTTAGGAGTTTAGTTTCTTTATGCTTTTCGTTTGAGTAAACAACATACAGTTACTTATTACATCAAAAATAAGTTATATAAAAACAATGATTTTTACTTTACTATAAGTAAAGTATAATGATTGTGAAAAAAATTGATCTCCAGATTTTGACGGAATTATATGTTTTGAAGTCCCAAAAGTTGTTTTATGATATTTTTGCGATGATGTCTGTGTGTTTGTGTGCGGTTGGGTGGGTGGGTGGTTAAGTGCGTTAGCATTGCTTGTTACCACGCTACGGTCCAGAATCTTTGATGGATCAAGTTGATATTTCACACAAAAATGAGACCCATATTGCAGATGATCCCTATTGTTTGGAAAGAATTATGCATGTCGAGAAAATGACTTTTTTTTTGCCAAAAACCGTTTTTTAGAAAACATTTTTTTCTCCCAAACTGCTAACTCTAGAGTTTTGGAACTTGGGAATAATCTTTGTGGTTACAAATGGAATATACGAAAAATATATTCAGAATTTTAAAACGAAGGGGAAATTTATTATTCAATAAAATGTAAAAATTTTGGCTTAAAATTCAATCTCAAAACTTGTGAGAGCGATACATCCATACTGTTTGACGGATCAAAATGATACTATCGCTAAAAATAGGACATTATGTGGAAAATGAGTTGAGATATTTTTTTTTTAAATTACATTCGACAAAGGGGCGATAAAGTACGATTTTTGTTTTCGGAAAATGTTTTTTTGACGCTAACGGCTCATTCAAAAATCATGAAAATTTGTCCAAAACTGTAACACAAAATTGGCAACTTACAAAAAAAAATCATGATATTTCAATTACGGAAAAAATCAATAAAAAGCAATAAAAACTGTTTATTCATCCAAAACTAAGGGATCACCTGCTATACTTGTCGAATTTTTGATATTTTTTTGCAATGTATACATTGACTTAGAAATTTTTTGAGCAAATCCACTGAGATAAAATTGATATTTATAAAAGGAAAACTTTAAATAATTTATTGACTTATACGAAATATAAGCGTAATAAATTATTAAATGTAAAAAACCACTGAAAATTAACATTAATAAATCACTTTTGGCTTCCATGGCATGATAGATTTGTCTCATAAAATGCTGTAATAAATCTGTATATTGCACTCTTGTGCAAATCTTAATATCAGGTATAATTACTTTATCTTTGTGAATTGTAGTATCTTTCCATGTTATTGAAATGTGACGAATCGATTTTTATGTTTGTTGAGAAATATCCAGTTTTTTTACTATTCTAGTCTAATAGCTCATATTTAATATTTTCAAAAATGAGAAGCTCCCAACTACAAACGATTTAAATTATATTGAATATCTGGCTTCAACTTTGAGTTGAGTATGTAAACTGGGTAATTACTAATATATTTTTTCTCAATATACATTCATAGCAAGCTTATAACACAGTACAGCAGGCAGGAAAAAGATAACACTCCCTCAGAAAAAATTGGTATCTATGATTTTTTTGGGCTTCTATGTCTTTGTCTATCTTCCAGTTATTTCACTATTCTAGTTAAATAGTTCATACCAATATTTTTAAAAAATTCAAGCTTCCAGCTTTTAAATTGAAAATTATACAAGAAAATCGGTGTTGAACTTCATTCAAGAATGCAAAGGTGTCAAATTACCAATATATTTTTTCTCAATATACATTCAATGTAAGCTTATAACAGAGTGCAGCACGTGGGAAAAAATAACATTCCCTCTGAGTAAATTTTTTTTTAATGATTTTTGACTAACGGAAAGAAAAGTGAGTTTTTTAAAAAAAATCTAGCATGCCATGAAATCCCAATACAATAATTTGATAAAAGATCAAACATGTAGAACTTTATTTAGAATTAAAGAAAATTCTTTAGAAATAATAAATGAAATTATCCTACATCTTAAATTAAAAATTATCTGAAAACGACATTATTTATTACATGTTTTTGACATTTGAGACGAAAACTTGGTAATGTTTTTGAAATACTTAAAATATTTTCAAGTTCTAAATGGGAAAATTTGTCTATAGTATTAAATGTAGAAGGAGGTCAGATAATGATACGAAAACTTGGTAATGTTTTTGAAATACTCAAAATATTTTCAAGTTCTAAATGGGAAAATTAGTCTATAGTATTAAATGTAGAAGGAGGTCAGATAATCTATGTAAGAGATCCACGGGCTATTGGACCAAAGGCATGCTCTGTTGTAGGATATTATTTCCTATATAGAAATTTTTACTTTGGCTTTTGATAATGTTATTACTGCTGTAGTTATACAAATGATTGTATATCCATTATTTCTGTGACATACAAAAAAGGCTTATCTTAATGATAAGTGGTTCAATCACTATCTGTACTACCTCAGGAATGAACGACTAATAAACATCTCCCATTTCGACGATTATATTATCCTTAAATGAGACATTGTATATTATATACCCAAGAAGTTTACTAATATAATAAGTTTACTTATAGTAAAGTTGAGTGTAGGCCACTCTAGATTTTTTTCCTTTAAATTATGACTGCCTCATTCATACAAGTTGTTAATGTGTATTGATTAAAAATTAAAAAAAAAACATTTCAGGAAAACAGAAAAAAAGACTTACAATTTCCCATTTAGTCCCAATATATTACTTAAAGAAAAATACTATTAATAGTACTTATACTTAAAAACATGGAGAAAATAGTCCTGCAGTTTCAAGATATGTTCATTCTAAAAGAACTTTTTTTAAAAAATAAAATATACAGTTGACATTGTATAGGCATATGTTTATGAAACACTGGAGATTTTAATAATGAATTATTAATTAAGAAATTGTCTATTATGCTTGTAACCATCGTTGAAATGTTTTCCAAGAAGGGAATACAAGAGATGATATAAGACGGGAAGCCAGGACTGGTGAAACCAATATGATCCAATAAAAATATATCTGGAGGGAGAGTATCTTATACCAACATCAACTTTCCTTCCATAATGTATTCATTTTGCTTTTTCACTTTCGGTTAGTCAACTGACATTACATACCATTTTTGCTTTATTGTGTTGAAAGCAGTAAGAAATGGATTTCTTAATTTCTATATGTGCTTATTCTAAGTATTTTTAGTTCCCTATTTCTTCTGATTAATTCTTACATATATTTTTTGAAACATTTTTTTTGATATATTCTTACTTTGTACAGTATTTTTATGGAAGCATTGAACATAGGTGGGTGCACCTACAACGTGTGGTCTACTTCAATAAAGCACTAGGTTCACCTCAATACAACATTCGGACTACCACAGCAACGAATTGTGGTATAATATTCCACATGCATCCCTATGTATTTAAACCTTCTACTGTTATTATATATATACTACTACATTAGATACTATATATATAAAGATTTCACATAAACACGTGAAATAACAATCAATGATCAAACCACAATAAGAAATGAGAAAACAAGACTAAGATCTTTCAACCGTAACAAGCGGTCTTCGTCAAAGTCAAAACCCAACTGAACTAGAAAAACCCAACTAGATGCAGAAAACATCTGATGAGGGGTTGAGAAGAGTGGGAGGGAAGAGTGGTATTTTAAAAGGGTGAACGTGAAGGAAAGGACTAATGTTCAGAAAGGGATGTTTGGGTAAACAAAGGAGTACAGTAAGAAAGAGTAAAAATTATCCGCTAGCTGTCAACCCTGTTTGAAGAGGCTATAGCACTCGTAACGAAAGTTAACGTCAAGTTCGTAATCTTCAAACTTGATACTTTCGTTACGAGGGCAATAGCCTCTTCTAGATATATTTAAATATATTTAATATTTTTTTATTAATATATTTAACTTTTAATTAATGATTTACTTAATTAATATAATTAATTTAATTTTATTTTAAAATTAATATTTTTATATTTTATATATTTATTCAGTTATATAAGATATAAAACATCAGTTTTCTGGAAGATGGGTGACACCCTAAACCGGTCAGAGAGCTACAGCAGCAGTGTACGAGGTAAGTCGGTGTATTATAGTTCTAATATTAAAAATATTCATAAATTAAAATATGAAAGGTTAAAGAAATGTATTCGCTAATCAGGAAAATGTCGAGTAGGGACGAGCTATAGAAAGTTATCTTTAACAAGTTTTCGGGTTGGAATGGGTGGAGAATCTACTTTACAGCTCATTGAATTAGACTACGAAAATAGTTTTGCCTTATAATTGAATTCGGAGAAGAAAGAGGTGGAATTAATGAACTAATATTTTAAGCTGTTCTGAGAAGTTGAACCAATTTACAACAGAAAATCCAAATCAGAAATATTACCCATTATGACAACAAGTAGATTTAGCCTTATGAAACTGTTGATTTCTTAATCTTTATGACTTGTTTTCTGATTATATTATTAGAATTTATGATTTCGAATAATTATTAAAATTTCGATTTTAATTTAAAAAAAATTGTTAGGTGAATGTTATGAGTTGTTTACCGAATCGTCATGTAAATTGTTATTCGTACTATTGTTGTTCCTTCATTCTCATACCAAAAGATGAGACTTGGTATTCTCATACCAAGTTATCACATATCATATTTTTGCTGCATGATAAATAACTTGAGCAGGTTGCATAAGACAGGCTGGACTTTGGAACAACATAAATGAACTAAATACTGAACATAATTAGTGAACTAAAGTTCCTTATTACAACATACATAATTCTGTACTTTTTAATGTCATGAATTAATTAATACTATATAAAGAATAATATGTAAGAATATGTACGTAATAATTATAATTGTGTGTTGTGTACATTAGGATAAGAAAATAATGTAGTCACACCTGCATGCATGAAATTTATATGTATATACTAATGAAGAGTAAATCTGAAATAAAAAATAAAACAGATTTAAAATAATTTCCCTCATGACATTAGTAGACTAATCGTACTAGGTGAAGTTAGATTACAGTTTTAGTAAGTTTAAAATTAAAAAGTATACACCTGTAATTTATCTTTCTTTAAGATAAATGTTTTATTCATGTTAAATATAACCCAGCGATGTTTTGGTAGCTGCGAAAAACGAATGGATGTTTTTATGGATTAACTAAAAAAAAAAAAAAAAAAAATAATATGTTTTATGGTATTCATTTATCTTTGTACAAATGCTTTTTATTTTTGTATTAAAGTGATAAAAATATATTTTATGCAATTTTGGATTGCTATGAACAAAAGGGGGAGAAAATAAAGGACCTTCCTTTTAGGGGTGAGAAGGTTCCCTTTAGGACAAAAGATCCAAGTCTGTTTCATATTCCATCTATCTGCAATGAAACGTTTTGTAATCTTCTCGCCTTTTAAGATTTATGTATAGTTCATCTTCAAATAAATTCCATTCGTAAATTAGAAACCTAAAATACAGTCGCTATTTATTCATCCAAGAGGTATTTTTTTTATATTATTAATATTTGATAAAGCTTAATTATAATTCCCCAAATATTAACAAATGTTTCCATTTAACATTACTCGAAGTAGAAATTTCTTCAAAATAAAAAATAAATAATCTATATATATAAAACAGAATGTATGTATGTCTGTTTGTACTCGATTGAATCAAAAACTATACAGCCAATCGCTGTGGAAATTTAGGAAATTATTAGGTATATCTCCGAAAAAGTTTATGTAATTTTTTTTTAAAAATCAGAGTTGTGGTTCAGGTAATATCCCAAAAATATCATAATAGATAAGGTTTGCTGTATAACCCGTTTGTTTACATTTTGACTTTAATTGGTAATGGCTTGAATTTAATTCTAATATTTCCACATGCTTTGTTCAATTGGAAACAAACAGGTATCAGAAATTTTATTATTGTTTTCAGATTGATATTAAAGACAATTCTTGTAATTTTATACGGGTTTCTTATTAACTTTATCAAAGCTTTAGTTATTAGCAATAGTTTGCCATTAACTTTTTTTATCTAATTGGTTTAACTTGCTTTAAGCATTAAAGAAAGTTATGCCTTAAATAATAACTTATTAACTTTAATAATGCATGATAGTATTACGAATATTAATGATAGTATTTGAACCATAATTCAAATCTTTTGGCTAAAGTATTGTTAAAGTTTAATGGATTTAAGACTTGCTTATTTATTTCTCATTGATTAATTCGTTGTTTAAAATATGTAATTATTACTAAATTATTAGTAATTAGTACCCAGCTCTACTCCATATAAGTTATAATATATCGATGATATCTAACTAGATGTTTATGATCAGATCTATTCTAAATCAGTAAAACTTATAAGGTAATATATACAGCATAAAAATGTAGAGTTCTTAGGTTATTCGCCAACGCCAATACTTAGTGCGAGGCACTGCAGGGCATGACCCACTGCATACCTGAAACCACCCCACCCCTCTCATCAACCACCCAACAGACGTCTGAACCCCAACTAGGAATAGTTCAGTTTTGTGCATTGACTCTCACACGATGTGGCATTACATTGTATTACACCCTATACCTTAGTCGTAAGCTTAGCCTGATGATTGTCTACGAGACCAAATGTCGCTGTTTTATTGAAAATAATACTTAGTTAGTTCTTAAATTTTGTTACATGTAAATAGTGTAGGCATGTGTAGTTATGAAAAGAAAAGTTTAGGCCAGTTGACTTTTTTATTCCCCGAGGAACTGAGAAAAGCCTGTAGGAAATTACAGAAACTCTCAAAAAGTTTCTGAGACAGATACTGTTATGATGCAGCCAGACATAAGCATAGACCGGTAAATGGTGTTTCTTCTAAGTCAAGCCTTGATAATGCCAAACAACTTTTAGTGAAACATCGGCTTATAATCAGGAATTGTATGTTTTATGACCGAAATCCTCAAGAACCCCTTGTGTGAAATATATATATATATACTTTAAAATTGGAAAGCCGACCTAAACTGGACACAAACAAGTTCAATAACGAAGAATAGTTACTCACAGAGAAAATGACATACTTACTAACTCAAAGTTCTGCTCGGCTGGCAAACTGCAATAGCTCTAGTTGCGTTTTTTTTTCACACTAGGTCATCAGAAATAAGAAATAATTAGGAATTAGGAAGCGTCTACAGTAACTTTCGTACATTCTCAGTGTTTCACTTCATAAGGCAAACAGCTTCGAGTGACCTAAAACAAAAAGGCAATAATAATATATTAGTATGAGATATTACAAAAACATTTGCCTAAAGTGTAAAAGATTAAAGTACTATATGACTGAAACATAATTCGACAAATGATTATATACGTATATATATATATTAAAATAGACGGTAGCTTCCGCATTCACGACCTTTTTGCTGGTGTTTTCTAGTTTTATAACTAGTTTTCTTTGGTAGGGAGTGATTTTGTGAAGGAGTTGTACCAGAGACATCGAAGAAATAATTTCGTAAGTTACTCAACAATATATTTTTTTATGTTATTAATGTTTAAAATTATTATTATATTAGTTTAATCAGTTTATACGATATACCTGATGATGATTTCAGTGAAATTGAAAGCTTGTAAGTAAAAATATATTGTTGAGTAATTTACGAAATTATTTCTTCGATATCTCTGGGACAACTCCTTCACGAAATCACTCCCTACCAAAGAAAACTAGTTAGAAAACTAGAAAACACCAGCAAAAAGGTTGTGAATGCGGAATCTGCCGTCTACTTTAATAAAATATGTTTACAAGAGAATCGCTGCCAATATACACTAATATATATATATATATAATATATATAATATATATATATATATATAATATATATATATGAATGATCAAACCACAATAAGAAATGGGAAAACAAGACTAACTTCGACCAACTTAGTTAGGTTTTTGACTCTGACGAAGACCGCTTGTTACGGTTGAAAGATCTTAGTCTTGTTTTCCCATTCTTATTGTGGTTTGATCATTGATTGTTATTTCACGTGTTTATGTGAAAGCTTTATATATATATGTATAATTGTTATAAGAATTGACATACTTCCAGCACTCTTCTTTAAATCATCTTGAAAACAGTGACACACGTTATTATATTGGTTTCCCGCCATTGCGTTTAAGGCATGCTTAGTCTCCCTCTCTCTTTTCTCCTGAAGGTAGATTTTTCGAAATATGAGTTAGTAAGTGTGTTTCTTTAATTTTTTTTTGTCTGAAAAGAAAATTCAGATGTGAGTAAATATGAACATTGGTTTCATTTTTACTCCATTATTTAGAGATTTGTGTTAAATTTAGATATACAACATACTGTGGGAGTAATGATATGAGATTTGAGTAATATTGCCGGGAGGTATTTCAGCTAAGTGGATTTCTCTGTCCGTATTCGTAATACCTGGAATAGAACAAATGGTAACAGATAATCAGTTAAATTGCATTCAATTAAAATTACTTCAATACAGGAAACTTGTAGTTATCTCTTGAATTCTATTTATAATGTATATTTTCAGATTCTTCGAACAAGCTCCTCTCTTCTTATACATTATAAAAAAGATGAAGTTTCGCATGAATGTTATAACGAAGGCAATTGCTACAAAATTCCACAAAAATATTGAAACCTAACAATCTACACTTATGTACAAATCTAAAACCTTTTTAATTTCATAGACTGACTAATATCATTTATATTTCTAATTTAAAGTTACTTTATACATAAAATTTACATAATTTAAAATTTTATGTATAAAATTAAGGATCTTTTAAAGCCTTTTAAATAAAATAATTAAAAATTTCTTATATTTTTTTCTATAGCATATACTTGAACATATATGCACCACATATGAATATAATATCATTAGTATAACTACAGCAGCAATAACATTTTTGAGTAGTGAAAGTGTAGATTTCGTGTCACGTAATAATCTCCTACAGGGGAACATGGCTTTTGTTCCAAATAGCCATTGTTTATCTGACGTCCTTCTACATTGAAGATTTAAGTCAAACTTTCCCACTTAAAACTTCAAAATATGCCTATTATGTCTAAAAAATGTCATAAACATGCAAAAAAAATGTCGTATAAGATTAGTTTTAATTGAAGATGTAGAATAATTTCATTTATTATTTTTCAAAGATGGTTTTCAATTTTGAATTATGTTTTATATTTTTGGTCTTTTATAAAATTATTTTATAGGGAATTGTATGGCATGCTAGTGTTTTTTTAAAATATCTCTATCCTTTACCTTTGTCAAAATTCCAATTTACTCTGAGCGACTGTTATCTTTTTCCTGCGTGCTGTATTGTTTTATAAGTTTGTTGTAAATGTATATTGAGAAAAAATATATATTAGTAATTAACCAGTTTTAAATATTCAAATCAATTTCAATGGCGGCTTTTGAATAGATTTTAAAACTTGTATAATAATGTTTAAACTAAAATTATGTTTAAATATGTTAAACTTAATACTAAAAATATGTTTAAACATAGTAAACTGAAACAACATAGCAAGTTGATTTAAGTATGGAAAACTGTCAAATTACTAATACATTTTAATTTCAGTCTATTTTACAGACGATACTGTTGTATTTGTAAATTTGGTGACAGATCTTGGGTTACCAATTCACAGATATTACTAAAGATGTGACCATGATTAACTGATACTTTATTTTTAATAAAATTGTTTCTATCTCCCTATATTACGTACTTATAACTTCGCCTACATGGTATAATATATTTCTAATAGTCAACTCGTTACGATTGTTCATCAGTCTTCATGAAGACATGAATAATCTTGCTTTTCAATTCTCATTAATCTAAGTTCTCATCCTTTTGTTTGCTTGTCGACCCCCCGAGAGGTATTTCACCATCTGTGTTTACATGCAGCAACTCATCAGTAGTTGTCAATAGTCAATTGTCCAGCTTATAGTAGTAGAACTACTTGCTCTTAGTCAATCTCTATACACCTGATTACCGTTATACTAAAAATTTTGAGTTATGTGGTACATTAAAACCACCCTTAAATATATTATCTTTGTTTACATATATATTATCAACAGGAAAACTATCAATAAACGGCAACAAACGTTTTACAGTAAACTATTACTGTTTAGATTGGGTCTCATATTAGACTCCAGATTGACATTCAGTCGTCTCCAGAACAAATCTAAGCTGGGGATATTCCTTATGTGCAATCTTTATTCCATATTCAAATCAAAAAATACTCCACAGGCAGTGAAGGACCTTGTCTATAAGGCGGTCATTCGTTCTACTATGACATACGGATGCTCAGTCTGGTTTGGAGCGTCACCCACGAAACAAGAACTGCATCCAAATAGTACAGAATAAATGTGCCCGCCTTATAGCTAGGGCTCCATGGTACGACAGAAATGTTGATATTCAACATGATCTGAGTTTGGAATCTATCTATTCCTACATTGCTCTACTTGCCAGTAATGAAGATAAAAAACTGTCAACCCATCCAAATCTCCTTGTTCAGGAACTAAATCCTACTCCCAACCTTTCCTCACAATACCTACACAACACCTACTCCCATCCTAATCCCACAAGCCTCAAAGTTTCCTACTTAAACTAAAAATGACTACCAAATGACTCCAAAAGTATACAGCACCTCAGAGAATGCAAACCCTGAAGACTAAATGACCACGAAGACGACACATTCCCTTACTGACTGACTCCCCCATTCTTGACAATGATTACTGACCCAACAAAAACAGCAGGATGAGAATCTAGCAGTAGTGGGCCTCTGGTCCGGAACTGCTATTTACGACATGCACTGTTGTGCATGGCAATATTCGTTGGTCGTTGGTTAGTTGGTAGTAATCTATAGACACAGAGTAAAGGGACGAACACACTTACAGTCTCTAATTTTCGGTTGAACCAACATCAGATCAACAAATAAAAAACAGAAAAAAAAGAGAAAAATAAAAAATCTCTAACTCTTTGAAACAGCCTCATTTCTTTTATTTGTTTATCTTAGTTATCAATTTTATTATTATTTTATATATTATATATTTTTTTTATTATTATATTTTGTTTTTTTGTTATTTATATTAATATTTTTTGTTATATTATATTTTGTTATTTATTATTACTATTTATACGTCTGATTCATTTTGACGTTTATTTCCTTTTGTATTAAATTATTATGAATACAATTTTAGTTTTAACTTATAATTTATTCTAATCATCTTCATTATTATTATTTAAGTGTTTAATATTTATATTCCCGGATTTTCTTTAGTGTCAGTTATTTTCTTCTTAATATTCTTCATTCTTATTATTTGTTAAGTTTTTAATATTTATATTTCCTCATTTTCTTTAGCTTCATTTATTATTTATCAGCTCTTCTCCTATCCTAGTTTATTTTTCTTACTTGACTTGAACCGGGCACGCGTGTGACAACACTTGGTCTCCAAACGTCGCTTCGCAAGTGCGCTTGGTATCCCTATTTCTACTCGGCTGATGACGGTTCAACCAAACACTAGAGACTGTAAGTGTGTTTGTCCCTTTACTCTCTATCTATAGTTTACTTTGAAACTTATATATATGTATATATGTATTTGTAAAAGTTTGTAGCAGTCATTCATTTAAACATATATGTTAAATAACGCCCCATATTTGAATTGTATATGTTTTTTACACAATTTCTCCAATTTACAGCATTCCTTTCTCCTTTCTTCATTAAAACTATAAAAATTATGATCAATGCTACTAGACTACAGGTTTTGAATGTACCACATTCATCATCAGAGCAGTAATGAAAATAACATCGAGTTGGTCATTTTATATAGAGAAGGTGAATTAGTATAGGAATGTTTACAGGTCATTGCCTTTAGATCAAGAAGCATTATAAGGGGTTAAGTTAGAGTGGTTGAACTCACCTACTAACTAGCTAATCTGGGTTGGTCTGTTGGAAAATAGTTTTGAAATATTACAAGAACTATTAAGTTGAATGTTTATTGCTGGCTGTTTTAAAACAACAAATAATTATTGTTTCTATTAATTGTAATCTAAAATGGTTCTTTTCTCTAAAATTATTGCCAACAACCAAGCAAGCTGTTTACCATAACACCTTAAAAATAAAAAAAAATTAGCACAATAAGATAGGGATAAATGAATAATTTAGTGATGTATTTAATAAAATGCAGATGTAGATCCGTTTTATTGTTTGTAGTTCCTTTCTAGCATACTTTTAGTGAGGGTTATTAGGATGTCGGAGTACTAAATATGGACTCTTAAAATTACATTATTGGAATAGGAGATTAGCTTTAGAATTTCCATTGGGGAGCACTCGTTGAATATAAAACCGTTATTTGGAATATCAATAGGGAGATTGTCCAACAGTGGCTTTATGGCACATGATGTCAATGTTCAATATTGTTGAAGCTAAAACTATCATAAAACGAATCACTATAGATGTATCTTAAGCAGTTAAAAGAATTAAACAATTAAAAAATGTTACAAACTATTAAAATTATAGAGAAATTAATAAAGACAAGGAAAAAATTAGGAAAGGTTTAAGTTTTGTAAGTTTGTTGAAGTCTGGCATGACATCAATTGAAATTTACATTTATTGTTCTTTACCGTAATTGGAATCATGGATTTTTTTTATAATTTTTTTTAATTTTCTTTTCAATTTCGTGTCAAAATTACATTGTTTTTTAATGAGCCATTTAGCGTCAAAAAAACATTTTCTGAAGACAGAAAATGTATTCTAACGGTTAATGAAATTTTTAAAAAAAATGCTTCAACTCATCCTAGAAATAAAGTTGTATCTTTTGGTGTAGCATGATTTGATTGGTCAAACGGTATGATTTGTATCGCCCTCAAAACCTTTTTGATTGAATTATAATTGAAATTATTACATTTTCTTAAAAAAAAAAAAAATATTTCCTGTTGTTTTAGAAATCTGAAGTTATTTTCCATTTATTGCGTTTATATCCTCAAAGATATGCCAAGATTTCAAAACTCTAGAATTAGTGGTTTAGGAGAAAAAGAATATCTAAAAACAGGTTATTGACAAAAAAAGTAACTTTTCCATCATGCATAATTGCTCTCAAACTATAAAGCACTTCTACACTATGAGACCTATTTTTGTGTAAAATATCAAGCCGATCCATCAAAGATTCTGGACCGTTGTGTGAACACAAACTTTGGATACATTCACCCACCCACACCAAAACACACACATCGAAAAAGCTTGATTAAAAAACTCTTGTGACCTCAAAACATGTAATTCCGTCAAAATCTCAAGATAGAAAATTTTCACTATGATTACACATTACTTACAATAAAGTAAAAAGGATTGAGTTATTTATCAATAATGACTTACTAAGTACTCAATATATGAACCATTAAAACAACCCATTAATAAGAAGTTGAAAAGCATTCAGAAAAAAACTAAGAAAGGAACTTGATAAAATAGACTGTGATAAAAAGATGAAAATATATTAACTAGCTATTCATACATCAACTAATTGAACAAACTGACTAAGAGAATTAATCAAAACTATTCACTGTGATCTTGACAATAGACAAATTCTATTTAAGAGCATAAACTATTCATTATAATTCTACGATATTGAACAAACCTACTTTTAAACTGGCGCAACAGAGATGAAGATATATAATGCATATGCTTATTTATTCTAATACAGGTTTTGCAAGTAAAATTCTCCCTTCAGAAAATCGAATTCACCCATTTGCAAACTGAATTCCATTTTATTGCAGAAAAGATGCAGAAAATAGTATATATTTATATAAAATTAATTACCAAACCATTAATATTTTTCCCAATTAAGTGTATAATAAATACATATATTATAAATTATTTCTGTGATTATGTAGATTAAAATACATCTCCGATTCGATAAAATACAAGCTCAGAATTTGTCAGTTGAACTTTGCAGTTTGTAAATGTTTGTCAAAGTACACAAGTATACTTAAATTTGTTGAACAAAAATGATCTTTTTACTGTGATGTATAGAAATGGAGGATTAAGTTATAGTATTAGAGGAGTCATGGTCTATAGATATGAAACAAGGATTTGACGATGAAGAATGCAAAATCAGAATAAACGCTGCACAAAATAGTGTTTTCTTATCCAAAACTACTTACCAGAAGTTAATAAATGGTATACAAAAATCCAAAGTGACTAGTAAAAAAGAACCAGGGACAATTATTTAGCTGTAATCCTAAATTAGGTTAAAACACCTTTTATAACCGATAATATTTTATAAGACATAAACACAGAGGAGTAACTAGAAAGAGTAATAAGAAGCGTCCAAACAATGGAAAAAGACAAAACTAATCAGATGGACTAAACCACAATGATGAAGGCATGGTTACCAAAGAGTAAGTTTTTTTTTCATAAATAACATTTGTCATTCTATAGAATGCTGGCATTTCATGCTTTGCTGGTAAGATATAAATACAATTGTGTGATATGAAAACTCTTAATATCCACATATATTAAGGCAACAACTCGAAGACTATCTAAGCGTTTCCTAATTCACATGGCAGCAAAAGAAATATACATAAAGTAAAGCTAACCAGAGAAATGGTAACAAACAACACATACATTTCAGATCAGAAATAGCACCATGACAAACTAAGTATAATGAAGGCCCTTAATATATTGAAAAGGAGACCCAACATTAACAATCAAAATACAAGCTTTGCAAACATACACAAGGGACAACTTAAACCGAACTAACCACAACAATAAGGGGATTCAACCGGAATAGGCCAAACTGCCCACTAACATGCTGACATACAAATATACAAACTGTATATATCGTTATTTTTATATTGTTATATTTATGCACCTTATTTAAATTCAATCGTTACCTAGTTTTTACGAGACATTATGATATTTAGTGAATGGAAATTACCCTGAAGGCGGTCGATGACGGCTGAACCGTAAGTATGGATAAAAAATGCATGATCAATCATATGGTCACTCACTTCATGTAGTTCCTGAAAAATGAAAGGTATCGATTAGAGGGTTGTAAAGTTATTTAAAAAACAGATTTGGAAAACGTTGGCCGAAAATGTAATGTTACTTTCATAAATGAAGGACTGTTTCATTATATATATATATATATATAATATTATATATATATATATATATATATATATATATAACAAAAAATTAAAGTTTATCGTAACTCGGTCAGTTTTCAGGTTCAAATTAAACTCTCATTGTCAACGTTTCAGTGGCACAGTGCCACGTGTTTATTCGAACTACATTTGTTGTTGAAATCCACAGACTATTTTTTTTGTAAAATAATTTGTAATGTAATACTTAATTATTCTGTTTCAAAATTTATACCTCTGCCTATGAAAAAGGTTTTAAATAAAAACTGAAACGTTGTCAACGAGAGTTTAATTTGAACATGAAGAACTATTCGAGTCCTGATAAACTTTAGTTTTTGTTTCTATTCCACGGTCGATACTGTTATCAATATTTATATATATATGTTTCATTAAAGTACACAGCAGCCTCTGCATTAACGACTTTTAAGCTGGTCTGCGTTAGCAACCAGCTTAAAAGTCGTTAACGCAGAGGCTGCTGTGTACTTTAATGAAACATGTTTACGTTAGGATTTGCTGCCATCATACACAAATATATATTTATAATAGACTAAGTCTATTGTAGGTACGTGGATGACTGCTTCATAGTATCAAAAAATATGAACGACATTGAAAACTTAAAGAAAGCATTTGAAGAAAGGTCCAGTTTAAAATTTACAATCGAAAAAGCAATAAATAAGAAAATAAATTTCCTTGACTAAACATCAATATGCAAAACAAAAAAAAACCGAAACTTCAGTGTACCTAAAAGCCACCAATACAGCCTCATACCTCAGTGAGTGTCCAGAATGCTACAAGGATGCAATTATAACAGCTCTAATTCATCGAACTTATAAAATAGCTTCAGACTGGATGATGTTTCATAGTAACATAACGGAAAAAAATAGGCAGTCGTAAACAATGGCTACTACTCTAATGAAAAATTCGAGAATATTCTAAAGGCATATCTACATGACATGGAACGCAAACAAATGAATAAAGAAACACCTGGAACTATTCATAAAATTCACTATAGAACTCAATACTCCGAACAGTACAAAATTGATGAAAGGGTCCTGATAATAAAATTCACTATAGAACTCAATACTCCGAACAGTACAAAATTGATGAAAGGGTCCTGAAGAATATCATAAACAGCAATATAAAGTGTACAGACAAAGACGACAGAGTTTCTCTGATTACTTATTATAAAAACCCCAAAATCAGCAGTCTGTTTATGAAAACCCATAGCCAAACTAAGAGCACTCCACTCAAAGAAACAGCTTTACACAAATATATATATATATATACATATATAAAAGATTTCACACAAAACGCGTGAAATAACAATCAATAATCAAACCACAATATGAAATGGGAAAACAAGAGACTAAGAACTTTCATATTGTGCTTTGATCATTGATATATAAACTATATTTACAGAAAAGTAAACGAAATTAGTTTGTGGAACAGTTTCATTTATTTGGTTATATATATATATATATTATTAAACTACACAAAACACGACACAGAAAAAAGACAAAAACACACTAGCTAAATTCAATTCTTCAAACTGTTGTTCTTCCTCTCTTCTAGTCTTCTCCTGATGACGAACAACAATTGGATATATTGAATTTAGTAAGTGAGTATTTTATCTTTTTTCTGATTCATGTTTCGTGTTATTTGAAGTTTTACAATCCAATTTGGTATATATATATATATATATATATATATATAATTAAATAACTTTCCAATTTTAAGTCTAGTATGTTTCTTACATACCTTCTCGTGTTTTCTGATATTATTCCTCCATCTTTCCGGTACCATATAAATCAATTCACCGAATGATTTGGTATATATATATATATACATATATTTGGTATATATATATATATATATATATATATATATATATATATATAGAGAGAGAGAGAGAGAGCCACTTGGTTTTTAAAGATTTGTAAACGGGTAAATATGACTTGAAAAAGAGTGAATTCGATTTGCAAAAACCTGTACCTGCTAACTTCTAAGATACTGTAACGCAAAATGAAACGAGACACAATGAAAAAATAAATTAATTATATTAATTTTTTGAGTAATTTTAACATATGTTTTATTTATGTTAAGATAGCATATAGGCAGTATGTTTTTATCTTTTAAATTTGTTTTCTTCTTTGAAAATCACTGGGTATTACTTGACTTAAGGAAATGTTGATTGTGCTCTCATGTAGAACCATTAACTGTGGTAGAGGCAATGAGAGCTGAAAGCCTGGTGATTTACAATGCTTGTTGTGCCATATAGAAGTGTCAGCCGTGGAGAGACATTGTTTATTGTAATCGCACGAAGGCAGAGTTGAGCCTATGTGTTTCATGGTAAAGCAACAGACAGAAGGTTGAATGATGTCTGCTGCACAATATAGCCTATTGCAAATCTACCTATCAAAGAAAAATATCCAAACAGATCCTCTGTACATCCAGTTATGTGATATTTACTCATTACTAAACATTATGTTAAAACAACTTGGTAATAAATAATTTTAATTCATTACTTTTATAATCTGTTATATGTGGTATTTACTCATTATCGGAAATTTCAAAATTTTATGTCTCCACACATAAAAGGCACAAATACTCACTCTAACACAAATATTCCACACGTTTTTGTCTGGAGACGTAATTTTTTAAATTCCCCATCTTGAAATAATTTTAAATTTAATTACTGTATTAAATTGAATATGAAGAAGATGATGAAAAGAAATTCAAAGGTTATTTCATTGATTTAATAGAAGAAATTAGAAAGATATTAGACTTTGAGTATGAAATATATCTTTCACCAGACGGTAAGTTTGGAAACCTGGATGAAAACGGGCAGTGGAATGGAATGGTCAAGGAATTAATAGAAAAGGTATAACGAATGAAGAGTAATCAATTACTCAGTTTAATTACTAAGACAATACTATTCAGTAACTAACTCTATAACTCTAATTTTTTTTTTTTTTTTTATAGGGATTGAAGACCCGTTATAAACCTACGCATTGTGACACATTTCTTCAGATATTCTCAGTATATTGTTGTACCGGCCTATTGATCCTACATTGAAAGTCCTAAAGTTTTCTTAACTGAAGTTTATTTAGAGTAGAGATCTTTAAGGAGTAACTGACATTAATATAAACGCTATAACATCCTCTCCAAGTGATGACAAGCGCAGATATTTGACCTTTCGTTTGAGTAAATTGATGGTCGGAGTGGGTATCAAACCTCAGATCCACCAGTCTAGAGGGAAGCATGTAACAAACTAGGATACAATGCCTCCTTAAGAATAATATGTTTTATTTTTAAAATACTTAATATGTTAATTAATTTCTCTCTGATAGATTATAGGATAAAAAAATGATCTGGAATGATCAGCACTCAAACTTTATGTAATTATACCATTTAGGAGCCAGGATAACCCAACGGCTTGCATGTTCAACTGTGATAAGTACATATGGTAGTAAAATGGCAGTGTACCTGCTCTTCAGTATGAAACAGATGTACACTCCATACCCGCAGCACTTCATCCTACTTGTAGTCAGTTGTACCACAGACACTCATCCTTTGTTATGTACATCTCTCTTTCCTAATTTCATGTTGTACCATTTACTTTATAATATAGATGACTCTCTGATGGCATTGTAATTTTTATTTAATGCTTAAGTGTTTGAAACGCGTGTTAATATTATTAAATTATTATATGTGGAAATTATTTCATTAACTTTTTTTCCCTACAGTAATATTAAAATTTAATGAGAGAAATGAACCTTGACCTTCCCACTTAATATTAGTGGGATTATTAATATCAAGTAGAATTTAACTATAAATATTAGAAATAATTGATTCTTTTGATCTTAATTTTGTTTGTAGTGCATTTAATTTAAACAATGTACATTTTCATGTAATTCTGTGTAATCATTACTTAAAAATAGGAATTATTTCAATTAATAATTGGATATTTGTTTGATTTTTAAAAGAAATTTACTTTTTTTAAATTATTAGTTGTGCAATCTGTAATTGTGTGGTATTTACTCATTCTGAGGTAAAATGGATTAACCAACAAAGTCTCCACACAAATGAAGTTTTATTCAACGCGTTTCGAACACTTTGTGTTCATCATCAGGAAAACACCAAGGAAGTGGTACTGACGGGTTGGTCAAGTGAAAACAAGCTAGTTGTTTTCCCTAGAAATTTACTTATAATAAATTACTAATATTGAGCTCTGAGATTTTAATTGCATTAGGATTAACAAATTAAACAAATAAATTCAGATAAAACTGAATATATATTCTTATTGCTATATATTTTTTTTGCAATATAAGTAATATATTATATTTTCATCCCGTGGTACTAGTACTAATTAAATACTAAACATAAACTTTTACCTCTATAAAATAAATACATTCATATTGCTAATAAACATCATATAAGTATAAAGATTCGTCATACTTCGTGAGTAGTTGTCAACCAGAATTTCTCAATGGGGATGAAATCCAACCCTAGGGGTGAATTTTGGGTTTTCAAAGAGTGAATTGCGACCACAGTAAAATTACAGAGTAAGAAAAGTTATTGTAGCTTTTGACTACAATGCAATAAAATTTTTATTTATAATCTAAAATTATAAATTAAAAAAATTGATAGAATTAATATTTTATATATCGAAGAAGAGAGGATGGGGTTGATGAGAGGAGTGAATGGGCCACGGAAGGCTGAGAACCCGTGTTGTAGCCGATCAAATTCTTATGAGAAAATTGTGTCCGGTTTGAAGTAGTTCCTTCAAGTAGATTCCTCCTTGAAGATGCACAACTTGCGAATACGGTTGGACGTCTACAACGATTTACAAAGTACTATTCAGATTTTTCGGAATTTGTAATATTTGATACATTAAATATTATAAATATTAGTAAAGGTTTATTCAAGCTTGACTCAGTTTTAACGAGAGCCTCATCTAAGAAAGTTGACAGCTAGCAGATTGTTTTTTACCTTTTTCTTCCTGTACTTCTTTGTTTAACCAAATATATCTCTCTGAACTGTTGTCCTTTCCTACTCTTTACACCCTTCAAAAGATGTTTACTCTAAATTAACTTCAGTTAAAAAAAATGAAGGACTCCTAATGTAAGATTATTAGGCAGATACAACATTACCCTGAGAATATCTGATGAAATGTGTCAGAATTCGTAGGTTTCTAGCGGATCTTCAATTACTATTAAAAAAAAAAAAATCAGAGTTATACGTTAGTTACTCAATGGCACTGTCTCAGTAGGGAAATTAAATTTAAAATTATTTCATGATGGGGAATTTCAAAAATTTCGTCTTCACACCAAAAAAAGTGTGGAATATTTGTGTCAGAGTGAGTATTTGTGTCTTTTTTGTGGAGACGTACAATTTTGAACTTATTCATAATGAGTAAATACTACATTATAACAGATTGCACAAGTAATGAATTAACATTATTTAATAAAAAACTTGATTTGACGTAATGTTTCGTAATGAGTTATAGATATTATATATTATATATCCAAGAATTATTTTATTCTGTTTCCTTATAGTAAATTTCAGTATAAGCCACTCCAGATTTTTTTTTCATTTCTTATTGTGGTTTCTACGTTGATATTATGTATATACTTTGAAAACTTTTAGGAACACGAATGAAAGCCAGGCACTAGGGCTGACATTCAATATTTCGACCCTTTTATCGGTCGTCCTAGAGTAGAAAGGCAACTTTGACTATAAGACTATCTCGAAATTCATGAAAAGAAAAATGTATATCTGCGGTCTATAATAGAGCAAACTGATACCCCTTTACCATAAAAACAACAACTCAGGAGTCCACTGCAAAGTGAAACTCATGTTGTAATTTGAATTTTAGAAGTTTACGTGATGATGAACACGAAGTATTTGAAACGCGTAGTATGAATATAAAACTATTATTTTGTAGAGACGTTTTTATTGTTTTACTCCAGTATGAGTAAATATAATACAATTAGGGATTGTACAACTAATAGTTAAAATTGACGTAATTTTGAGTATTTTTACCATTCTAAATGATTGTAAAAATTAATATTGAATTTTTTTTTCTGATAGAAGGAACACTCTAACGCTACCATCACAACGTTTATGCTATTCTGATGATATCCTGTCAAGTAAATGGTAGAAAAGAGTTTAATTAAGGCACTACCTCCGTCAGCCTGAAATGACTGGACCTTTTTAGTGGGGGAAAGGAAAGGGTGCAATTAAAAGAAAAAGTCCGCACAATTAAACCTCTAATAGTCACTGAATCGTGAATTCAGAGTAACTAGAACCAAATTGAACATAAATAAGAGTCAAAACCCTTTGTAATGCCATTGATTAGCTTAGTCGGTCGTTCCTTGAACAGCTTTGAAAAATAGCGCCAGTAATATTACCAAAATAATGTAAATAAATAGGATTCATATTCAACCACACCAGGAAAACTCTTCTTTTTTTTTTCTTTTTTATTATTATTTGAGGGTGACTATAGCACTGGCTTAAAAAAAAAACTATTGTACTTTCCCTCTTCTGTTAGTGCTCCATTAGTACTGTTTGTACTCCATCAGTTAGTTTCAACACCTGCAAAAAGCTCAGCACTTCTGCTGGGTCCAGCGGTAAACGTTTTTCTGTGGTTTTGTTGAGTGTCCCAAGGCATCTACCGCTGAGCAGCAAAGTTGCCTTACAGTCAGCCAGCAGGTGCAACGGTGTTTCTTCCTTTTTTTTGCAGAATCTGCATAAATGATTATTGATAATGTCCATTCAGACTCCCCACGTTTTCTTTCTCCTTCTTCGGGTCCTTAGGTTCACTTCTGGGAGGTTGGTTCCCACTAGTTAGCCCTTCCGCGCTAGTTCCCACTAATTATCCTTTGCTTCCGGAGGATGGTCTCCGGACTTTCTTCTCCTTAGTATCATACAGGAGAAATTACTGTATCTCTTTCGGTGGTTTTCTAAAGTATCTTTCGCTCCGGCAGAGCACCGCATACCGGAGTAACGCTATTTATTCAAGGGGATCGTCTGGTACCGTTTATAATACAGTAAACCTTGTATCATCCATCCTTCGGCACGGATAGCATAACACCTTAGATTGAGGCTGAGATAAAAGGAGGGGATTTGGGGATTAGGAAGGATAGGAAACGAAGGTGGTCAGGCCCAGCCCCTGATCACCCTCCCCTCCACTTTCGTTTGTCCCTTCATATAGCAGGGTAACAGGGTAGCCTCGTGAAGGCCAAAAGTCAGAGCCAAGTGTTAGAGACTATTAGAGGCGCTTAATCAGTCCGTTACTACCACAGGAAAAACTTTTACAGTATACAATAAAAATCAATGCTCGAAAAGTTATAGGAGAGTAGTAGACGTGACCATCTTTGACGAGTATTTTACAAAAATTGAGAGATGATACGTGGTATTTCAAATATTAAAAAAATTATAGAATAGGAGAAAATATATTTATTAGCACAATGTTAAGTACGTGCCTCTGTATATACACATTTGCTGTCTTTCTTTCAGGTATATGGAAGAACAGAGAGTTGGAACCTCTGACTCTTGAGCAAGCAACAGTTGACCATGTGGTCTCACTGACTTCAGACACCGACAGGAAATTTCAACCGTTTGAATTGAAAGGAACAGTTTCTAGGTATCAATAGTATGCATGGTATAAACACTGACTCCACAGTACCACACCCAGTCATGGTATGCCTCTATGATGTATCTGTGCAAAGCACGAAGTGTCCCATTACACATTTTTGGAGCCCTCAAGTTTTGTAACAGCATGATTGGTGCCTCTACTTTAAGTTTTAAGTCATGAGCAGCCATGGAGTCAATAAATTCAATTGGATAATGATTTGCTTCCTTATCACTAATCACTCTCTTTTCTGAATCGTAAGTTCTTTCATCTGCTTGATATAGTGCAAGAACCTGTTTACTGATTTTTCCTGCCTGGTAATTTGTATGTGTGAGAATCGCTCCTTCATAAAGCCAGTTATTCTGAATAGATGACAGATCTTGAACTTCGGGAAACTTAGTCATACACAAACCTACTTTCAAAGTTTCAGCTTGCTATGCCTTATGGTGGCTGAGTTTACTTAGCCACCAAAAATTGTGCTTAAATGTCAATAACTTTCCTTCAATCATCACAACAGTTGTCATAACCTGAAGAAAGACACTGCGTTTAAAACTTGTTCTTCTAATAAAACATATGTCAGTGCTGACTTTATATCTCATCAAGAAATGGATAATTAAACCAAATGTTAACTAATTTCACAGGTTTTTAGTTTATGAACTACCTGTTCTTGCAAGTATGTATGACTAGAGACTTTTGTTTTCATTAAATGCAATAAAGCTGAATTTTTCATTATTTTTATCAGTTTTAATTTGAAATGTTCATGTTTGGTATAGGCTGACTTGGTTTGATGAATAGGGTATTCAGGCGAGAATATTGTAAAATACTATAGTTTACTATTTCACTATACTTGATCAAAAACTTTTAAAATTTATAGAATTCCAAATCAATTAAGAGGTATTCTATGTAAACAGTGAAACTGACGGCTTGAAGATAAAAACTAATAATAATAATAATAATAATGTAATTATAATGGATATAATAGACCGAAATTATCACCAATCAAAGAAGATGTTGGCTCAAACTTAGTTTCACTAGTTCTTCAACTCTCTCAGAATATTATTTCCAACATCAATTACTTCACGTTTTATGTTTGCTCCACAAACATTTGAAATCAAATCACAATTCTACAATAATTGACTAAAAACTTTCACTTGTGCTATTGCTTAAAAGGGAAACAAAGAGGCCAGGTTAGCTGAGTATTTAAAGTTCTCGCCTCTGAACTGGCAGGTCCGTGGTTCGATACCCACTCTGACCCTTGATTTCAGGGTCACGAAAGCATGTCGCGTCTCGGAGAGGATGTTAAACCATTGGTCCCCAGCCTGTACTATGTCAGGTACTCGTTAAAGATCCCTACTCTAAATACACTTGAATCAGGCAAATTTAGGACTTCTAATATAGAATCCATCTTCATTGGGAGATGCAATATTCCCTGGAGGAATCAGTATAGGAGAGCTATGCTGATTTTCTCAGTCTCTCTTCCCCATACATAAAAAAAATCTGGAGTGGCCTACACTCATTTTTGCTATAAGTAAACATATTATAAACTTCTTCGGTATATAATATATAATGTCCTATTTAGGCATAATATAAATGTTTAAATGGAAAAGGTTTTTTAGTTTTTCTTTCCTGGAGATAGTACTGACTGTGACTTTTCCACTTATCAATATATAACTTGTTTTTTTTTTATATCACAATAAGTACAGCAGTAATAACATTTTTGAAAAGCAAAAGTGTAGATTTCGTGTTACAAAATAATCTCTTACAGGAGAACATGGCTTGTACTCCAATAGCTATTGGATCACTTACATAGTTTATCAGATCTCCTTTTACATTGAAGATTTAAGACAAAGTTTCCCATTTAAAACTTGGAAATGTTCCTATTTTCTAAATCAATATAATTAAATGGAAAAAGAATCTGAAAAATATATCGCTGGTGATCCAATAGTCTAGAATGAAAATCCCCTGATTTTTTTTTAATCCTAGTTATACTGTAAATGTTGTTATGTTATGAAATGTTATTTTCAAAGGTTAATTTCAATAAATTATTACCAAATCGTTGTTGAGAGAATCAGTTTAAAACGATGTTAAGTTAGAATGCAACCCAATACGTTTGATGTTTTATTAGTGAGAATTTTCTTTGAAAATTGAAAATAATTCCATTGAAAATAAATGTTTATTAAATGAATTACCATGTCCTCTGTACCAGCTATTCGACAGCAAAGTGAATTTGAGTTAGCATAAAAGTTCCAGAAATCAGTATGAATATATCCTATCACAAAGTGGATGGTTTATTCAATTAGTATTCAATTAAAGAAACAACTATTTGGCGCAGCTTACATGTAGTAAATTTTGCACTCAACTATGCTATCAGTAAATATATTCTCAAACTTCTTTGAGAATATATATAATTTCATACATATGGAGACTGTACAGATAGTGATACACCCAGTTTTAATATATATACACTTATAATTGATTATCACACAAATGATACGTACGAGTATAATATTTTTGATATTACTACAGAAATAACATTTTGGCAAAGCCAAAGCCAAACAACTTATTACCAAATAATTTCTTACAGGAGAATATGACGTTTGCTATTACAGTCAGTGGATCTCATACATGGCCATCTATAGCACTATATTGCCAGTGAATTTGTTACATTTAATGTTGTTTATCTGACCTTCTTCTATATTAAAAGTTTATTTTGGTAAATTCACTGAAAAAATATGGAGTGGCCTACACAACACTTCACCACATTACTAACTTAAACATAATATCAAACTTCTTGGGTATATAATATATAATATCCCATTTAGGCATAATATAAATTCCTACATGAAAAATGTTTATTAGTCTTTCTTTTCTGGAGGTAGTAATGATAGTGATTTATCCACTCATCAATATACACGCTTATTTTGTTATATATCACCACTGATGCCATAATACCTTTAGTAAAACTACAGCAGTAATAACATTTTTGAAAAGCAAAAAGGTAGATTTCGTATACGATATTACTCTTACAAGAGACCATCGCTTTTGTTCCAATAACCAGTGGATCACTTACATAGTTTATTTAACCTCCTTCTACATTTGAAGATTTAAGTCAATGGTTCCCATTGTCTGGGGGCCAGGCTAGCTCAGTGGTTACGTGCTTACCTCTGAACTGATAGGACCGGGGTTCAATCCTCACCTCGCCCTCGATTTATTCACGCGGGAGGTGAATAAATCTGAGCACGTCGTCCCTCGGAAAAGGACGTCAAACCGTCTGTCCCGAGCCTGTACGATGTCAGGTACTCGTTAAAGATCCCTACTCTAAATACATTTGAGTTAGGCAAAATTTAGGGCTCCCACTGTAGAATCAATCTTCATTGTGTTGTATCACAAAGGGCCAATGCTTGGCCTACGTGTGTTCCCTTGTGGGACTGCCACTGCAACCTAACCTATACTGGGAATTTTATGGCATGCTAGAGTTTTCTCAAAACCCACTTTTCTTTCTCTTAGTCAAAAGTAATGAAAATCCAATTTATTCTGAGTAAGTGTTTTTTTTCCCACGTGCTGTACCCTGTTATAAGTTTGCTGTAAATGTATATTGAGAAAATTTATTGGTAATTAGCTACTTTTTCATTCTCAAATCAAATTCAAAGCAGACTTTTCAGTATAATTTTAAATTTAAGACCTGGAAGCTTGAAATATTTAAAAATAAATGAATGAACTATTAGACTAGAATAGTGAAAAAAATGGATATTAGTCAAAAACATATTATCTTCTATGTTCTTATATATGCTCTTCTATAGGACGAAAAAGTTCATTCCAAAAACTTCTATATTACCCAATAATAATGTCATTCATAAACGTAAAAAGAAAGGCATCTGATATTAAGCTTTGTAGAATGGTGCAACATATAAATTGATTAGAACATTTTGTTGGACAAACCCATCATACCATTAAAAGAATCAGAAATTATATATTTGGTATGCTCATTTGTCGTTAATTTATTACATATAAGAATTTACTTCTTACATCACATATAAGTCATTAAATCATTTAAAAAATTTCATTTTACCTCTAAACATTATATTATTTCGGTGAATTAACTGAAAAAAATTCTAAGTCAATGTAAACAATGTAAAAAAATATCAACAATTCGAGAAGTATAACAGGTGATCCCTCAGTCTAGGATAAACAAACAATTTTTATAGCTTTATTTCTCATTGCTGTGATCGAAATTTCATGAATTTTTTTTGTAAATTGCCAATTTTTTCTCCATTTATGATCAAATTTTCATGATTTTTAATGAGCCGTTTAGAGTCAAAAAAACATTTTCTGAAAACAGAAATCGTACCTTAGACCTCCTATGGTGAATGATATTTTGAAAAAAAAATATTTCAAGTCATTTTCGACATAATATTCTATTTTTAAGCGTAGTTTCATTTTGATCAGTCGAACGATTTAGCTTGTATCGCTCTCACAAGCTTTGAGATTGAAGTATAAGTCAACATTTTTATTTTTGATTGAAAAAAAAAATATTTTCCGTTGTTTCATAATTCTAAGTATATTTCTACTTTATTCCATTTCTTCTTTCAATGATATTACCAAAATTTCAAAACTCTAGAGTTAGCAGTTTAGGAGAGAAAAATGTTTCCTAAAAACTGGATTTTGGCAAAAAAAAGTGACTTTCCCGTCATGCATAATTCAATTCTTCCCAAACAATAGGGATCATCTATACTATAGGGCCCATTTTGATGTAAAATATCAACTCATATTCTGGACCGTAGCGTGGTAACAAGCAATGCTGACACACTCACCCACCCACCCACCCACACACACACACAGACATCATCGCAAAAATATCATAAAACGACTTTGGGACGTCAAAACCTATAATTACGTCAAAATCTCTAGATTGATTTTTTTCACGATCACTATACTTTACTTATAGTAAAGCAAAAAGGAACTTAGGGTAAAAAATTCTTTTTATGGAATCAAGAGAGGAAGAACTAATGAATTATATGCACTCAAACCTTTCAGTGTATTTGTTCGAAGAGGATACTGTACCGTATTGAATCCAATATGTTCCGAATGTATTAATCTGAGGCAACCAATACTTTTGATACACTTTCAGTTTAACTTTTTTGAAGAAATTCTTTAACCTAACGAAAAAATAATGCTTGAAAATTAACAATTTTAAAATTTTATTATCATAGAAATATAAAAATAAATAATTAATTGAAACTTTCTTAATTCTAATTAAAACAATTAATTAGCAATGCTACTTATTTGCAAAATACGTATCAATATATATAGCTACTAACTTCATTTCAACAAATTAACCATGTAAAATCAAGTCACGACAACTAGGGTTAAGGGATTCGAACCCAGACCTCCATCGCCGAAGTATGTGACCTTGCTGTCTCAGCAATCAAGGTGGTGTCTACACAATGATTGATGTATTCTATAATAATTGTAAAACATTTGTCAACATGGGTACCAGTCAGTATTTTATAAGCATAAAATTAAGATTGATCTTGATTCGGAAATTGATCTTAATAAGAAATCTATGGTTTATATTGGTTGCAATAATTGTTCTTTAGATAATAAAACATTGAGGTTTACTCTCCTCAAGAATGTTAAGATAGGCAAGAATGTGGGAACAGCTGGTGGAATTTCAGCTATTGCATTCCTTCTCCCAAGGCTCTTTATGTCAGTTAACAAAATAACTTATGAATAATGGAGAGGAAAGTGGGAGTTTGGATATAACAATAACTTTATAGCATCATGTGTTTTATGTGAAAACACATTGTGTTCTTCAGTGAAACACAGAAACACAAAACCAACACTATGCACACCACATAACACAACACAGACATACAACATGTATCTCTCGCGTAGACAACATGTATACAGCATGTACACAACGAACACCACGCAAACCATGAACACAACATACAAATGCAGAAAGAGAGGACGATACAACACGTACACAATACAAACACAAAACCAACAAACACCACGCACATCACATAATACAAACACACACACTTACACACAGAGATAGCACGTACACAACAAACACACATGGGCACACATACACAAAAACATGCTCGAAACTAATACACAGAGGCAGAAATAGATATAACATGCGCATTGACATTCACAAATACATTCAGCTCACAATGTACACGCTCGGGTGCCCAGCCATACATTCAGACTTGAAACATCCGATCTTTGAAGCAATAGTGTGCTTTGAATTGATTAAGAAGCTATTTAAACAAGAATATATTAAAATGAATCCCAATATATCAATTGATTCAATCAATAACCCAGGCATTTGGCATCAACTCCAAAAATAAAACAATAGTTTACTACATCTATTTAGAAAATAAGAAATGAAATGGACAAAAGAACACGTAGAAAAAGTGAGCACTAAGCATACACAATGAAGAAGACATATCAGAGTAGTGCAGCCTCTCCTAGACCTTACAGAAGGATTAATTGAAGGAAATAACTGAAAATAAAATGTGAAGAGATATGGTGCAAACTCTCGAAAAGAGTACAAGCAGTGAAATATTTCCCTGACACATTCACCAGGAAGAAAGTTGACACTATACCAAGAAACTACAAACTGACTCAGGAAATGACTGGACACAGTAGCCCAAAAAATACAGTTAGTAGGTCCATGCGTGCGGTCCCAGTTACCCGCAGTTAAATGCCTAGCGAAGACTTCGTTATTCCGCCAATGGTTATACAGTTTAAACAGTTCCTCTGTGAAATAAGATTATTGGCAGAAAATATGAGCCTCACTTTGCAGTGATCTCCTGTTCCCTTTCTATTATTGTTTTTTGTGGTGGTTGGGTGTTGGTTTTGTCTATTATCTGCTACGGAAATTGAATTTATTTTAATTGATACTCTCATTTGTCTTCTATGAAAAGCAGCCTTTGTCTTCATGTCAATGGGGGTACAGGTTGCACAGTCCATCTTGATAAAAAGATGTTGACACTCGACTGCAACTTCTTCACATAGAGACCCATTGGGTTCGTTATGGTTCCTCTTCAGTCGGTTGTTGTTACTGCTCTTGGTGGATGGCTGGTTGAAGGTCAAAAATTCTGCACTGTTGACCTGGTGGTGGTATTTACGACATGTTTCAACCATTCTCTGGTTATCTTCAGGCCTGAAGATAATAATATAATAAATATATAAAATTTATATAATTTTAAAATATATATAAATATTTAAAATATATAAATATATAAAATAAATTAATATATAAAAATAATAAATAATAATATTTACAAGAATAAGGCACTACTTTAATATATATATATAAGTTACGCGTGTCCGGGTAATGAATAGGTTTTTAAAAAAAAGGAATTTAAATAAACTAGCTCGCACGTGATTGAAGACAAGAATCGAGTTTATTAGTCAGCTCCTTCTGTTTATACTCGTAGGAGAGGCAATGTTGATCTGGACTTCAACCCTCTAGTCTCTCGCGGGCGGCCGGCATTACTGCCCCCTCCCAGTCCTTATCAACAATGCTCTCCGTACAAGTGTCTGAGTTATATCATAAAATAACAAAACAAAACTTGACTCTAAACATAAGAAATGAATATAATGTTTTAACATTCAAAAATAAAATGACGTCCACACAAGTAACTGAATTAACATTGTTTATAGAAATTACAGAAATAACAAAAGATGAACTTCTATGATTATTTGTACAAAACAAAAATAACAAAATTAACAAAGGTAAACACACATAACTACACTATATCGTTCGCACCATTGGTGGGATTTTCCTTCTCACCCGTCGCAGTTCCTGAAAATGAACTATTTCTTGTTTCAGGGTGTCCGTTCCTATCCTCCATATCTGTGCTCTGTACCGTGGTAACGTTGCGAGTACTTCGTATGGCCCTACGTATCTCGGGTCCGATTTCCTTCGCTTCTGCCTATTCAGTTTATATACGAAGTCCCCTTCTTGTATCAACCCTACTGCTTTCTTCTGCTTTCCTTTGATTATATTGCTTGGTCCATCTTTCTTTTGCTGCTTTGACTCTATTATGTAACCTTTGTGGATCCGCTTCCTTTTTCCGCAATTCAAATGGTGTTGCCTCTGTGGTCGAGTGAATACTACTGTTGTATGCTAGGACCGCTCTGGCCATTGCCACATGACCCTTTATGTTTTTTGCATCAGCCAATAACTGCAAGTGTTCCGTTAGAGTGTTATGTAGTCTCTCTATTGCTCCGTGGGACCTTGGATGACCCGGTGTACACCAATGGGGGTTTATATTGAATTCTTTTAACAGGGTTTTTATTTTAAGGTTGTTGAACTCTCGCCCTCTGTCCATATAGATCGTTCTCGGGCAGTCAAACGTGGCCAAATACGACAGCAATGCCTCCTCTGTACTTTCACTTGATTTACTTGTTAGTGGCCATGCTGAGGCTAACTTCGTTAGTCTATCTATTGTTGTTAAATATTTGTTTCCGTCGTATGTAAATATATCAATTTCTAGCTCCTCAAAGGGTCCCTCGGGCGTCTGACTTTGTAATAATGGAGGTACAAGTGGTACTCTTTCATACTTCCTCCTTTTGCATATTTCACAGTCCTTTATCACTTGGGCTATCCTCTTGCCCATTTGGAGCCAGTAATGCGACCTCTGTAGATGTTTAAGGGTCTCTGTGACACCACGATGGTTGGTTTTTCCCCTGTGATAATTTAGGATGACCTTTTTCTGCTGCTCTTCGTCTTCTACCGTTTCTACCTGGTTCTTACAGATTATGAAATGAGCTCCTTGTCTCAGCTCTCTTTCCTGAATTAGTCGGAGTAGTCTATTTTCAAGTTCTTGTGATTCTATAAAGAAATGGTATACCTTTCCTGGCACTGTTAGTTGGTTTATGACTGTACTTAATTGTTCGTTGTTCGCTTTCGTTCCTCCTGTAATAATATTTATTTTTAAGTGGCCATATTTGTGCAATTGGGTGTTTATTATTTCTTCTTGTGTCGTCTTTTATAATTATTTGATTTCTCTTGTTGTTTATTATATCCTGACTAATCTCAGCTTCCGGTCCATTTCGTTGTTCTTGGTCTTCATCTGCGTCTGGTGTCCAGTTGGCGAAGAACTCTCGCACGTCCCTGGAGGTACTTGGCTCTCTCGTACTACTTCTCGTAATGACGTTGACGTTTCTGGACAAACAGTCGGCTACTTGATTATCAACGCCCTTTACGTGCTGGACCCTGAAGTTGTATGCAGCTATCCTTTCTTTCCACTTTGCTATCCGGGCTGACGTCTCCTTTAAATTCCCGATCCACATTAGGGGCCTATGATCTGTTCTAATAGTGAACTCAGCCGCAAAAAGGTAGGGTCGGAAATGTTCTACAGTCCACACTATGCCTAACATTTCCCTTTCTATTGTGCTATACCTTTTTTCTGCTGGTGATAATTTTCTGCTGGCGTAGGCTATTGGTCGCTCTCCCTGGATAGTTTCCTGCATCAAGACTCCCCCGATAGCTTCTTGACTGGCATCTGTCATTACAATGAATGGTTTGTTTAGGTCAGGAAATTGGAGCAACAGCGGGCCCCGCAACGCCTTCTTACACTGCTCCACTGCTTCTCTTAGATCTTCTGTTTGTATAAACTTCTTTCCTTTCTTTAAACTGTCCGTCAAGGGGTTCGTGATTGCTGCAAAGTCCTTTACGTACCTTCTATAGAAACCTATCATACCTAGAAAAGCCCTGATGTCTTTGGGTCCCTTTGGATAGGGTAATCGATCTATTGCTTCAACCTTCTTAGGGTCGGGTCTTACTCCTTCACCTGAGATAAGGTGCCCCATAAATCTAACCTCTTTTTGATATAAGCGGGTTTTATCCATCGCTACCTTTAAGCCAAAGTCCCTTATTCTTTTCAGCACCCTTGTAACATGTTCCTTATGCTCTTCTATTGACTTACTGAACACTATGATGTCATCCATGTAGATTTGCGTAAAGTCTTCTCCCAGTCCTTCAAGCAGTTCATCCATGAGGCGTTGGAACGTGGAAGGCGCATTCTTTAGGCCAAAGGGCATCCTCAAAAATTCGAAGTGGCCTCTATCGAACGTAAAGGCCGTCTTCTCGACATCTCTCGGGTGCATCCTAATCTGGTGATACCCGGCCTTGAGGTCGAAGGTACTGAATACAGTTGCTCCTGCCATATGGTCGAGTATGTCTTCTATCCTTGGCAGAGGGTATCTTTCAAGCTTAGTGTACTTATTTAACTCTCTAAAATCTACTACCAACCGGTATTTAGGGGGTTTACCCTCCTCGACCTTTTTCGGGACCAGCCAAATAGGGCTCGAAAATTGCGACTTAGACCTCTGTATTATGCCCTGGTCCAGCATTTCCTTTATTTGCTCCTGCATTATCTTTTTCAATTGGTGTGGGTACCTTCTAGGTTTCACGTAAACAACTGTACCTTCAGGGAGTTCTATTTGGTGTTTGACCCTACCTGTAGCTGATAACCTCTGTCCTTCACTATAGAATACTTTTTCAAATTCTTTCATTAATTCACTCACCTGATGTTCTCCTGGTATCACTTTTCCACAGTTTACCGTTATTCTCTTCCCTGGTTTAACTCTCCCTTCCACGAAGTATTTCCTTTTTCCTAGTTTAATGTCCCACTTCCCTCTTTTACACTCAGGTTTTGCATTGATTCTCTCCAAAAAGTCGCACCCTAGAATAACTCCATATTTCTGGGTCTCTAAGTGGGTCACATGCACTTTCATCTCCAAGGTCTCTCCTATTAATTCTCCCATCTCTACCTGTAATTCGCCTACCAGGCTCTTCCTTCCTGCCATGGTGACCAAGGTGCAGTTGCACGGTGTCAGCCCTGAATAATTGTCCATCCTTTTTGCCACTTCATTGTCCATAATTGTGCTATCTGACCCTGTATCTACCAAACACTTAGTCTTCCATTTGGGAAAAAAAAATATAGGGAGCTTACCTCTTATGCTATTCCTCTGTTGCTCGCCTATATACCTCTCGCCTAACCTTCAATCCTTCTTCCTCTTCTCTCGACTAGCGATCCTCCCACCACGAGTCTCTTCCAGTGAAGGCCACTTCCCTCGCTCGTACCAGCGCTCGTGTCGTTCTATCGATGTCTCTTGCTCCGACCCTGTTGACTCTGATGAGCTCCCGTCCTCTGAAGAGCCTTCCCCTTTTTGTCTTCTCCTGCCCCACATCTTCTCCCGCCGGGTTGTGTTAACTTCCATGGGCTCATCTCTTGGTGTTGGTCTATACTGTGTCGTTCGTGGTCTCTCCTTGCGATATAAATACGGACACTCTCGCGCGAAGTGACCGAGTTCACCACACTCCCAACATCCTCTTCTTACTGGCTTCTCTCTTCGCGTGTAGCCTCCCACTGCCTCATAGCTGTTCCTCCTGGCTTGAGATCTTCTCTCTTCAAAACGTCCCCGTGGCTTCCTCTCCTGTGAATACCTCCCTTGTTCTCGATCCTCATAGGCTCTTGCTCTGAATTGCCTACCCTGAGGTACTCTCCTCCTGGTCACAACTGCCCATCCTCCTTCTGACTTCCCTCTGTATATAACACCGTTATCTTCTCGGTCCATTTCTTCCTCCCGGATGGCATTAATTGTCTCCTCGAGACTAGTGGGCTTCATGATACGGAGGGCCATTCTCACTCGTTCTGGAGCTGCCTTGAGGAGAATTTCACTGGCTATCTCTTCATATATCGTCGTTCTCCATTTCGCTTCTTGACTGTCTGTGCACTTTTCATTTATCTTCATAGTTAATTTCCTTGTCGCATCCCCCAATCTGCGCCCGAACTCAGCGCAGGTCTCACCATTCTCCTTCCGCATTTCAAAAATTTTTAGCGCACTTCTAGCTACAGGCTTTGCGGCTCCAGCATATCTGTCCTTAAGGGCTGCTCGCACCGCACTCCACTCCGCACAAAACGTAAGTCCTAACTCCAGCATCACCGTAAGGCTGACCCTGGCGAGGAAGTAGGTCTTGATGTTCTTGTCTGTAGCTGGGTCTAGTTGAGTTGTGACTAACTGCTCGTTGATGGAGTCCATTCTCTCTATGAACAAGTCCAACTCTCGAGCATCACCCTCGAACCTCTTTATCGAATCTAATAGGTTCATCAGGTACCCTGCTTTTGCTACTCTCGCTTGTTCTATTTTCACTGCGAGCCTAACATCGGCTCCTGTTGTCTGTTTACTCGTCATGTTGGTTTCTACACTGGACACAACACTACACTATTAAACAGTTGGCGAATGATCCCGGGTTTCGGCACCAGTTACGCGTGTCCGGGTAATGAATAGGTTTTTAAAAAAAAGGAATTTAAATAAACTAGCTCGCACGTGATTGAAGACAAGAATCGAGTTTATTAGTCAGCTCCTTCTGTTTATAGGAGAGGCAATGTTGATCTGGACTTCAACCCTCTAGTCTCTCGCGGGCGGCCGGCATTACTTATATATATATATATATATATCGATCTCTATATCTATCTATCTATCTATATCTCTTCTCTCTCTCACTCACTCTCTCTCTCTCTCTCTCTCTCTCTCTCTCTCTCTCTCTCTCTCTCTCTCTCTCTGTCTCTCTTTATTTATGTATTTCTCAATATTTATCTCTCTATTTATCTATCTCACCCGTGGTTTCTGTTTCTCTATTTCTTCTTTCATTACTTCTTTTTCGTTTCTCTATCATATATCCTAATTCTTCAGATGTCTCTCTTTTCAGTTCACTCTCTTACTGCTTAGTCTCTCATTCACTTTTTCCTTCACCTCTTTCTCCTTAACTAGTCCATCCCTCTATAATTCATGTTTTTCGATACTTTGCACATTGTTCTTACCTCTCTTCTGCATATCTCTTTCTTTGATGTTGTATTCTTTCCATTCATTCTATTTGTCTTTATCCCTTTATCATTTTCTTTTTCAAAACATTAAAACATGAAAATGAAAACATGATACTTACTATATTAATTCGTACAATTGAAGGCAACATGAAAATTTTAACCTTGAACGCTTTTAAATTGGGAATGCAATAGATAGTGTCATCAAGTTGGCGGACTGAATGATTTAAACAGCTGAATAGTCCAGTGGAAGCTGCTAGTTCTCCATCGGAACTATAATGAAGTAGTGTTTGACAATTCTGGAGTGATTGATAGATTCAGGTGTTCAGTGCTTCCCAATTCCCACTTCAATCTAATCTCCTTATCTGTACAGTCCTCCAAAACAACAATCCAATGCCCGACCATCACGCAATACCTTAACCTTGTCTCTTTTATTTGTATTCAAATTTCAATCCCTAACAAGTACGTACTATCGTAGCATTTCTTAATTAAAACCTCATTTTTTTTATTGTTTTTAAACATACATCTATATATATATAAAAATGAATATATGTCTGTTTGTACTCCATAGATTCAAAAACCATCCATCCAATCACAGTGATAATTTAGGAAATTATTACGTATATCCCCGGGAAGGTTTATATCTTTTTTTTTAAAAATCAGAGTTGTGGTTCAGGTAATATCTCAAAAATATCATAATAGATAAGGTTTGCTGTATAACCCGTTTGTTTACATCTTGACTTTAATTAGTAATAGCAGCCACAGGTAGTTTATTCCTTATGAATAACCAACTTATAATATTTCCACATGCTTGGTTCAATTGGAAATAATCAGGTACAGGAAATTTTATTATTCTTTCCAGATTGATATTAAAGACAATTATTGTAATTTTATATTGTCATTAACTTGAATAAAGACTTTATAAATCTCTTAACTTTAATAAAGCTTTAGTTATTAGCAATAGTTTACCATTAACTTTTCTTATCTAATTGGTTTAACTTTCTTTAAGAATTAAAGAAAGTTATGCGTTACATAATAACTTATTAACTTTAAATATGCATGATAATAATATTACGAATAATAATGATAGTATTTGAACCATTATTTCTAATCTTAAAAGAATAGTTAAAGTATTTTGTTTAAGTTTAATGGATGTAAGTCTTCTTTATTTATTCCTGATTGACTAATTCGTTTGTTTAAAATATTTAATTATTAGTAATTAGTATCCGACTCTACTCCATATAGGCAAAACGATAATTTATTATATATATCGATGATAATGAGCTAAGACTTCTTTCAACATTTCTTTTTTGTATTGTTCAAGCAAAAAATATTCTTTTTATTATTTGTTTAATCTAATCTTTCAACTACCAATTGTATTAACCAATGTTTACAATTTATAATCAGTGTTAGATATATCTTTTTTCCGTAATCTATAATTTTAATTCTATATTAATTTCGTTTATCTCAAAAAAGTTATGTGTAATGGAATTATAGAAAATTTACATTGTTTTTGTTATAAGTAATTTATTATTAGAATTGGAATTAAATTATTGCCCGGGTAAAACCGGGTAGATCAGCTAGTTATTAATAAAAATGATTAAATTAATTTAAAGAAAAACATTCTTATATCTTCTTAATGCATCAAGGCTTTGATATATCACTTCAATTGTCAGGTAATTCGTACAAAATTATTCCAACTCTTTGTAATTTATTCCGTTGCTTACTCTCTTTCACACACGCATACATATACACAAACATGCACAAACATGTAAATGCACACCCCACTAAAACATGAAATGTGGAAATAGGAATACAGAAACACAGAAATCAAAAGACACTACTGCTGAAGATTACAGAATATCAACACTACTCCTCTGGATTATAGAATTTCAACATTACTGTTCAGGATTATTGAATATCCACAATGTTAATATCAATTGGACCGATATATAAAATTTCAGATATCCATCTTTTAACGTATTGTAGTATATTGAAAGTTATCCAAGAGAGTTCTGTAGTCAGATGAAGCAGACTTCTTTTGTAATTCCTTGCTACTCTATACGTAACAAAATTAGCTGCAATGGTATGCAGCTAAAGTGTTTTAATTATGCGTAAATGTAGGTGGAAAATAACTATTAAATATATGTGGGTGATAAAATGAAAATATTTGTACTTTGAAAAGTTACGTCAATACAGAAAAATTACAATTTAAAATTCAAAATATATACAGTATGAAAACAGCCTTTAATAGAAAACATCTCTACTGAATGCAATAAAGGTTGACTAATTTCATTTGAAAGTTAAATAAGTCACTTCTCAACCAGTAAATTACAGACTTTATATTTAGAATGGAAAGTAAAGTTTTCAACATTTTGATATTAGGAATGTATAATTTTGATTGCTAGAGTAAAAGTGACGTGTTAAAGAAGAGAATTGAATCGATTCGTGGCTTTTGATGAAACGCAATATAGACTTCATTTGAATGTTCCCCTCTCTGTCTTTTGATCTTTTGAAACTCAATTGATGTTCAATCAAACATCTTATTAACATTTTTTTAAAAAAAAGATATATTCTTAATAATAATTTTCTTGTTATTATTAGTGTAAAATTGAGTAACAGAAGGAAAATCATCACGACTTCTGAATTTTCTTGAAATTAGTTTGTTGAGAATTTTCAAATGATTATTTCAAGCTACCTCAGGTTTAAATTAAACAAAAAAAACATGCCATATTTGAATTTCTCTTTAATGTCATGTATATGTCTGAAATTTGTTTTATAATACACTTCGACTTTTTTATTATGTGTTTTTTAAACTTATAATGTTATTAACAACACATCAATTAATTATCAAAAATTACTAATATTAACAACAGCCAAAGATTGAGAAGTTTAACCCACTTAACCCGCACTCTTTGGGCGACAGGGTTTAACCTGTATTGATCTCTACGTGTGTACCTAGACCTTTCGACCATACCACTAAGCAGGACAGAGTGTTACACTAGCAGTCCAATGATGGTCCCTTTAATGTAATAAATTTGGGGAACTTTTGATTTTGGTAAGTAGTTTTCTTAAATTTAACTAACTTTGTATCTGTTTGTTGTGTGTGTGTGTGTGTGTGTGTGTGTGTGCGTGTGTCTCGTAATTTTTTATTGAACTAAATGTCTGAGAGTTATATAGCTGTAAACACGGCCAATAACAGGTGTAGTTTGACCATGATTTTTTTCTCTCTCAATCAATTTTCAACTCAAATGATAAAACAAATAACAAATAATAATGATAATAAAGAAACAACGATCTAATTCATTAAATAATTTAAAGTAATTAAAACATTTGATACATTAATTCAGATGTATACATATACCAACGTCTAAACGACAGAAATAAACTGAGAAATGAGACTCACATCTTTCAATAAACAACCCATATTAGTCAGTCTCTTCTAACTTACATATCCAATTGATATATATTGATAAAAGTATCGACCGTCAAGTAGAAACAAAATAAAATTTTATTTTATTTTTATATCACGATAGATATTTTTATCAATATGTATATATTTGGGATAATAATTATGGGATTCCATGAGGATATAAGAAGAATATATGGATATGAGCCTATGAAAAAGGTTTTAAATCAAAACCTAAACATTGGCAGTAAGAGCTTAATTTGAACCTGAAGAACTGACCGAGTCCTGATAAACTTTTATTCTGTTTATATATATATATATATATATATATATATATATATCTGTATAGATGGCAGCAAATTTTCTTTGAGACAAATATAATTGAAATATGCAGAAGCTTGTGCATTCACAACTTTTCTGATGATTGCCTCGAATTTCCTTGTTTTATGCGTTGGTCTAGAGGTAATTTCAATAAAGAATCCATCAAAGATAAAAGTGTCAAGAAAACCAAACCTAAGAAAAATGATAAGAAAAAACTGTATTAAATCACTAACACACTAAAAAACAAACTTTTGATCACAAATTGGTCATCTTCAGGATAAAAGACTAAATGACTAATATATAATAAGTTAATAAAGTAATCTACGATAGTTACTATAGATTAAAGTAAACATTGAAGTAATTATTAATATCGTCAGTGTCGAAATCCCACCCAACGTAACGCCCAACTGAAACACTAGATGCAGAAAATATCTGGTGAGGGGTTGAGAAGAGTGGGAGGGAAGAGTGGTATTTTAAAAGGGTGAAAGCGAAGGAAAGAAGAAATGTCCAGAAAGGGATGTTTGGGAAAACAAAGGAGTACAGTAAGAAAGAGTAAGAAACTATCCGCTAGCTGTTAACCCTCTTAGAAGAGGCTATTGCCCTCATAACGAAAGTATCAAGTATGAAGAGACCGTTACTAATGTTTATAATATTTGATCTATTAAATTTAATTAGAGACGATCCAATAATATTTCTTAACAACATCGATTTTTTTATAGATAATAAATTTAGCTCTTGTCCAATCAATATGATGATTTTCATTGCTTATATGCAAGAATAAGGCACTACTTTTTTCCTGTCTACTTAGATTGTATTGGTGTTGATTTACACGTTTACTTTGATGTTTTAATGTAAGTAAATATTTCAGTTTTTTTCATTGTTGAATCATTTTATTATTTTATATTATTATTTGTATTCTCAATAATTTTTTATGTTTTAGTTTATTCATTTTTTATAAAGCTTAGTCCTTAACTTTTATTTATGTACCATTCTCTTTGTTCATTCTTGGCTGATCTTTAATTTATTCATATTATTGGTATGGGAGGCCGTCGTGCCTCGCGGGATGGTCTTGGAGTTGTTGGAGTACTTTCAGACATTGTACCGTTGTACTTTCGGACTAAGTTGATTAGTGTGAAGGAGTCAGACCGGATAATGGCTGGAAAGTATAATCAAAAATAACTCAATAAGATCTAGTAATAGTGTCCAGACAGTAGTGGACTTGATGTATAGACCCTTTGGTGGCGGCTCATTAAGTTGGTTACAGTCGGGTAACCAACTTATGGGCGGCGTTCCGGGAGCGCTCCGGAGTTGTCTTGCAGGGTGCTGGGGTTTCCCATATGAATAATGTAAATCATAATAACCTCAGTGGTACTAACAGTATGCAAGTATTTAATTTATTTATTAGTACTTTTTCATGTTTCCTAATTTAATTATAAATTGATTCTTGTCTACCTTGTTCTCTGTGACCGGGAGCGTATGCGGTGATATTGTTGGTCTTCGGCCGTCTCTGTTCCGGTGTGCTTGGCTTCCCTCTCTTATTTCTCTTGATAACGGTTCGGGCAAAAATTGGAGACTGTAAGTGTGTGTTTTTAATTTTTCGATGTTTCTTTGTCCTACTTTGAACAATATATATATATTCACTTAATAAACGGAAAAACTATTCAAACTGGACACAATAACAGTTAAAAATTCATGATAGGTACCACACAAAGTAAAGAAACACACTTACAAATTTAAATTTTCGGGCAATCCGTCTTTAGGAGAAAAAAGACAGGGAGACCAAGCACATATTTCAACAGGAAGACGATCTGAAAATGACAACAAACGTTTCACAGTTTATTAATTATTTATTAATTTATATTTAAATTATAATAATATTTATATATATATATATTTATTATTTATTAATTATATTTCCTCATTTTCTTCAGTTTCACTTATTATTTCTCAGCTCTTCACTTATTCCCAGTTTATTTTTCTTACTTGACTTGAACCAACAGTGTTGGTCTCCAACTGGCGCTTCGTAAGAGCGCTTGTGCCCCTATCTCAATTCTGCTGATGACAGTTCCACCAAAAATTAGAGGCAGTAAGTGTGTTCTTATCTTTATTCTGTGTTCTAGTTTACTGTGAAATATATATATATATATATATGTATGATCAAACCACAATAAGAAATGGGAAAACAAGACTAAGATCTTTCAACCGTAACAAGTGGTCTTCGTCAGAGTCAAAAACCCAACTGATTTGGGTTAGGTTTTTCAAAAACTCAGTTGGGTTTTGACTCTGACGAAGACCGCTTGTTACGGTTGAAAGATCTTAGTCTTGTTTTCCCATTTCTTATTGTGGTTTGATAATTGATTATTGTTTCACGTGTTTATGTGAAATCTTTTTATATACATGTATATATATTATAGATCTCAATTTTAATTTTGTAAATTAAGTGCCGTAACTTGATAACGATATGATGGAAGTCGTAGTGATCTAAATGTAAACTTGAATTATGGTCTAAGTTTGGAAAATTTTGATGGTAATTTCAAGTGATCAGCATGTGAAGAATTTATGAGGCTGTCGGAGAGGTGACCCGTTAAAGTAGTTGAGACCGTAAATCAAACGTGTCAGCTTGATACAAACAATATTTATCAGCCGTGGAGGTCTCTATCGGGAAAACAAGCAGCTTTTAAGCAAAGGAAACTTTATAAATATCATTTTAACAGAATCCAAACAATATTTCAAATACAAATATGCTCTCGATTTTTGATAAACTACTAAAATATCAATCGGAAAGCATGCAATGCTTAAATTGGAAAACATTCATTGTCAACTTATAATTTTATTAAAACATACGTTCAATGTTCAAATTGACCTTCATTGTTATGTATAGAAGTTTTCATTCTTAATTTATTTCTAAACACCACTATCGTTTGATCAACAGTCAACATCACCTTCTGACGCAGATGTAACCTGATGATGGTCACCAAGTGTTTGAAAGGTTGTTTGATTAAATCCTTTTTGTCTGTAAAGATTTGGTTTTTCTTTTCCTTCCTAATCATAGAAAATTACATTTTCAAAAATAATTTTTGAAAATTTAAAATAATACTTCTTCTTCTTTATTATATTGAATTGGCTTGATATATTTTGTTTAAAATATAACCTTGTTTGAACACTTTTAGTCAAAGACAATGAACATTAATAAAAGCAACCATTAACTTCCTATCAAATCATTTTTAAGAGATTATCCATTCTTAATTTCAGTCCTATCTTCCCTATTCATCTCAATCAATATTAAATTAAACGCCGATGATGAATAAATATTTGATATTCATCAAATATTTAATCGCCTGATTAAACAGTTTTAAATGACTAATTAACCTGAATATAGGTAGATACATAGCAATGATTCCACATCCTATGTTTCTTATATAAATGACATTTATTTCAACTTATTTCAAATATATTGAAATATATCTAACAAAAAAGATACTAGTTTGTCAAAAAATTATCAACCTTAAACTAAACTAGAACTTATAATGCGAAGTTATGTGTGACATTTTCAAATGACTGATGAACGTGTTTATCTGTCTGGTTTAAGGTGGAGAAGAAAAATAACAGACTAGTGTGATATAGTATTACCAGGCAACCCTTTAGGTCGCAGTGGCTGTCTTCTACAAGGTAACACATATAGGCCCTCTGTTATACCACAGTATGAAGATTGATTATTCTACATTGGGATTAATAAATTCTACCTAACTCAAGTGTATTTAGAGTAGACATATTTAAGAAATACTAGACATCCTACAGCCTTGGATCGACGGCTTATCGTCCTCTCCGAGAGACGACGTGCTCAGATTTATTCACCTCCCAAGTGAATAAATCGAGGACCAGAGTGGGTATTGAACCTCGGAGCAAGCAGTTCAGAGGCAAGCATTTTAACCACTCAGCTAACCTGGCCCCCTAGAGTAATATATATAGAACAAATAGTTTTATCTATAAGAAATTCATGGGAGTAGTACACGGAGTATATTGCATGTAATGTCAATGGAGCATCTAAACATAGGTTGGATATCATTAAGAATAGCGATAAAAGCTGCTGTAAATGTGTTTTCAAAAAATAACCTGAAAAGCAGTCTTGATATCATAAACTCCAGATTGTATCAACAGCCAATTGCTAATTTGAAATAAACTCAATTACACGCCTGAGAATTCGTTAAGTCATGTTTGGCTTGGTTTGGGACCAGAGGAGATGGTAAAAAAAATGATTTGTCATAGGTTTCCGCACGTCCATAATTAGTGAGGTATCCAGCGCCCTCATGAACTTTCTAGACGCATTTTGCAAAATATCTATACCCCCATAGTAAAATAAAACTGGATAGTAATATATCAACTTCTTCACCTAAAGCATTAAACCATTAATTTATAAATTAGCACTGCCTTACATTAACATTGTAATGTACATTAACAACACTGAAGATAAATATTGTTGATTGCAAATCGTTATTCCTTAAAATGACAATTTTGTGCCTTACCTACTTGTTGAATTATTTCTACTTTTCTAAATGTTTAATAATTAATGACACGTAATTATTACATTCTATGGTAGTGTGAATTGCTATCCAATTATTTTTGAAAACTCATAAATTTTATAGTCTCATATGCATAGCTTTATGAGACAGCACAATGTTCATTAGCCCTCCACCCACTTATGCGGAGTGACCCCTGGATCTTAAATAGTTATCTGCAACATCCACTCTGGGCTGCTAGACAATGCAGAAGAGGACTTCATATAAGGAGTCTGTGTGGTTCAAGTATGAAAAATAAAAAAATACCTTCCATGTTATTTTAAATTCTAAATGTAATAGTTCATATTTTTTTCCATACTTCTATCATTTCTCTTACTCTTTGTCTGGAATTGAAATATTACATTTGCAATATATAATATGACTAAAATATATAAAATATTTGTAATATGTAATATATTTGGTTTCTTATATATATATTTTGATTCTAGGCCTATAAGAAAGTTTTTAAAGGAACCAAAATCTTCGTTTTAAAAGATTGATTTCATGCTGGAAAACTTGTCCATTCCTTTACGAACTTAGTTTATTATTCGTAATAATAGCTTGATGATGGTTTACGAGAATAAAAAAATGTCGTGTTAATTAATCAAGTGAATAGCTATTTAATTTAGTACCAATTAGTTTGATTTTTTATTTTCAGATCACCTGAAAATATATATTCATTCACTTAATAAGCGGAAAGGCAATCCAAATTGGACACACTAGGAGTTCAAAATCGAAGAATGGTAACACACAAAGTAAAAAAAAACAATTACAAACTCAAATTTTCGGGAAAAATCCGTCTTCAGGAGAAAAGAGAGAGGGAGACCACAAGCACGTTGCAGACGCAATCGCAAGTAACTCATATATATATATATATATTTTTTTTTTTCAATGGAAATACGATCCAAAACGGACAAATATGGTATAGTTCAATATAGAAAAAGAAACATAGAGAAATCAAAAGAACACACTTACAGTCTCTAATTTTTGGTTCAAACCAAAAATTAGAAACTGTAAGTGTGTTCTTTTGATTTCTCTATGTTTCTTTTTCTATATTGAACTATATATATATATATATATATATATATATATATATATATATATATATATTGGTGTATACTGGCAGCAAGTCTCCTTTTAAACAAGTATCATTAAAAGCACAGCGGCTTCAGCATTAATTATCTTCTTAGCAAGATATTCTTTTTGCCTAATAATTTTCTTGTAATTCACTGGTAGCTCATAAATTAATCTACCTAATGTCATAACGAGAATAGGAAAACAACCTTGAAGAAAACTATTGAAACTTTCTATATTAGACACTACACAAACACATGCTTTCGACCACATTGGCCATCATCAGGTAAACGGTAACAATAAAACGAAACAAATAAAACATAAACAAAAAATAAATAACAATATAAATTAGCACATTTCAAATAATGGTAGCGTTCAACTGTCAAAGTAGTGCTACATGCGTGCACCTACGCGTCAGACAGTTGAATCACCCCATCCCTTTACGCCTCCGTAAACAGCTCACAACAGAGGAGCGTTCCGAACAAATTTTATTCTAGATTCGAAGGTCCTAGAACTCGGGATGACGAACATGTCACTGATTTATAGAATATGGTGAGGCGAATTATGTCCTCAGTGTTGGTAGTTTTAATGTGACTATCGGTAATTTTTCTCAGAGATGTCTCATGTTGCTTATATTGCGTAGTCAAGTGGGCTTTGTAGAACAGAGGTATTAGTTCTCCGGTCTGCAGAGTCTCTCCTTCTTTGTCAACGCTAGTGTACCACTGATCAAGAACTCTGGCAACCGCTTGACTAACTACATTGTTAGACTAGCCGTTGTTAACTAAAACTTTAGTAGCATTCTCCAGTTCTTCGTGTTCACTAGACCAATTGCTACAATGAGTCAGGGCTCTCTTCACATATACAATGATAGTAGCCCCCTTATATCGGTCAGGACATTCACTTTGTGAATTAAAATAAAGTCCTGCATTAGTGGGTTTTCTATACACTTGCGTACTCAAGCCTTCGCGGTTTATATTGACTCGGACGTCCAGAAAGGGAATACGTCCGTCTTGACCCTTCTCGACAGTTAGTGTGAGGCCTAAAGCTTGTTGGAAGTTCTCAAGTACGAATATACCATATTGTCTATATAGCAGGCATAAACAGGTGGTTTCTGTCAGTGACAAACACATCTCTTTATATCTTTCCCATGTAAAAGTTAGAGAATAACACTCTAAGGGTGACCCCATGGCAACACCATCAATCTGGCAACACATCTCCTCTCCGTCAGGGTAGAGCAAAAGAACTTCTTTTGTGCACAACTCAATCAGACTTTTTAGGGCAGGCTTGGGGATGTCAAGTTTAGCTGGTTGATTGAGAGGGTAGATCTCTTCAAGTATAAAATAAATAGTTTTGTCAACGGGAACGTTAGTGAAAAGTGATTCCACATCTAATGAACTAATAATACCATTGGTTGTCCATGAGTTTAACAATTCAAGAAAATCTAAAGAAGAAGATAAGTTTTATTCTGACGGAACAAAGCGCGTGAGAAGAGCATTAAGTTTTTTGGCCAGCTGGTATGTGGGCGTGGGGTTCTGGCTGATGATGGGTCTAAGGCGACTGCCAGGTTTATGTGTTTTGACATTGCCGAACAATAGCCAAGTCCATATTCGCCTTTCAGTAGTGGAAAAGTAATGTTTCCTTTCTTGGCGTTAATACTTCTAATGATTTTATTGACACGTTTCTTGATATCATCTGTCGGATTTCTGGTAATTAATTTAAATGTAATAATGTCGCTGAGAATGTTATGTATGAGTGATTTTAGATATGTATTCTTCAGTGGGAATGAGAACATAAAAAGAATACATTTTCACGTAACAAAAATACATACATATATATATATATATATATAAAATAAATTCAAAACGAAGGAAACACACAGAAAGACACAGACATAACTCACATCGATATTTCGACCATCGTCGTCATCAGGAGGTGTGAAGAGCGAAGAGCGAAGAGTCCCGCAGGAAGACAGGGAGTACCGCCCTGTCTTCCTGCGGGACTCTTCGCTCTTCGCTCTTCACACCTCCTGATTCGACGATGGTCGAAATATCGATGTGAGTTATGTCTGTGTCTTTCTGTGTGTTTCCTTCGTTTTGAATTTATTTTATTTTTAAAAAAGTCCGCTGGGCCGTTTCTTTTAATTGTATATATATATATTAGTATAGGTTGGCAGTGAATCTTCTTGGAGGCATATCTCTGGATTTACTCAGAGATCAGTCTGTGTACGGGTCTCCTGCTTCCTTGTTCTCACAGCAGTCTAAGAACGTCTTCTCTCGTCTAATCGCTTAATCACTATTCAATAAATTGTCTGCAAGTTGTTGGCAACTTGCCAAGGTCAGTTCTGCACTATTTATGAGGAATGAATGTGAAATAAAGGTAAGTAATAATATTATACAGGTTTATGTGTTTTGACATTGCCATAACAATAGCCAAATCCAATTTTGCCTTTCAGTAGTGGAAAAGTAATGTTTCCTTTCTTGGCGTTAATACTTCTAATAATTTTATTGTGTACACATATAGTAATATATGCAGTCTCCATATAATAGAAGATTTATATATCAAAGATTTAAATCCCTCAATTAATGGACAGACATGCGATATGGGCATAATACCAAGCATGAGAATTTTTGAAAGCAGTTACAAGGTTAATAGGGATGCTAATTGATTGGCCTATGACAGGATGAAAAACTGTTTTACATTTGTTAACTTGTTTGGACCTGGACTTTTATTTATATTCATTACTTTAATTCAAAATCGTTTAAACTGTTTCATAATTTTTTAAAATTTTAAAATTTCTAAATTTTGAAAAATGTAAGACTAATAATTCCCAACCTGACAATGACTAAGGCATAGTCGAAAGCTTGTTGCTATCTAATGGTATAGTAAGTAATATTAAATTCTTTACCTGTGATGTTAGTTTTTCAGTTGTATTAAAATTGTTGATATTTATTAAAGTGTTTCAAAAAAGTGTCTCAATGTCCTTTGGACCACTTATTTGGGAATTACCACCTTCTATTCGTAAGACTGTCAGGAGACTGGAACAGCTTAGTTTGAAAGTTGTAAATGATGAAGCTGTGGTACATTTCAACAGAATTTATATATCAATTATCAAACTACAATATTGTGGTTTAGATCATTGATTGTTATTTACGTGTTTATGCGAAATCTTTATATATATATATATATATATATATATATATATATATATATATATAAATACTCGGTTCAATGTACATAAAGAAACATAGAGAAATTAAAAACACACACTTACAGTCTCTAATTTTTGGTTGAACCGTCTTCAGGAGAGATAAGAGAGGGAAACCAAGCGCACTGGTACAGAGACGGTTGGAGACCAAAGAGACCAACATGACAAACAGATACCAAAAGTTGGTCTCCAACCGTCTCTGTACCAGTGCGCTTGGTTTCCCACTCTTATCTCACCTGAAGACGGTTCAACCGAAAATTAGAGACTGGAAGTTTGTGTTTTTAATTTCTCTATGTTTGTTTATGTACATTGAACTGTATTTGTCAATTTCCGAAAATTTTTTGTTTTTTCTCTATGTTTCTATATGTACATTGAACTGTATTTTCATCGAAAAAGTGTATATATATACTCGTATATCACATGATTTTCCAATAAACACGTGAAATAAAAATTAACGTTTAAACCAGATTAATAAATCGGAAAAAAGACTAAGATCTTTCAACCGTGACAAGTGGCTTTCGTCATTTGAGATTTGACTCTGAATAGGACAGCTTGTTAAGGTTAAAAATCTTTTTTTTTTCTGATTTCTTGTGTTCTTTGGTCGTTAATACTCGTATATGAATATGATTTTGCTTCAAGTGAGTCACATCTCCTGTTCCGAAAACGACGATTTGTCGAAATATCAAAGTGAATTTTTGTAATGTTTTCTAATCTGTTACCTTTTCAGATTGATTTGTACATATATAACTAAAGTATAGCACGACTTGGTCAGTTCTTTAGGTTTTGATTAAACTCTCATTGGCAACAGTTTGTGGATTTCAACTGTTTTCTTTCTAAAATAATCTCTAATGTAATAGTTAGTCTTTCTCTTTCAAAAACCTTATACTTTTACCTATGAAAAAGGTTTTCAATAGCAACCAAAACGTTGGCAATGAGAGTTTAATTTGAACCTGAAGAACAGAGCAAGTCTTGATAAACTTTTATTTTCCTTCTACTTTACGGTCGATACTTTTATCAACATTTATATATATTACTAAATATAAGAAACGGTCCACAAGGACTATAAAACTTTAAATTACACAAAGAACGACACAGAAAAAAGAATAAAAAGAACACTTACAGAATTCAATATTTCGAACTGTTGTTCGTCCTCTCTTCTAGTCTACTCCTGATGACGAACAACAGTTTGAAATATTGAATTCTGTAAGTGTTCTTTTTATTTTTTTTTTCTGTGTTGTGCTTTGTGTAATTTAAAGTTTTATATATATTATATATATCCAAAGCATTGAATTTTGCTATCCGTTGCTGAATATGATACGTTGTTACATTTCCCATTTAGGGTTTTGTTTTGATAGGTTATGTTTAACTTTATAACAAAAACGTAAAAGTTTGAACTAAAAACATGGAAAATAAAACTCAGTTCTGACAGAAAAACAAGTAGAGAGATTTCCTGCTTCATCAAATGACAGAGTAGACCTGTATCCATTACACAACTATACAACGTCGTAAGAAATACCAATACTGAAATAACCATGGTATGAGTGTGTGTAATGCTTCAGGTAAGTAACTCTGTTAGAAGTACAGAGGAGTATTCTCGTACAGTAGTTGTTCTTGTAGTTTCAGTAGGACCCTATAAATGATGAAGACTTCAAACTTCGAGGCACTAAGGCAGCTAGCAAGGGGTCAGGCTAGCTCAGTGGTTACGTGCTCGCCTCTGAACTGATAGGACCGGGGTTCGATCCCCACCTGACCCTCGATTTATTCACGCGGGAGGTGAATAAATCTGAGTATGTCGTCCCTCGGAGAAGGACGTTAAACTGTCGGTCCCGAGCCTGTACGTTGTCAGGTACTCGTTAAAGATCCCTACTCTAAATACACTTGAGTTAGGCAAAATTTCGGACTCCCACTGTAGAATCTACTTCATTGTGTGGTATCACAAAGGGCAAATGCTCGGCCTAAGTGTGTTCCCTTGTGACAGCCACTTTATATAAAAAAATATATAAAAAAGGCAGCTAGCAATAAACTTGAACCTCTATTGCATGAGCCAAGTTTATTCCCCACTATATAATGACCAGACCATACTATATTTCATTTTTTTTTAACATCAATTGTACTCCAATAGTCATTTAATATTAAGTATTTATTTTTGATTATAAAAAATACAGTAGGTCGATGGCAGTCATGAAGAAATACCCAAATTATGTAAAATAAAACAGTTATAAGAGAAATACAAATGAAAACGAAAATAAAGTACGAAGAAAATTCCATGTTATTAACAAAGTTCTGAAAAGCACAATCCAGTTCAGGACAGCAGTTAACATGAGTTTAGTTTAACAAGCATCTCATTCTTGCAGAGAAAGTTTTCAAAATAAGTAAAAAAAAAAGTTATTACCCAGTACTAACCTCAGATCTTCTTTTATTTTAGATTTCAAGGGATTGAATATAGTTACCATAATTGAATTGTTTAGGCTCGGTCAACACAAGGAAACAGTTGCTGTGAAATTCCTTTGATTTTCAGATTTTTCTTTTCTCTAGTTTTACTTCCAAATGTACCAGATTACAATTTTCTTACAGAAAGTTCTTTAATGAACTAGAGAAAACAAATCAAAACAAAAATGTTTGTTCAAAATACATGCATTATACCTAATTTCTGTATAATTATACAATTATATATGTATTATACAATTATATATATAATTGTATATAACAGATTCAATAATATATCGACCGTTTGATAGAATAGGTGTGTTATCTAATCAGGATTTGGTCAAATTTTCTAGGTTCAAAAATCAAACTCTCATTGCCGATGTTTCGGTTTTATTTTAAAACTTTTTTCATAGACCTAAAATCAAAGGGTAATAAGAAATCACATATCAACATCCAACATATAAACATTCACTCACATCTTCTCCATACAATCTTCTTATATCCTCATAAAAACCCATATGACTATGTGTCATGTGTTCATTCAAACTGCAGTTGTTGAAATCCACAGACAACTTTTCTTTGTAAAATAATTTGTAATGTAATACTTAGTTTTTCTGTGTTAAATTTTACACTTCTGCCTATGAAACTTGTTTTAAATAAAAACCAAAACGTCGGCAATGAGAGTTTAATTTGAACCTGAAAAAACTGACTGAGTCCCGATAAACTTTAGTTTTCTATACATATATATTATATATATATATAGAATCAATAATATATCGACCGTTTGATAGAATAGATATGTTCTCTAATCGGGATTCGGTCAATTTTCTAAGATAAAAAATCAAACTTTCGTTGCCTTCTAGGACAAAAAATCAAACTCTCGTTGCCAACGTTTCGGTTTTATTTAAAACATTTTTCATAGGCCTACAAACAAAGAATAATACAAAATCACATATCAACATCAAATGTTTGATTTTTTATGCTAGAGAATTGACCGAATCCCGATTAGAGAACATACTTATATATATATTAATGTAGCATTTCATCCTCGTATAGCAGGAAAAGGAAAGAATTTGTTCCTTGAAACATTTGCCGCTCAATATAATTTGCTCTGTGTATATAGAATACTTGTAGTATGTAAACTTAATTAAACATTCAATGACAAAGAATCGGACAAAGAACAGACTATTTCCCATAACCGATATCTCTAACAGTAGCTTGATGCCTACGACGAACTGTGATTGAAAATATTGACTGTAGAGCATTTTTTTTTTTTAGGTTATTTATAATTTAAAAATCTTCACTGCGTTAAAAAGCTTTTAAATTTTTAGTGTTCCAGTAAGTTTTTATTTTTTTTATTCAAATATCCAAAGTTTTTCAATTTCTTTAGTGTTTCTAAATAAATTTTACATGTAAGAATCTAATTATTCTTTTTATATTTATTTTATCTATTTTTGCTTTGTATACATAACGGAAACAAAGCAAAATCTTATGTAGTTAGGTTAGATTTAGTTGCAGTGGCAGCCTCACATCTTTCACGAGTACCTAACAGGCTCGGACCGATGGCTTATTGTCCTCTCTGAGGGACAACGTGCTCAGTGTCGTTCACCTCTCACATGAATAAACCCAGCGTCAGAGTAGGCATTGAACCCTGGACCTTCCAAATTTTCAAATAGTATTGAATACACCCTTTTTCTGGTGATTAGAGTCTAATGAATCATAAAAATAAGCTCTTGGCTGTGATGATGCATAACATTTCGAACAAAACATTATGGTAGAATTGTTATTAACAGCTCTAAAGGTTTATTTCGGGTGTACTTCTTTTCTCAATTTTGAAAGAAATTCAGTAAAAGAAAAATTTAAGTTCACAATATCCGTAAACCGTACATTATAGGAGACTTTATGTTGAAGAAAAAGCCATACAAAAATAAATTCTAACCGCGCTTAAAATATGGACATTTTAGAGATGAATTACTTTATAGAATATGGTCTTAACATTATTTTTCTTTTTTTATGGTATGGAGAATCTGCTAGAAAGCCAAAAGTCTGACAGTGATTCCACAAATTGTGTCTCCTTATGATTCTACTTTGAGAATTCTGACTTTCTCAAATCACAAGTGTATTTAGGGTAAAGATCTTTAACGAGTGCCTGACATCATACAGGCACAAAAAGGAAGGCTTAATGTTTTCTCTGAGACACGATGTGGTTGGACGTTTTTACTTCCAGTGTGGAAAAAAATGAGGACCAATGTGAAAATACAACCAGGATCTAAAAGTCCACAGGCGGGCATGCAAGACAGCTTGGCCCCTTGTTCCCTTGCATTATCTACTCCATTATTATTTGTAATTATCATGTTGTTAAAGATGAATCTTCATAGTTTTGCACTCTATGCATTGCATGATTCACTATGTAATGGAAGGTGAAAATGCTGGCAGGCATTCGTGTCTTTGAGCACGCAAACTAAATACTCGTTATCACACCAGTTGGTTTGTGTGTCTTTGTTTGTCGGAAGGCTCGAATCAAAGACAAAGGACTATCACGGGTATTCACAACCCGTATTTACCTTTTTTTATTTCAAAGAAGAACCTTCCTCCTTTCTCAATCGTCTCTCAAGATAGTATAACTGCAGTAGAGATAAAACCTGTCGACTCATGCATTTCTTTTAAAGCCTGCATATATATGCAATAAATTTCTTTTAGAGCAACAATTTGATCACAATAATATAGAAGAACAATTTTAAAAGCGATAAGAACTCTTTTAAATCCTTTCAGGATTGTGATAGTTTACGATTGGGTTAGGATCACAAATGAACGAATACGAGTACACTATATTTATTCTATAAGAGGTCTGTGGTACTGCGGAGTCGTGTTTATACAATGCATACCATTGATACCTAGCAACTGTCCCTTTCAATTCAAACGGTTGCAATTTCCTGTCTGTGTCTGTCTCGGCATGACGATAAATAAGTCGCAAGGCCAAACTCTGTCTATAGCAGTAATTGAAGTGAGTGAGACCAAGTGTGAGTGAGACTTAACACTGTGCGAATAATCATATTTTTTTTCTATTCTATTGTTTTTCTAATAATATTTTGAAATACAACGTATCATCTCTGAAGTTTTGTAAAATATAAGTCAAAGACGATCACGCATGTTAGTACGTCATAAAAGAAAACACAATTGAAAAGCAATAGTAGCAAGAAATGAAAACAAAAGCTCTACTCAGTCGAAATAGTGTGGGAGAGTAATAGGTGATGAAGAGGTATAGCAAACGTATCCTCTATATAGCATTAAAACCAGTCTGTAAATTACTATTACGGTTACTGTATACAGGCTCTACAGTTATTAAGAAAGTCCATTTACATTTTTTTTCTCATCGTTTTTTTTCTGATATAAATCATCATCTTTTGAACCACATTTCAATGATATTTAATAAATATTTAATTAAAACGTAAAACTTAATTTAATTAGTGGATCAAACCACTGGAAACCAGTGCGCTTGGTTTCCCTTTCTTATCTCTCCTGAAGACGGTTCAACCGAAAATTAGAGACTGTAAGTGTGTGTTTTTAATTTCTCTACGTTTCTTTATGTACATTGGACTATATATATATGACTGTATCGGTGTTTGTATCAGATAGGAGTTTGGACGCATTCACGTTTCCGCTCCTTCATTCCTTCTCCTTTTTCTTTTTCTCCTCTCCTGAAGACGGCAAGGCAGACGTAATGATCGAGAATCGTGAGTGTTAGAGCTCTTTTTTGTGTTTGTTGTGTTCTCTAGTTGTAACTTTAATTATATATATATATATATATATATATATATATATATATTATATAAATATCAATGATCAAACCACAATAAGAAATGGGAAAACAAGACTAAGATCTTTCAACCGTAACAAGCGGTCTTCGTCAGAGTCAAAAACCCAACTGTTTATATATATATTATATATATATTATATATATAAATAACTAAATTTACAGAAAGAACACACATAAAAGAGATCACAAAAACTGCTATATTTCTACTTTATGAAGAAGAAGTCGAAAATAGTAGTTTATTTTTATGGTTTATTTTATGTGTGTTCTTTCTGTGAATTTAGTTTATTTAGTTTGTGGAATCGTTTAACTAGATCTTATATATATATAGTGTATTTCAGCAGCAAGTCCTCTTTTAAGCATATGGTATTGAATTTGATAGCAGATTCTGCATTCACGATTTATCTGCCTATAGATTCTATTTTGCTCACGATATTCTTTTGTGCTGGTGGTAATTGCCAAAGCATGCTATCATAAGATATTCAGATGGCTGGAACACTAAAAAACACTTCACCGGGAATATCTATATTTAATTAACTACTACACTAAACTGAACTAATGTGAGAAGCTTTCGGCCACGTTTATCATCGTCAGGTTCTTAACTTAATTATATTAACTAAATATACATATTACTTACTATACTGTCGTTTAAATGCTAACTGAACACTGCTATTCTGTTGAAGTGAAAGTTGGTGGTGGGGATGGAGTAGGGGTAAGTGCGGGTCAACAAAAACTCATGGCCCTTCAATTCAACCTATCTCGGTCATCGCCCTCCTTTCTTACTAATTTAAAAAAATTATCAATATTCTTAAAACCAGGAATTACATTAAATTCATTACTTTGTACATTTAAACTGGATAACAAATCTTTAATGTACAGTGCATCTAGGATTTTTAGTCTATTGAAATCACTATTAACATGTAGGATGGTGGCACCCTCAACCAGGTTCTGCCTAGACAGGGGAATACCATGTGCCTCTTCTGCGTGGTTCCTTGGAGCTCCTGTCGTGAGACGGACAGTCAGACGTCTTGACAGATTCGTCCTAGTCATCCCGACGTACCTAGAGGGCAGAGCTGCACAGTTCCCTGTGGTGCAAGTGTATTGGTACAGTAGGTGACTACGATTGAGGTCTGGGATGTGAACTCTCGGACGGTTAGAAACTAACAAGGTTTGAGTCCTATTACTTTTGTAGTAGATGGCGGTCTTCAGTTAGTTGGTTAAACCTTCGTTAGTTGCTTTAACATTATTACAAATCAATTTTCTAAGCGCTCGATCTTTCTGTTTATACTCAGTGCTCATATACGCTTTATGAAACAGCTGTATTTGTTCACCAGATTTTCGGTCGTTCTTCATGTTGTTGTTGTCCCATTTTTCTAGATATGCTTTAACTGCGTTGGCCACTGCTTTGTTTGAAAATCCGTTATTGACAAGGACTTGTGTACACTTGTCAATTTTGTTATGTATGAGAGTCCAGTCTGTACAGTGGGTGAGTGCTCTTTTTATATAATCATTACTTGCAGACACCTTATATCTATCTGGGCACTCACTCTTGCCGTTTAGACAGAGGCCAGGGTAAATTTGACGGCTTCCGGTAAACTTCAGTATTGAATTAACCGGCTTTCTGTTGTATCAGAATATCCAGGAAACGTAATTTCCCTTCTGCAGCGCATTCTGAGGTGAGTATTCACCATACCAATATACATTCACTACAGGGAACTGTGCAGCCCTGCCCTATAGGTAACATATATATACATATATATTCTGCTTCTACTTCTTCCATTTTTAAACAACCCCCTTCTATTAAGTTTAAACAACCCCACTCTTCTCTTAAGTCTTCCAATGTTGACCGTGGAATGAAACAATGTGGACACCGTGGCTGTCAAACTTGTTTAACTATCAACCCTAATCCTTCCTTCGGTTCCCTTCTCAACCATCATTCCTGTCCTAGAGGTCAGGAAAAAAACTGTACATATAATTTGGAAATGTCGATTGCACAACGATATGGAATATTGGAATTTAAATCTTCCTGGATGTATAGATTATAGCAAAAGTTTTGTTTGTGTTTTTCTTTATAACTTTAGTTATTAAAAAATATATATATAATATATATTGTCTGCCGCTCCTCAGGCAGACGACTCAACGACTCAGGCAACGACTCTGACTGTAGAGCAACTGGTTTCTATGTTCCTGATGGCGTGGCCATCAAAATATAGTAGTGAGTTGCTGTTTCATTTCGGTGTGTTCTTTATGTCAATATAGTTTATTTAGTTCGTGGGATCGTTTCATGCAATTAGTTATATATATATCTTAATACCTAAGGTTACAAAGAACAACACAAAACATTTGATATAAACTATACATCCAGGAAGAGTTAATATTCCAATATACCATATTCTTGTGCAATCGACATTTCCAAATTATAAGTACAGTTTTTTTGTGTTTAACTACCTTTTCTTGTTAATGTATATATATATATATATATATATATATATACTTCGTGTGTGCATATGTGTGCGTGTGTTGGTTAAGGCAGCAACAAAACTCACTTGACTATAACCGAGGTCTTCAGAATGACTAAAGAATTTACTTAAAAACAATTTATTTGTGTTGTGAAAATTTTCAGTATATGGATTATTCTGTTTAAACGAGTTCTATATGTAGTTCACTAACATTTACCATATTTCTAATTTCACAAGTAATAAATCAGTGTCAATAAATGTTTGTATTATTCAAATCTTTCTAACACTGAGCCCATTGTTATAAATGATGAAGCAAAGGAGTGTCAGTCGAGAGCTAACAATAGTACGAAGTGGTATTGTGAATGTAACAAAAGGAGGTCGGATCTAGGGAAGGTGAAGAAAAGAACTGGGCAGGACAGCCGTTGAGTGATGGTGGACGCGTTTAAGTAGGGCAGTTTGAGACCCTCTGTCCACGCCCTTGTGCTACTGACTGCCTTCAATTCTCCTTAAAAACGTTGCATTTCTTCTTCATTTCTATTTAAGTAAATGGAGACTTCTACTTTTAGCCCAGTTTTGTATAACGATCTAAATATCACTAGATAGAATTGCCCATAACAGTTAAATAAATTCCATATCATATATATATATATCACTCAACACAAAAAGAGAAAAACATAGATAAAGACATACAACACTCACTACTATATTTCGACCAGCGTCGTGATCAGGTTTACATATACATAATATAATTTATACACTTTAACACAGAGAAAAGAACACAGAAAGACACTACAGAACTCACTTCGATATTTTGACATCCGTCGTCATCGGAAAGAAGTGCGAAGTACTGAGTTTGCTTCTCAACGCGAGTACTTCGCACTTCTTCCCGATGACGACGGATGTCGAAATATCGAAGTGAGTTCTGTAGTGTCTTTCTGTGTTCTTTTCTCTGTGTTAAAGTGTTTATTGTCCACACGGACCTTTCATTTTATTCGAAGTAATATTATTTATATATTTACCGCTAATATACATAATTTATGTATATATATATATACATAAATTAATAATCAACAATAACTCTTGATATATATATATATTGTTAAAATTTGCAGCAGCTTCTGCACTCACTAACTTTAAGCTGGTGGCCTCGATCCTTCGGGCGATTTTTCTTTCTTCTGGCTGCAGTTGCCATAGCATCTGTCCTAGAGACATCTTCAATATTATACGAGCTTTCGACCATAGGAACATTGGTCATCTTCAGGTAGAGCATGCATTGTAGTAAACAGCTTAAATGCCAATCAGGTTGACTAATTCGAGCCAATCAGAGCGCAGGGTTAAGGCTGCTGCTCTGATTGGACCTCATGCTCGGCTCCAGGCTCCTGCTCGTCGGAATTACATACATGTCCTTGACCAGGAGGTTTATAGAGGGGTTCCTTTCCTTTATGTACAGGGCTTCCAATATTTGTAGCTTCTCCGCATTCTGTTCCGCCTGTATGATGGCAGTGCCCTGCACCAGCATCTCCCTCGTCAGCTGAGTGTTGTGCTTTTCCTGTGTATGTTTATTGGGGGCTCCCGCAGTCAAATGAAGAGTTAGCCTCCTAGAGAGCTTAGTCGCAGTCATCCCAATGTACTTGGAAGGCAGGCTTTCACATTCACCTGTGGTGCAAGTATACTCGTACACCAGGTGACTGCGCTGAAGCTTCGGGGTATTCTTCTGAGGATTGTTTTTCAGCAGTAAGTTACTCGTTCTCTTGTTCTCTTGTTCTTGTAGTAAATATATATATATATATATATATATATGGTTGAGCAGACCAATAACCTTGGCTATTCAGCTTTGGATTACCACAGGACTCTGGGAGTTAGGTCATGCTTCTCCCGATGGTGATATATCCCGTTACTCAGGGATTCAGGACTCACCCTGGTATTTCAGCTCAGCCCTAACTAGTAGAGCCTCACTGATTTAGCTCACTGTGTGTTACTCTCCAAGCACCAAAAGAGAAAGTCCACTTCTCACATGGTGAAACAAGAAATACAACAAACTAATCAGAGAACAGCTTAGTGTTAACCTAATCCTGCCTTTGAAACTACAGCTACCGCGGGCCACCTCTACATCTTACACCTATCCATAAATTTTTTTTATCATAGTTTGGTCTTGCGTCAAACAGTAAACACCTTTAAGCCAAAGTTTCGTCTATAATTGTAGACATTTTCAGTGCTTAATATTTTTCTGTAGTTTTATATTAATACAACGGTCATGTATTGTTTTCTTGCAATGGAAAAATACTAAGCCCTAGAGATATTTACAAAAATAGAACTTTTACTGCTTGACGTTCAACGAAACCTAGATTAACAAAAATAAAGTTAAATAAATATATATATATATATAAAAAGATTTCACATAAACACGTGAAATAACAATCAATGATCAAACCACAATAAGAAATGGGAAAACAAGTCTTGTTTTCCCATTTCTTATTGTGGTTTGATCATTGACATATATATATATATATATATATATATATATATATATATATATATATGTGTGTGTGTGTGTGTGTGTGTGTGTGTGTGTGTGTGTGTGATCGAGATAAGAAAACTTTGAAGTATACATATAAATATATATTTTAAATTTGTCCTGCAAGAAATATTCATAGCTTTGTCGTATTCATCATAATGTTTACCATGTGTGAACAAATAACGAAATTTCACGAACTGGATATCAAATAGCTAATTTGGACAGTAATTAAAGTATATTAAGTCAAATTTTTAGATATTTTTCTATTACAGTCCATACAGAAAAATAAAATACATTATTTACAAACGCCTGTGTTTATTTTTAGTTAGAAGTTGAAGTTAAATGAAATTGTTTTAGTTGTTTCAGTAACGCTTGAGTTGCTACGTGTGGTGCTCTATACTGCCTGCACAAGGTTTTGTTTGCATTCTAACATCCCCTAGTAATGTAATAATTCATACTGCTATTTATTCTTTCCATAATATCTTCCTTCACTAAATTCTTATGCTTAACACTTCTACTTGTATTATACTTCGTGTTCTATTTTATTTTTATTTTTTTTTTGAAGAATATATTGTTCTTTTATATATTAATTATTCTTTACTTTACGCCATTTTGTAAGTTAAGATTAAAAAGAAAACAGAAAAGTATAATGTAAAATTGTTTTTAAAAAGTAATAAGAGCAAAAATAAAACCAGTAATAAATCTAGAATTAGTCCATTTTATGAGAAAATCACAAAACAATTATTTATATATTTTGAACGCAGAGGAAGAAATAAAAATTAAAACTTACTTAACAGTATGTAATTTGGTCATTGTAGATTTCAGGGGAAGGAGAAGCCTCCTTGTAAGATGAAAAGAGCAAATGATTTGTTTGGTTACACATAAATATTTTATAGTAGCGTGTATACGACTTCCTTACAGGAATATGAGGACGCCTTCACGCCTTCCTCCTTCCCTCCACTAATTATTATCCTGATAACTGTAGAATGACAACATTATAGAGAAATGTGAGCATATGCTTCTTCCTTTGTGTTCTTTAGTTTAAAGATTAATGTATATGCTACAGTACATAGATATTTATGTTATTAGCAGAATTAGAAATAGTCAATAATTTAGTTCTCTTGGTTAGCGTACCTTGAATGATTTCTTTTATAGCATAGTGGCAGGTGACAGAAATCTGAAACAAACAAATAAAAAAATATATTTATTTCATAAAACGTTATTGCATAATAAATATTTCTATGACCAAGTATGGTTTAGCAGATGACTTTGGTATTTTATGTACTTTAGTAGAAGACCAATGATTTTAATCTTGGCCATGATCCTAGACTTTTGATGAGGATGATCAAAAAGTTTTCTGCATGCAGTCCCTCGGAGAGCACATAAACGTCAGTCCCAAGCCTGCACAATGTGAAATCCATATTCAAATCAACTTTTGTCAGTTAAAATTAAAGGCTCCCGATGTCAAATTCACTGGGAATTATGGCTTGGCCATAACTGAAACGAGTGTAAAACAAAAATTGACCACCTTAAACAGCAATTCAGTTAATATATATATATATATATATATATATTCAGTTGGGTTTTTGACTCTGACGAAGACCGGTTGTTACGGTTGAAAGATCTTAGTCTTGTTTTCCCATTTTCTTATTGTGGTTTGATCATTGATTGTTATCAATTAATTAATTTTCTTAGTTAAAAAATTCTTACTTCTGCCTATGAAAAATGTTTTAAATAAAACTGAAACGTCGGCAACGAGAGTTTTGATTTTTTATCCTAGAAAATTGACTGGATCCCGATTAGAGAACACACCCATTCTATCAAACGGTCGATATATTATTGAATCTGTTATGTGTATATATATATGTTCAAACAACAATAATTTGTTAACAAACCACTTCATTTTTTGGTTTGATCATTGAGTGCTATTTCACATGTTTATGTGAAATGTTTTATATATATATATATATATATATATATATATATATATATGTGTGTGTGTGTGTGTGTGTGTGTAATTATATAAATAGTTAAGTTTATTATTAAAAAACACGAAAAGAAAGCAAACACCACGGTTCTCCATCTTTTCAGACTGAAGGCGCCTTCAGGAAAAAAAACACAACATCGAAGATGTGAAATTGTTTGGTGATCGTTTGAGGAATATATATAAACTATATTCACAAAGAGAACACAAAAATGAAACAGAAACTCACTACAATATTTCGATGGCCTCGTCATCAGGTAGATAGAAGTGAATCGCTCCGAAGATTTTGAGTGTATCTTTTGTAGGTGTTCTTTGGGGGCTAGGAGCCTGAAACCAGATGCATTGTCAACCTCCTAGAAAGGGTAGTAATTGTTGATTCTATATATGGGTAATGTAAGAACTCACAGTTTCCTACTGGACACAGAACAAAAATTTCAAGGGAAACCATGGTTAACAACAGGAAAATAATATGAAGGGAAAAGGGCGTGAAAAGACTCAGGATACAAGAGACGCTGTACATACTGGAAAAAGATCCAAGTATGAACGAGCAAAAAGATAACTTTAACAACCAGTTACGCTTCTTTGGAAACCTAAGGCAAGTGAAAAGATTGATGCCAACACTGACAACCCCAAACCTGGCAGTTTAACCTTCTGTTAACCTGCCTGTCGTGTTCATAGACTGTTCCTTTATTGTTTATTATTGTAATGTGATTTACAATCACATGTAATCACTGAGTATGTCTCAGGACAGGAAGTTCAGTGGTGTGATGACGCCATATATATATAAATAATTTACATCTATAAAAAGTCTAAATATACTATGACGTAATGATTGCAGTAACAAATTACACGAATACTGAATGGATTTTTTGTTATATAGTGTAGAAATGTACTATAATGTAATAACTACACAGTAAAAGAAATGTTGGGTATATTAAATTTGAAAGAAAATTAATACATTAATAAAACTCATAAAAATACGAATTAAGTCACTTAATTAATTATTAATGGGAAATTAATTATTTACTATTGTTTTGGTAATTTAAGAAAGCTGATATTGTATGTTAATCATATCTCTATGTAGAGATCGTATGGTATAAATTCATGAATTTTTAATGGTAGGAATAGGTAATCTACGATTTATTCCGACATCAATAGTGTTTGGGATGAGACCAGATGGAATGAAACTCTATAAAATTCAATGAATAAATCTGAACGGATGGGAGATAACAGATTTTGAAGTTGGAGTGAGAATACTTCACAAAATCAATGTAGCTAACACATATATCAAATCATCTGAAACCAACTCATTAATTTTACACTTTTCATTTGAAATTGAAAACTAAAATATAGCAAAGACTGTTTCAAGAGGTTATTATTTTTATTTTATATAATGGTCATGGTCATAAAAATATTGGTTTTTAGGGAATTCATTCGTTTTGAGGTTTTTTGAATTCATAAGTGATGTTTTTAATATGATGTCTTGTTGTGTGTGTAAAAGAGGATGTAGCAAAATATTTAAGATTGTAAGTTGCAAGTATGTAACTTGGTAATAAAAACATTCCAAACACTGTAGACATATTTAAGAAATTTTAAGAGGCATGATAATAATATTTCATGACTAAATGAGACCTAAGTTCTATTGAATTCTCCTAGATTTTGAGAATTTGCCCACAATTGCCTTGCTTGAGGGCAAAGTTAAACTAAGTTTAGCACACTCTAATCTGATTAGGTATCGACTGCTGAAAGAGGCTCTTTACTGCATCTCGCACGCATTTTCGTATCTCTAAAGATAGTCTCCTTTCTGCTAACTACTAAATCAAGAACAAAGGGAAAATTAACATTTTGAACCTCGGATATAATATAATTTACTGAAGAGACAAATTGAATTATGTCTACTATATATGGAAAGACGCCAAACACTCTTCTGAATCACATGCGATTCCTAATCTACGTAACATGTTTGCGATGAGTAAAATTCATTTTTCATAATTTATTAATAGTTTCTACAGCTTATTCATAAACTAAATATCTGTTTAAATAAGGAATTTATTAACACATCATCTACAAGGATAAGTAACGCAAAACATTAAAATACAGTGAAATATAACTCCTGATTAGAGAGGAAAGAAACATTAAGTCTTCTCACATACAAAAAAAAGGTTTTTAATTACACAATGCGTTTCGACACATAGTATTCATCGTCCGGTTGCATCTATAATAGATGTAACATAAATTGTAGATGTAACCTAACGATGAACTCTCAATGTTCGAACGCATTTTGTAATTAAACCCATTTCTTTGTGTGTGAGGAAACCTAGTGTTCTTTTCCTTTCTAATCATGAGTAAATACCACACAATAACTGTTTGCATAGCTCGTGAGTAAAATATCATTTCATTTTTATTAAAAAACCTATGAAATTATTAAAATAAAAACAATATTTATTTACGTGATTCCATTAGTCTTAGGTTATAGTATAAGAAACATTATTACATTTTAATAGATTTATATTTTGAAGTAAACGATACATCAAAAACTAAAATATGGTTATTCTTAGACTAAAAAGAGGCCATGGTTTACGGGATTAGTACTGCATTCAACTTTTCAATTATTAGTTCTATTTACTGTCATAATTCTTTATTTCTTTAGCATATTTCTACTTATTAAAAAGTATGATTATCACATGTAATTTTTTTGGTAGTAGAATGTGGTTTAATAGGAATTATGTTTTCCTTTAACATTGAAAATTGGATGGACATTGCTAGCCATGTCTGTGGTAGATTTTCTTACAGGGGAGATAAATCTCTCGCACGTCATATCTCAGAAAAGAGGATAAGCTATGGAAACCGAGCTTATATAAGGTCTCAGTTACTCATTAAAGATCCCTAAGCTTCACCAATCTAAAATATAAAACTTCCCATATTAAAGAAGACAGATTTTATATTCGCCTAAGAGTAACGAATATATCCGCGCACTATAGTACACGTCGTAACTATCAGTTCCAGACCAGAGGCCTTCTATTGCTTGATTACTGTGCAATTATAACTTGGACTGTCAGTAATTCATGTCGGATACCTAGTTCGTCTGTATAGTAATGACGTCATCTTCGCGGTCATATGGTATTGTTGATCGTAGTTCTCTATGTTTCAATTCGTGAGTTGCAAAAATAGTTAGTGGATGAAGTAATTATTCAGTAAGGTTGAGGAAGGTTGGTGGCGGGATTGAGAGCTTGTACAAGGAGGTTTGGATGAGTAGGTAGTTTGTTGTCTTCATTGGTAGTAAGTCAGGTGATGTAACTATCGATGGATTCCATTTTCACATCATGGTGAATATCCATATTTCGGAAGTCCCAAGTAGCCCTGGTTATAAGGCGGGTACACTTATTTTGAACGATCTGGATACAAGCCTTGTTCGTTGGTGCTGCTCTAAACCAGACGAAGCATCCATGAGTCATCGCTGAACTAACCATCCTCCCTTATAGATTAGGTCCTTGACTGAATTGGGAGGATTCCTTGATCTGAGAAGAGAGAGAGAGAGAGAGAATATTCGCTTAAATCAAAATTGGTATCAAATTACAAGTGAGCTACACTTTCCGCCTTCTTTAAAACAATAAAGAGAAAAGCCTAAATCTTTGATCGTTTATACAAAGATACGACTACAATTTATTTTAGTTTCCACTAAATGAATGATAATCATATAAATATAACACCGCTTTTTATTGTTTAAATCAAAGGAAGGCAGATTACTGTTGATTATGTTTCACTTATATAACCCCCTTAATAAATTCTTGATTGTATAAGTCTGTGAGGTCTATTTATTTATATTTAAATCTATAGTACTTTAGCCAGTGGTTAGGGAAATTATACGACATAAACCTTTAGAAAATCCAAAAAAATACTATTTTCCTTTCTTATTGAGTTTGAGTCCAGGGTCAAACAGTAAAACACCTTTAAGCCTAAGACAGCACTGACGCTAGACCAAATACGTCGATAGAGAAAGAAAAGTAGTGTTGAATATATGTGGTAGAAATAAGAATTTGTTCATTCCTCTTATATCGGTTTATTTTAATTAATAAATAATTATTTAGTAAGCAAAAGTGATTTGATAAGCTACCTCCAGCATGTCAAAGTTTTGCTGGCATATTTTTCCAGTTTAATGCAAAACTTCGCAGGAGCTCTTTCCTTGTTCTAGTCATTCATCTTTAAGTCCGCCAAACAACACAAAATGCACTTCACAAACAAATGCGTTATTAATCAACAAATCATGATATCTGCAAAAAAAAAAACTCCTTGTGATCTTGTGATCTTTATAAAGAAGTCGACACAAAGCTGGTTTATCACAAACTAACTAGTTCAGCACAATTTAGTGTTACATTTTTTGGACAGACCTCTTATGGACTACCATAAGTTAGTTCCCGATAATTTAAGGATATATCAGCCTTGTGAATTTAATATGGTTGTTTTAGACAATTTAATATAACCAATAAACTGTTTAGTTATCTTTGAGTTCTTTTTAAAAGGAACAAGGCGTCATTAAAACAGTGTTACCAAAAAATAAAAGAAGTTCAGTCAGAGAGTGCATAGAAAAAAATGTTATGTAGTAAGGAACTGAACAATATTCAAGAAAGGAGATAAATTTTTATCATGACAGCTAGACAGATACTAGTTTATTTAAAAGATTCTTTGTTGAATTCAATTTAATATAGTCCCAATACATTCAGCTCAGAGTGGAAAGTTTTTCTTGAGTTGTTTAGTTATTTACAGATTGAGAAATTATTTCTTGTTCTACTGTTTATTCTATAAATAAAAAAGTCTGCTCAGAAAAAAGTGACTGAACTAAATGTATGCTCTTCGCTTATTTTAATCAAAGCGAATTCATTAGGCTAAGATATGTTAAGCGCTATAATCCAAACATTTAAATCATTACTTCGGCATATAAAGCTTAATCAACTGGAATTAATGAAAATTTCCCTAAACGTTCAAAGCATAATATACAAGTTTCATCTCGTCTGTAGGGATTATTTCATCTTAATGGTACACGTATCTCTCTTTGCTTTAGCTTAGTTATATAAATACAACTCAGTTCTATATGTTGGCAACATGTTGTTTATATTGATCCATTCTAAATATTAAATAACTTGTATTTTATATTCATAAATAAAACTTTCGTATACTTATAAACGCAGTATTTAGTGATTTAAATAGAAGTTGAATATTTGGATTTATTTATTATTAATAAAGATCAATGTCTAAACTATAGTAGGAAATCGAAAAAATGAATAAGATCTCTCTACGAAAACATGTGGTCTTCGTCAGAGTCCTAAATAATACTGATTGATAAGTTATTATTAGTATTCTAAGTATTTGAATTTGTCATTAATATGCATCTAAGTGTATCAGTCTTCTAAAGCGATATTCAGGTTTTTTGATTTTAAACTGACCTTATTTGATTTTTCTTATTTTAGTAAATATAATACAATATTTTTTTCCATGGCAAAATAGAATTGATTATGCCAAAAAAACTCTTTTTCAATTTAGTGATGAATGAAATTATCAAAAGAAGATTATTAAGAATATTATGTAACATATAATATTAATATGCTAAATATATTTAAAAGAATCACAAGCAATCCATCAAGTATAAAACAATGAAAATACTTGATTTTACACTATTCCTATATTAGCTTTAAACTTCAAAATCCATTCATTTCTTGATAATGGCTGAAGACAGCAGAAACATGTTTTCATTTAGCATGTCGATTGGTAACTTACTATATTCTATGGATACAGTAACAAGATCGTTATTCCAGAAACTCGAGAAACTTATGAAGAAGCAAGTTTCAGCTAAATATGGTCTAATTTTTACTTTACTAAATACGATCACGTATAGTGATCTTGAAAAAATTACTTATCGTCCATAACAAAAGAAAGGTTTTGTTTGTACATTACTTATAACTGACTTATTTCAAGTTGTCTTTACGGATTATACATTAGAGAAACCGAGCCCACCCTTAGAAAAATTTCTACTTGTCTGTCTAAAAATTTTATCAATAGCAAACTGAGGTACCATAAGTTATAGCAAGCCGAAACTTTGACGGTAGGTTTGTAAATGTATAACTTAAAAGCTAAGATTTTAAGATTGGAAATTCAACAAAGAAGCAAAGTTACAGACTTTTAAACTGTGTTTGCCCGGCTACGAAAATATACAGGTATATAGCTAAAAATATACAGGTATTTTTAAGTGTCTGATACTGTAGCAAATGGGTATTATTAGTTCATTTTAATTTCGTTCGCGTTTATCATAATTTGCTCGCTTTAATAAATTGCGTCCTACCTAGCCAGATACTAAATAAGAAGATGCCTAGAATAAAAACAAATTTGAGCTTAGTATCTAAAGCTGCAAAACGTAAAAGTAACTCCAGATCTATTGACAGTTATGGATTTTACTAATAATGATATTTTCTACTATTCAATAGCTTTTAATGATGTTTTGGAATAGTATGTATCATCTCTGATTTTTTGTAAAATACTTGTCAAAGAAAGGCACGTCTGCTAGTCAACAAATGCATAAAAGTCATAAATTGTTGATTTATTAACTTCAAAGTTAACAAAACTGTTTATAAATACGAATGTTTTCAGTGTTGATAAAATTGATTACTGAATCAAGGTACGGAATCATTGAATTGCAATCAAAAAAAAAAAAAGAAAAGAAAAAGCAATTGAATACCTTCTTTCTTACTTTTAGTTCAGTTCGAAATAAGAAAAACTGTTATCAAGCAATTGCAGTGCCAACTTTGGAAGCAATTTAAACAGGCAGAAACCTTGCCATCTGCATATCATCAAGATTGGGATATATTATCAGCCAGGCATTACTGCCGCGTTTAATTTCCCGACTGGCCTCAGTGATAAGGGCGAATAAAACCTTTCAGTTTCCCAGCCGGGCAAAATTCAGTCTACTTATAGAAATCCCTGCCTCGCACTAACTAAAAACTCATAGTATTTTAGTGAGTTACTCATCGGATATTTCACTTTTGAGGAAATTAGAAGGAAAAAATCCGATACAGCTAAACTGCGTTGATAGTGAGGAAATTATATTACGTCTTCACCACAAAGAAGACGCATTTATTTTACGAATCGCTTTGAACACTTAGTTTTCATCATCAGGCACATTTACCTCAGCAGGGGTGTTCCTGAAAACAGCTATTCAGTCATTTGCTGTTCAATGATTGAACAACTGTTTACAGGAACATCTCTTCTGAGGCACATATGCCTGATAATGAACACTAAGTATTCAAAACGCGTCGTAAAATAAATACATCTTCATTTTAGTGAAGACGTAATATATTTTCCTCACTATCATGAGTAAATACCACACAATAAATGCTTTTCATAGCTTGTGAGTTAAGTAATAATGTTGAAACACATAATTTTGCTTTGGGTCATAGAATTAGCATTAACTTCTGAGTTTACTTCCCTTGATTATTTTCAACCATAAGAAAATGAAAAAAAAAACCTTTTTTATTTAAGTAATGAACATTCTGGTGATGTAATTTTGTTAGCCAAACTCTCTGTTGTTCATATGTTCACATTATCTTGAACCCGGCTGAATTGAAGTAATTTTGTTCAATGCAATTGAACCGACCAATTTGTTCCCATGTTTCATGCTGAAGTAAATTAGTTTTTTTTTTAACAGTTTACTGCTATTTTAATGACTGTACATTATTGATTAGTTTTGTTGATTGAAATGGTACAATCATACAAAGAGTAGGGACTTTTAACGAGTACCTCGCATCTTACAGGCTCGGAACTGACTGTTTAACTTCCTTTCCGAGGGACAGCGTGCTCAGATTTATTCACCTCCCATGTAAATGAATAGAAAGCCAGAGAGAGACTGGAACCCCCAAACAACCAGTTCAGAGACGAGCACGTCTCTGTTAAGGACTGAGCCAACCTGACCACTTGTATTCATCCTAAAAGCAATAAAAAGTAGGTTTTCATATTAAGTAAGATTTCTTATGTTTGACATCCCAAATATGTAGCCATGACAAAAATCCGAACATGGAACCTTTGTCACTATCCCAAACACTCTATTACAGACCTCAGAGGTATTTAAAGACAATAGCTGATCTATAGAGTAAATCTGGACACTGCTACATCACTCTCACACAAAACTTCATCCAACCATGGCTGGATGTTGGATTCTTCTAATTCTTCAACATTTATACATTTTCTGTTATCATGCTTCCAAAAATTATTTTGAAATTAATAGTATATTAAGTATAATAAATTGAGGGGCCATGTTAGCCCAGTGGTAACGTGCTCTCCTCTGGACTGGTAGATCCGGGGTTCAATACCCACTCTGGCGCTTGATTTATTCTCACTGGAGGTGAATAAATCTGAGCATTTCGTTCCTCCAAGAGGACGTTAAGACGTTAAGGTGCACGGAGCCAGGTTGTGTTAAAGAACCCTACATTTAAGTACAGTTGAGTTAGCCAAAATTAATACTCCCAAAATAGAGTGTTCACTGTGTAGTATCACCAAGAGCCAACTTCGGCCTACGTGTGTTCTCTTATAAAACTGCACCTTAGCCGAGCTATAATAATTTCGTGTAACCTCGAATTATAAATCATAAAATAAACGTAAAAAAATCCTTAAATGATTTCGCTAATGATTAATTCATACTACTCAAATATTTACATTTTTTTGGCGTTCAGATACCTTCCCTTTAGCCAAAACTTTCTTTTTACCAACTCACTCATTTTATATTCAACTTATTTAAACAAAAAAAAATTACAGGATATTATCAATTCAAAGTTTTCAGTTTTATAATTAAAACTTCTTTTCCTTTTTTCCAGTTTGTAATTAATTAAGCCTCTGTTATTGTAAATTTTTAAATGAGGCTTCTCTGTTAATGAAATCTAATTTCTTCGACCATTATTCTTGATGAATATTATTTTCATTGTGTTTTTACACACTTGTAGTATGACTAGGGTGAACGTTGAGTTGAAACATGCAAACACTATCAAATATCACGTTCTAATGATTAGTGAACGCTGGACGTCAATCAACAAAAAATCAACAAAAAACTTTGAATTAATATGAGTTAGTATGACTAATAAGGCAGATGTTCTAGAACACTTCATTAGCGAAATGACCAAAGAGTGTTTTATGCCTTATAAATTTCTGACAGGAAAACTGACAGAGGAGAGATTGTTATCAATGTAATCAGAAAGGCAATTTAGTAATACCAGCATTGCTTACTCATCCTGTAATACAAACTTTACTGTCCAAACATGTATGATAATTCTCAACAATTCAGAGGATATGTCGCTCTTGTGACAACAATTCAAACTTTACCCAGATGAGAGCTCTATTTGACAAAGTACCAGGATTGTCCATATTTTTATAAAATACATAGCTTAATTAATCACTGAACGTTCACTTTACCGTCAACAAATAGTGAATCTCAATCATTTACTTTGTTTAGCCTTGTAATATCTAGTAAATTAATAATTTACAAGTAACCATACTAGAAATACCTTTCAACAGTACTAATATAATCATAACCTAATCTAAAAACATTATTTGCATTGATAATATGCTGTATATACTTTTAATACAATTTTACTCAAAATGAAATGTAGCCGGTGGAGATAACTACGAGAGGGAATATAAAACACGAGATATTTAGATACAAAGAAACATATGGATCATTTATAACTTTTTTCGGGGGAACTAACTACGGTATTTTCATTTTGATCAGGGTTCTTCTTTGGGATCTATCGCCCATAACCAAAACGCCGGGGCATAATCTACCGCCCGGGCAACACCGGGTAGATCAGCTAGTGAACCATAAAGTAAACAGTGTATTACGTAATAATGCATAATTTAATGTAAAAATAATGCATTAATGAATTAAGAAAATAATGAATCGTGATAAAAAAAGATTGAAATGTGGACATGAATATAATACATATAAAGTATTAAGTATACACAAATAATAAAAGAAAATGTCAAAATAAAATCTTTACAGAAGATATTTTACAAGTATTTGTTATATTTTGAACACCCTTAAACCAAATATCCTCTCATATTGATTTACACTGTTTACATTCTTTATTATTTTTTTAGTATAAATTATTTGTTTTTAGAATTTGTTGGTTGTCCATATTTAAGACTGTCCATTGACAGTCCATTGACTGTCTCCATTTTGACTGTCCATTGAGTTTTCTAATGTCAAAAAGTGCCTTCTGAGTCTACTATAAAAAATAAAAGATCAAATATAAAAAAAAAAAAATCTGGAGTGGCCTAGACTCTACTTTACTATAATTAACTCAATGTCAAATTTCTTGAGTATATAAAACATAACGTAACATTTAAGCATAACATAAATATCTAAATGGGATATAATTATTAGCATTGCATTCGTGAGGTAGTACAGATAGTGATTGAAGGACATATCAATTTATAAGCTTATTTTTGTACATCACAAATAATTTCATTAGTATAACTACAGCAGTAATAACATTTTTGAAAAACCAATGTGAACATTTCTTGAAACGAAATATTATCCTACAAGAGAACATGGCTATTGTTCAAATAGCCAGTAGATTTCTTACATCGTTTACTTGACATCCTTCTACATTGAATATTAATGTAAAATTTTCAAATTTGAAACAGTAAAATACCCTTTTTTTCTCTGAAAAACATCTTAAACAACGAAGAAAATGGTGTTTTAAGCTGATTTGTTAATTAAAGATGTACGATAATTACAGTTATTAATCTCTAAACGAAAGATTTATATTTTGAATTATCTTTTACATTTTTGGTTTTTAACAGAATTATTATACTGGGAATTTTATGGCTTCTTAGTATTTAATAAGATCATTTTCCATCCCCTTTGTCAAATAACATATATACGAATTTTTTTTTAATGATTGTTATCATTTACCTGCACAATATTATTCCTCTTACATCTCTTATAAGTCAATAATATATTTTCAGTTTTCCATTAGAAACATCAATTTCATCTCAGTGGATTCGCTCAAAAAATGTCTAAGTCAATGTAAACAATGTAAAAAAATACAAAAAATTTGACAAGTATAGCAGGTGATCTCTTAGTCTAGGATAAACAAAGAGTTTTTATATCGTTATTGCTCTTTCCCGTAATAGAAACTTCATGATTTTTTTTTTATGAATTGCTAATATTTTGCTCCATTTTTGGTCAAATTTTCATTATTTTTTAACGAGCCGTTTAGCGTCAAAAAAACATTTTCTGAAAACACAAATCGTACTGTAACGCCCCTTTAGCAAATGTAATTTTAGAAAAAAATATCTCAACTCATTCTCCATATAATGTTCTATTTATAGGCATACTTTCATTTTGATCCGTCAAACAGTATGGCTTGTATCGCTCTCACAAGGTTTGAGATTGAATTATAAGTCAACATTTTTACATTTTATTGAAAAAAAAATATTTCCGGTTGTTTTAAAATTCTGAATATATTTTTCGTTTGTTGCATTTGAAACCTCAAAGATAATGTCAAAATTTCAAATCTCTAGGGTTATCAGTTTAGGAGAAATAAATGTTTTAAAAAAAACGGTTTTTGGCAAAAAAAGTGACTTTCCCATCATGCATAATTCTTCCCAAACAATAGGGATCTTCGTCTTTATGAGGCCCATTTGTGTGTAAAATATCAACTTGATCCATCAAAGATTCTGGACCGTAGCGTGGTAACAAGCAATGCTAACACACTCACCCACCCACCCACCCACCCACACACACACAGACATCATCGTAAAAACGTCATAAAACGACTTCTGGGACCTCAAAACATGTAATTCCGTCAAAATCTCGAGATCGAATTTTTTCACAATCACTATACTTTACTTATAGTAAAGTAATAAGATATCAAACTGTGACTGAAATTATAATGAAGAGGATATAAAAAGAAAGAAGTCCAGAAACGCATAAGTTTTACTAGAATTATACTGTCCTACAATACTACTGCATTCTGTTGAATACTAAAAACAATAATATACTAGAGTAGATGACCCGTGACCCTTATGTCACTCAGTTTAAGAAACTATACCAACAATTAATAAAATACATTCACTGAATGTGATTGACAAGAATTACTGTACTGCTATTTCTTCAAATTAAATCAGAAAAACAAAGATTCTTATATGACCCTAAGCTTTTGATATAGTGTTGTTAACATGATTCAGGATATATACACAATGAAACATATTTAAAACTAACAAAACCTGTAAATTGAAATATTCCATTTATTTCACCGAACATAATAATTTTGAACATTAATGAATGGAATGTGTCTTTATAATATCACCTTAAAACCATTGTATAAGCTGGCATTTGTGTTCAAGTTTGTATTCCTAAAATTATTCATTTTAAACCTCTAATGTAATAATTTATTATAAATACATACAAAATTTGATACAACTTTTTTCTGAAGTTCCAAGTATGAATTTTAAATCAAAACGTTGGCTTTGAAAATTTTATTTGAAGCTAGAAAACTGACCGATTCCTGTTAAATAAAATTAGTTTTATGTATATGCATAACAAAAATTAAAAGTAAATACGTGAAATAAAAAACCATTGTCTAAACAACAGTAAGTTTTCAAAAATGGGACTAAGATCTTTCTGGTTAGGTATATGAAAATGACGGGTAAGGTTTATTCTAAAACGAAATAAATTTTACATCTAGAGTCCTTAATTTAACCTGATTTATGTTTTTTAAGTATAAGAGAGAATTTATTTTTCATTTTTCTTTCTTTTAATACCGTTATCTGTAGAGTCATATATTACTCACTGTTTTCTTTAATTTGAAAGATAACAGTTTATTAGTATAAACTGAAATTAACAGGTTTCCAAGTTTCATATGTGTGCAAACATTCAAACAAGAACATCAGAGTTTTATAAGTGTATATAAACTAGAATTAAACTAGAAGGTGATTAGAGTTATGAAGTTCTACTAGAAGACGAAACTACAAACAATAACCAGAAGACTTTAACGACTTGTGTAAAACTGAAACAATCATTCATTTTACTTAAAACCTATCATAAAAGCATTCAGTTTGTAAGCCATGATTGATTTATAATTGGAAGTTATAAAACTAATCTATCAGAGCAAAGCGCAGTACAGCAGGTAGTATCATTTAATTTAAATGATTAAAGACTCACTGGAGGACCCCTAATGTGTCCTGCACGCGGCTATTAATCATGCCGGGTGTATACAAAGCGTAAAATCGACCTGTTCAGCCGCAACAGGCGTCTGCCTTGCATTCCAATTAAACTGAAAACAGAGAGCTACCGGTTTGGACCGGTGAGGGCCAGCCAAATCCTCCCAAATCTGTCTTGAGTAAATCTGATTCCTTATTTGTTTTCCGACAAAACCTCTGTAAATACATTACAGCATCCCCCTGTTTGCTACACCCAGTTAGACTAAATCATTTTCATCACTGATTTTCAATAATTTATATATGATTCCTCCATTAATGTATCTGACACTAAACATCATAAAAATCAGTCTTTTTTTTTTTAAAGAAAAAAGGATATTTTTATTTAAAAAAATATTTTTATAAATATTTTTTTATTTTTAATAGAAATAAAATATATCTTATGGAGAAAAATCACAATAAACACATGATGCGATCAATGAAGTATAAACCCACAAAGGAAAAAGAAAATAATAGAAATAAATTCCCCGAGACTTTTCACTTTATGTCATCAAATAGCACACAAAGAAAAAACTAAGAGGGTAAAATGAAAGTTATACCCTTAACTTCCTTCAGCATACCTTTTATCTTACCATCTTAGTTTTTGCTTTCTTTGCTCTCTGATGACATAAGAAAAGTCCTTAGAGTATTTATTTATATTGTTTTTCTCCTTTCTTTGTGGATTTATATATATATATATATAAAAAGATTTAACATAAACCCGTGAAATAACAATCAATGATCAAACCACAATAAGAAATGGGAAAACAAGACAGTCAGTTGGGTTTTTGACTCTGACGAAGACCGCTTGTTACGGTTGAAAGATCTTAGTCTTGTTTTCCCATTTCTTATTGTGGTTTGATCATTGATATATATATATATTTGTATATTTAGGTATGAGACCTTCATTAATTCACACACAATAACATTGATAAAGCTCCAACATTATTTGACATAATGATCCAAATTTTTTAAAAATTAAAAAAGATACTTAATGAAACATCTGTATTATTTTAAAATTTAAGTTATAATATATTTGCTAACAAAAATTCCATAGTAACCTCACTATGAGGTTTATACTCACTATGAGGTCTATACTGCTGACGATATATTCAGCAGTAGTGAATCTAAATAACTAAAGAACTGAAATTACTGATACTGGAAAATATTTTCTCATCCAAATCAACCACCGTTATAAGCTTTCACCTTTTGTGATATCCAAGGTGCAAAGGTGTTGCTCGTACATGATTTGGCTCGTATATGATTTGGCTCGTATATGATTAACAATGATTAAGCCATATTACCTTGTTTACTCATCATACAAAGACTAACCACGTCTAATGTTGCTTTACAAAGCAGTATTCATACAACTGTCTTCAAATTCAAAAGCGAAGTAATACTCAACATGTGGTTGAAATACTTTTAAAAAGCCGTACCACATTCTTCCTCCATCTCTTCCTGTCACTCTCTCTTTCTCTTTCTACCATTTTATTTCCTTCTTTCTCTTATTAGTTCAGTTTATTCTCTCTGAAATAAAATTTGGAAAATTTCCTCAAAATACAATTGTACATTTACCAAAGTCGTTCTTTACCATGATACCCGTTAAATATATTTACTCTAAAAAGAAATAGATAGCTTAAATTTAGAATTCCAAATTCAAAAACAACCCTATTCTTAGGTACCACAAAGTAGTAGTTTTTTATTTGAGTAGGCGAATAAACTATTCACAGTTAACAATAACACTGTGAATAGCCAAAGGAGCCTCATTGGTAAAATTAAAAAAAAAATAATGTTATTTACTTATTTATATTTATATTTAATTATTATAATAGTAATAAAACTTTGCTATAGTGAGAGAAATAGTTTATTCGTTTATATTGGGCAACGTTTGCTTGCAGGGCTTATAATGAGTGGGTTATATGAAGAGAAATGACTTATCATGTGTTATGGGATCACTGTACAGAGCATTACAAGCAACTTATTCATCAGAAGGAAGACATCTGTGCTAACAGATCTGCATGGGCAAACAGTTAGCCCTAGTGGCAAGCTGTGATCAAGCCAAATAGTCACGAACCAGTCATTACTATAAACAATAGTGTAGTTCACAACTGAACAAAATCGAGCATCGCAGTCAAAAGTATATCGGCATTATATCCACGCAAATCACTAAAACTGCTGAAAGAATAAGTCTCCATAGTTACAAGATAATAATGTTTTATATCTGCAATAAAAATGCTTCACTGATGCGTAAGTCAGGTCTTAAAAGGGGACGCGCTTACACAATCGTGATTATAAACTATTTCGAAAGGCCACTGGGTAGCCCAGTGGCTTGCGTGCTCGACTATGGTCTGGTAGATCTCGGATTACATACTCCTTTCTGAACCTCGATTTATTTACGCGGGAAATGAAAAAAAATCTGAGCAGCACGTCATCTTTCGGAGAGGGCGTTAAGCCGTCGGTCCCGAGACTATACGATATCAGGTACTATTAAAGATCCCTACTCTAAATGCATTTGAGTCGGGTAAAAACAGAAGACTTTAAAATAAAATGTTCATAGTGAAGTATTAGAAAGTATCAATCTTTAGTGTTCTCTCATGGGATAGCCACCTCTCTCTAACCTGACCTAACCGGTTTTGAATATCTTCAAAATAAACTCTTTATAAACACTTATAGACAAGTGACACTCATGATAATTAAATAATGTATTTTGATAGTGAAACACGAATTAGTTCAAGTTAAATTAACAAAGACTAAATATGCCTTACCTCGTATACCTTATAATGTCAACGACAGCAGCTTACGATCTAAGATGATATCAAAACTTTCTTAATTTAAGTTTTATGGAGTTGAAAACCTGTTGAGTGCCACACTCTAACAACCAACAGTTCTTCTCACGTACTATAGTTCATTTTGTAATTAGCACATTCATATTAAACAGCTACTCCTATTGTATTAACAGTGGTATTTTGAGGATAAAACTTAAGTAAATATCAATAGTGTTCTAACTGGTTCAAAAGTTCAACTAGACATTTTATCTTAATTAATAAACACTGGGTCATTATTACCTAATCAATTTAACGATTCCAATTAATGTATTTTTATCGTTAAACAGCTAATTATAAAAATATAAAATTATGACAGGAAAAAATTAATAACAAATTAGCACGCTACGACAAAATCATCAAAAAATAATTGTTACAGTAAAATTCAATATAGCCATAAAAACTGAAAACTCAATTTGAAATTATAGATAACCTGCTGTGCTTATCGGATTTCTTTACATTGACTAATAATTTTTTTTTCATAATTGACTCTCATATAAGTCTTATTTTAAGGTTTAATACGAAAAATTTGAAGATAAAATGTTTTAATGATTTCATATGATATTTAAGAGCATTAAAATAGCTCAGACTATAAAAAAAAACTCGGAACAACAGTAGGTATATATTTTTTGATCTTTTCAGAAAAGATAGTTGTCTTGCCAGAATATTGGCAAGACCAATTTACATCTTGTACCTTCAACATATCTTTGGTTTTATCTTTCATGTGATTTATATGGGATATTGAAAATAAATATCAAAAAAACACATGTACTAATTAATTTCATTGATTTCTTTGAAATGAAAAAAATGTCATATTTCAACTTATATATCATTTTTCTATAAATAATGTATTTCAGTATGTAAGAAAGTCAGATTCAACTTCATTCTGTCATGACCCCCTAACAGTAAATAATTAGTTCTACTAAAAAATATATCCAGAATAAATTAACACATTTTGCTTACATTTAAATTTTAAAATTACTGACTTTTATCAATCTAAATATACAATGAGGGGTCAGGCTAGCTCAAGGTTACGTGCTCGCCTCTCAACTGATAGGACCGGGGTTCGATCCCCACCTGGCCCTCGATTTATTCACGCGGGAGGTGAATAAATATGAGCACGTCAGTCCCGAGCCTGTACGATGTCAGGTACTCGTTAAAGATCCCTACTCTAAATACACTTGAGTTAGGCAAAATTTAGGACTCCCACTGTAGAATCAATCTTCATTGTGTGGTATCACAAAGGGCCAATGCTCGACCTAAGTGTGTTCCCTTGTGGGACTGCCACCGCAACCTAACCTAACCTAAAATGAAGTTGAGGCCACAAAGAAAAAGATGAACAATAGAAATAAATGCTTTGAGGCCTTTCACTTATGTCATCAGAGAGCAAAAAAGGTAAACACAAGAAAGTAGCATCAAATTTATACAGAAGAAAGGTACGAAATAGCTTGAAAATTCAAGTGACACTTTAGCTTGAAATGAAAAAAATACCCCTTAACACTAAACAATGCAGGGTTAATAGTTTATGGATGATATTCACTTCAATAAATAAATTGTTATTGTCAATGCTCTTTTTGTTACTATAAACGATGTTTTTGTATAAACAACTAAAAATAGTTTAAGAAATTTTACAATTATTTGCAACCTCCACACGACACACACCGTAAAAATAATTGTAAAATTCCTTAGACTAGTCGTAGTTGTTAATACAATAACATGTAATAACAACAAAAAGCATCGAAAATAGAAATTAATAGAAAATTAATCCATATTTAGTCCAAGGTAATCCAAAACAGTTTATTTATACACTAAAGAACATCAATAGGAAAAGCCATATACTTTTTTTGTTTGTAAACAAGTATTTCTAAGTTTTTATTGTTAGCATAGTAGTCCATATTGAATTTTTATATAGTTGTTGAAAATATGATAGCCTTATTATGTTTGGTGCCCTGATGATGATATATAAATACATCAAATCGACGTAGTAGGAAGAAGCCCTCAAAAAAACTCAATCAAATACTATGTTAAATTAACAGGTTAAGAACAATTTGAGAATATATAATATATATAATTTCTAAAATATAAAAATTGATTTATAATTTTTTGTATTTTAAATGGAATAAACAATTATAACTAAACAAAACAACAATACAAGGAAAAAGAAAATAAATTAAACAAAACATTAAGCTATTAGATCTATAACAGTTCATATAAAGGGTTTTACGATAAAATATGAGGGATATTTAATAAAAGAAGTTTTCTAAAATCGAAGTGGAAAATGTAGGAATGAACAGATTTTTAGAAGTTTTGTACTTCTGAATTTTAGGCTAACATCTCTTGGATCAGTTCAGGACAGATGATGGAGATAGTGGTATTGTTTATAAACTCAATATTTTATTTCACTCTCGCCGTGCTCATTGGAAGTTTGTGCTATTTGTTGTGAAAACAATTTTCAGTGCTCGGTTTTTTTGCATCCCAAGAGAGTGAGAAACTGTTGAAATATTTTTTTAAATAATTTTCATTATTGTGAAAGTTTTATGAATTATGTGAGAGAAATTCTCATAACTGAGAATGACAAGCGAAAAAGGGTTGAATTTCAGAGATTGATGAGCAACCTGCTCACACGTTCAAGTGACATCTATTTGCATCAAACTCACATTAATACCAGGTTAGCTTAGTGGCAACGTGTTCGCCTCTGGACTAGTAGGTTTTGGGGTTCAATACCACTCTGAACCTCGATTTTTTTATGAATATATTAGAGTACATCGTCCCTCGGAGAGAGGACATTAATTCGTCAGTCCCGAGCCTCTACGATGTCAGGTGCTCTTTTAAGATCTCTACTTTATATAAACATCAGTTAGGCAAACATTTAGGACTGGCAATGAAGAATTAATCTTCTGTTGTGCGGCATCACTAAGGGTCAGCGTTCGGTCTATTTGTGTTCTCTTATGGGACTACCACTGCATCCTAACCAAAGCCAGCCTACTATCGGTCGTAAAAACAATGTTCAATAATCCATTTTTTGCATCCAAAGAGAGTGAAAACCGGTTGAAATATTTTCTCAAATAATTTTCATTGTAGTAAAAGTTGAATGAGGGAAATTGTCATAAGTAGACAAACAGTTGAAAAACGGTTCACTTTAGTGTTCAGTTTTTTGTTCTCAAAATTTTCAAAGTGTATATATTAAAAACTTTAATTGTTTAAACAGGAATATAACTCTATTGTTTTATTGTTTGTTTCTAACATTAACACTGAAAATCTTTCACGTTCAGTTCACGTGAACGTGAAATCAGTTCACGTTCATCAGGGCTACAACTTTCTACTGTTGTAGAGGTGGAATGTTTGGCTCATTTATTATTTGAGCTTCAACTGTACAGCCTAGGCCATAATGGCCCCCTTTGTTATCTACTGGACAGTGTTGCCGTAATATAGAATTATTACCAGCAGGGTAAACACTGTGACACCGCATGTTGACAGTTATTCCTAACCCCTGTAATGCCTTCCACATGTCCTGCAATAAAATCAATTCCATCACGCAAATATATATCACCGCTTCGACAATGTTTTTACTCAAACAAAACGTAAGAAAAGTGATCAAACCAATGTTGAAATTTTTAAAAAAAAATCGATACAAATATTGTCCCTTTCTTAAATAAAACGAAGATCAGATGTAAATTATTGCATGAAATCTAGGTGCGAGATCTGCCGTCGAAATACTTTATCGACTTTTTTCAGGAAAGTAAAAGGTAACGGCTTCTCAGAGGAGAAGGGGTCCCTGCGGTACCATTAGATTTAGCTTTTGAATGGAACCATGTATCGCCATATCAAGGCGAAAATACCTCTCCATCCTAAACCCTATATGTAAAGAAAATATTTTAAATTCGATAAAGTTTAGTAAACATAAAGTTTTGGTCTATCAGAAATCTTTACTTTAAAAGTTTATTGTCTTTCAATTTTATATTTACATATTTTTGTAAGTTTTAGATCAGAATTTTACATTTGTAACATTCTATACGTTTAACTTTTTGATATCTGCGTAAGAGTTGACTCTTATACTATTTTTTATATATGAATATAACATATACTATCAGTATAGATAAAATAACTACCTGTAAAGTCCTTGTAGAGCATCAACTTAAATATCACGAATGGTATAAAAAACTTGTTTCAAAACAGGATCATTTCTGCGACATACAGGTTGTAATCCATAACTGCTACCTTCAGTGAAAAGTATTATTCTATATTCTAGAATACCAATGAAATAATAACATTAAATCAACCAAAAATAATAAATAGCGTCTCAAGTTTGAAAAGGAAAAAAATAATATTAGAACCTGAGACACTTTTTCTTTTTATATAAAGAAAAAAATACGAGGTAGAATTTTCATTGAATAAAAGAAAAAAGAAATTAATATGAGCGCTAGAAAGGTTGGCAGCTCTGAGGCATATCATCTTTCTACCAAGTGATCCATCTCTTCAATTACACACTCTACTGTTTTCTCTTTAACCTGTCTGTACCTTTACAATACTGAATGTTTTCCTTTTAAAAAACCAATAATAATTTATTCAACAGTTCAGTGTAATATAAGTGGATTTTTTTTGTAAATAAATGATATATTATTCGGTGAATTTAATGACATATGCCATAATTAATATAATAAACGATTACAACAACACCAACGACCCATGAATATACCTGCGCAGAACATCAATAGGAAAGCCATATACTTTTTTTGTTTGTAAACAAGTATTTCTAAGTTTTTATTGTTAGCATAGTAGTCCATATTGAATTTTTATATAGTTGTTGAAAATATGATAGCCTTATTATGTTTGGTGCCCTGATGATGATATATAAATACATCAAATCGACGTAGTAGGAAGAAGCCCTCAAAAAAACTCAATCAAATACTATGTTAAATTAACAGGTTAAGAACAATTTGAGAATATATAATATATATAATTTCTAAAATATAAAAATTGATTTATAATTTTTTGTATTTTAAATGGAATAAACAATTATAACTAAACAAAACAACAATACAAGGAAAAAGAAAATAAATTAAACAAAACATTAAGCTATTAGATCTATAACAGTTCATATAAAGGGTTTTACGATAAAATATGAGGGATATTTAATAAAAGAAGTTTTCTAAAATCGAAGTGGAAAATGTAGGAATGAACAGATTTTTAGAAGTTTTGTACTTCTGAATTTTAGGCTAACATCTCTTGGATCAGTTCAGGACAGATGATGGAGATAGTGGTATTGTTTATAAACTCAATATTTTATTTCACTCTCGCCGTGCTCATTGGAAGTTTGTGCTATTTGTTGTGAAAACAATTTTCAGTGCTCGGTTTTTTTGCATCCCAAGAGAGTGAGAAACTGTTGAAATATTTTTTTAAATAATTTTCATTATTGTGAAAGTTTTATGAATTATGTGAGAGAAATTCTCATAACTGAGAATGACAAGCGAAAAAGGGTTGAATTTCAGAGATTGATGAGCAACCTGCTCACACGTTCAAGTGACATCTATTTGCATCAAACTCACATTAATACCAGGTTAGCTTAGTGGCAACGTGTTCGCCTCTGGACTAGTAGGTTTTGGGGTTCAATACCACTCTGAACCTCGATTTTTTTATGAATATATTAGAGTACATCGTCCCTCGGAGAGAGGACATTAATTCGTCAGTCCCGAGCCTCTACGATGTCAGGTGCTCTTTTAAGATCTCTACTTTATATAAACATCAGTTAGGCAAACATTTAGGACTGGCAATGAAGAATTAATCTTCTGTTGTGCGGCATCACTAAGGGTCAGCGTTCGGTCTATTTGTGTTCTCTTATGGGACTACCACTGCATCCTAACCAAAGCCAGCCTACTATCGGTCGTAAAAACAATGTTCAATAATCCATTTTTTGCATCCAAAGAGAGTGAAAACCGGTTGAAATATTTTCTCAAATAATTTTCATTGTAGTAAAAGTTGAATGAGGGAAATTGTCATAAGTAGACAAACAGTTGAAAAACGGTTCACTTTAGTGTTCAGTTTTTTGTTCTCAAAATTTTCAAAGTGTATATATTAAAAACTTTAATTGTTTAAACAGGAATATAACTCTATTGTTTTATTGTTTGTTTCTAACATTAACACTGAAAATCTTTCACGTTCAGTTCACGTGAACGTGAAATCAGTTCACGTTCATCAGGGCTACAACTTTCTACTGTTGTAGAGGTGGAATGTTTGGCTCATTTATTATTTGAGCTTCAACTGTACAGCCTAGGCCATAATGGCCCCCTTTGTTATCTACTGGACAGTGTTGCCGTAATATAGAATTATTACCAGCAGGGTAAACACTGTGACACCGCATGTTGACAGTTATTCCTAACCCCTGTAATGCCTTCCACATGTCCTGCAATAAAATCAATTCCATCACGCAAATATATATCACCGCTTCGACAATGTTTTTACTCAAACAAAACGTAAGAAAAGTGATCAAACCAATGTTGAAATTTTTAAAAAAAAATCGATACAAATATTGTCCCTTTCTTAAATAAAACGAAGATCAGATGTAAATTATTGCATGAAATCTAGGTGCGAGATCTGCCGTCGAAATACTTTATCGACTTTTTTCAGGAAAGTAAAAGGTAACGGCTTCTCAGAGGAGAAGGGGTCCCTGCGGTACCATTAGATTTAGCTTTTGAATGGAACCATGTATCGCCATATCAAGGCGAAAATACCTCTCCATCCTAAACCCTATATGTAAAGAAAATATTTTAAATTCGATAAAGTTTAGTAAACATAAAGTTTTGGTCTATCAGAAATCTTTACTTTAAAAGTTTATTGTCTTTCAATTTTATATTTACATATTTTTGTAAGTTTTAGATCAGAATTTTACATTTGTAACATTCTATACGTTTAACTTTTTGATATCTGCGTAAGAGTTGACTCTTATACTATTTTTTATATATGAATATAACATATACTATCAGTATAGATAAAATAACTACCTGTAAAGTCCTTGTAGAGCATCAACTTAAATATCACGAATGGTATAAAAAACTTGTTTCAAAACAGGATCATTTCTGCGACATACAGGTTGTAATCCATAACTGCTACCTTCAGTGAAAAGTATTATTCTATATTCTAGAATACCAATGAAATAATAACATTAAATCAACCAAAAATAATAAATAGCGTCTCAAGTTTGAAAAGGAAAAAAATAATATTAGAACCTGAGACACTTTTTCTTTTTATATAAAGAAAAAAATACGAGGTAGAATTTTCATTGAATAAAAGAAAAAAGAAATTAATATGAGCGCTAGAAAGGTTGGCAGCTCTGAGGCATATCATCTTTCTACCAAGTGATCCATCTCTTCAATTACACACTCTACTGTTTTCTCTTTAACCTGTCTGTACCTTTACAATACTGAATGTTTTCCTTTTAAAAAACCAATAATAATTTATTCAACAGTTCAGTGTAATATAAGTGGATTTTTTTTGTAAATAAATGATATATTATTCGGTGAATTTAATGACATATGCCATAATTAATATAATAAACGATTACAACAACACCAACGACCCATGAATATACCTGCGCACTATAGTGCACGTCGTAACTAGCAGTTCCAGACCAGAGGCCTTCTACTGCTTGATTACTGTGGTACTATAACTTGGACTGTCTGTAATTCATGTCAGATATTAAGTTCGTCTGTACAGTAATGATGTCGTATTCGTGGTGTTGTTGTGGTCATGGTTTTCAATGTTTTTAGACATGATTGGAAAAGTAGTGAGATAGTCAGTGGATGAAGTAATTGTTCAGTGAGGTTGAGAAAGGTTGGTGACAGAATTTAGAGTTTGTACAGGGAGGTTCGGATGAATAGGTAGTTTGTTGTCTTCATTGGTAGTAATTCGAGTGATGTAGCTGTCTATGGATTCCATTTTCAAATCATGGTAAATATCAACATTACGGGCGTACCAAGGAGTTCTGGCTATAAGGCGGGCACACTTATTTTGAACAATCTGGATACCAGCCGATGGTGCAGCTCTAAACCAGCCGGAGCATCCATAAGTCATCGCTGAACGAACGACCCCCTTATAGACAAGGTCCTTGACCGAATCGGGAGAATTACTTGATTTGAAAAGAGAATATAGATTACACATCAAGTAAATTCCAAGCTTGGATTTATTATGGAGGTGTTGCTTGAATGTTAATCTGATCAATTTAATCCATTGATCTGGTTACCAATGAAGACAGGAGGAGGACGGGGAGGAACACTCTTACAGAATCGAACATGGGAACTCTTTGTTGGGTTGAACGCTAGTTTCCACTTTGTGAACCAATGCAAAGCCCCATCGAGGAACATTGCAATTTTCTGGTGGCATAGCTCACATTAGTACATCGATAAGCTACAGCGGTGTCATCCACAAAGAGTCCGAGAAATGTTTGAATTTGATTGGTGAATTGGGAGTTATTATTGGTAGAAGGAGGCTTGGGGAAGTTAAGTGTATACACCCAATTTAGGATTGGACCAAGAAAACTGCCCTGGGGAACACCTCTATGCATTTGTCCAGTTAGAGAATGTCTGTTATTAATAAAAACCAAAACGTTTCGTCCAGAGAGGACCAGAACATCCTAGTTTATGCAATATACCCCTATGCCAGACCGAGTCGAAAACTCGCTCCAGATCCAGAAACACTGCCACTGTCTTATAAGGGATGAATGGTCTCGCCAGTGCCGTTCCTTGCTTGATGAACCGGACCAATCTTCGAAGCTGTAAAGTGGTCCCATGTTCACTTTGGAAGCTAAACTGTTCCGGCTAGAATGGCAATTAAGATTTTATTTTCGAAAGAATCAGCCTCTCAAAAACTTTAACCAGACAAGGTACAGACTAATATGGTAGATCTATAGTCCTGCGGAGAACGACCTGACTCCCTTATATTATTATGGCTTTGTAATAATATGACTTTTGCTAACTTCCACGCATCTGGGAAGTAGCGCAGCCGAAGACAAGAGTTATAAAGTGCAGTCCAGCCCCTGAGCCTTCCACTCAATCAGTTGAGTCAACATTGTTTTTAGGGCCAGGACAAAGGATGTTATGGTCAAGTCAGTCTCTGTCAATTAGAGGTAAAATAAATCAGTACGGGAGTTTCTGTACTTTGATCTAGCGTCCGTTGATCGTTGGCCTGCCGGTTTTACTATTGCTACAATATTGAAAATCACTAAACACAATCTACTCTGATACTACAGGAACATAAAAATAAAAAATACAGAAGTATGAATAATTGATAGAGTCACACAGCACTGGAAGATACAGAAGTCGTCTATGTGGATGCATATTAGTTGGTTCTCTAAAGTGTGATGGTGTGTGGTGGCTATGATGCCTTGTTAGGACGTCGTTTGTTCGGTAGGTTGTATAGATAGATCCGTGTATTAACTAAGTAGTTAATTAGTCTGGGGCTCCAAGCTAGTGAGTATGTTGGGACAATAGACACCGTTAAAATGGGTTTGAAGGCCGGCGGCGAGGGAGGAACAAAGGTAATACCTTATGACGTGGGTTGACAGCTGAGGGGGCTGCTCGGCTAGGTGGACAGAGAGATGCAGGCTGAGAAGGTCTTTCAAGTGGACTTTGGGGGTTCAATAAAAATATTTAACAACAGGAGAGCTATATCGCAGATGTTACCTCTTCGGCATCCCAACACAGACTGTCTACAGGAACACGTAGAAACAATACACAACTCACTTCAATCTTTCAACCTCGTCGTCATCAAGCGAAGGAGAAGAAGATGAGTTCCGCTTGCTTGGCAAACAGCAACAGCCAAGCAGAAATCATCATCATCTCCTTCTCCTGATGACGACGAGGTCGAAATATTGAAGTGAGTGGTGTATTGTTTCTACATGTTCTTTTCTCGTAATCGTCTTATATGTTGTCCTAACGAACAGTTTCATATTTTGAATTGATATATTAAATAACAAAAATATCTAACCTATCTGAAGATTATGAAGAATTTAAATTTTCGCCATAAATAATTTCAATGACATTCCATTACCAAAATTTATTTATATAAGGATAAAAATTACAAACCAAATTCTATAATTTTAACAAAATAACAAGTTAGTTATATTTTAATTTAATGATCTTTCTGTTTAAGTGTGAAGGAAAGAATTCGACATTATTACAGATTCATTTTCCTTTTAAACGTTTTCAGGTAAAACTTGCGAAAAATAATTCATATAACAGATATTTATTTTGCTCTTACTATACTTTCAGGCATAATATAATTTCTACATAGTTTTTATAATATATATAATCAATCATCTATATAGGTAGATAGTCCTATTTTCGGTTGAACTGTCATCAGGAGAGTTGAGCTAGGGACACCAAGAGCACTTGCAAAGCGACGGTTGGAGTCCAACAGTGTCAGACATATATATATGTACAACGTTTCACATAAACACGTGATATAACAATCAATGATCAAACCACAATATGAAATGGGAAAAAAAGACTAAGGTCTTTCAACTGTAACAAGCAGTATTTTTAAGAGTAAAAAACCCAACGTAGGGTTTTTGGCTCTGACGACGAGCGCTTGTTACAATTGAAAGAATTTAGTCCCCCCCCCCTTTCATATTATGGTTTGATCATTGATATATATACTTGAATGTTATGTAAACAATCCTGCTTGGATATCAACAGTTCAATGTTAATAAAGAAACAGAAATATGAATAAAATATACAATTACAGTCTCTAATTTTCGGTTTCAACCATTATCAGGACAGCCAAGCGAGTCAGCCCAAACACAACGAGGCTTGAAAGCACAGGGTTATCATGGGGTCGTACGTTTAGTGTCACGCCGTTTACTGTCCTGAAGATTGTTGAAACCACATTAGTAACCGCAAATGCGTCTTTTTCTTTGTATTTCTTTTCTAAATTTGAACTATAACTCACTGTTCTGAAGCACTTTCATAACATTCATGTATATATACATTTTTTTTTGGCTCCAACAAACTCAACACCAGTGTACTTTGTTTCTCTCTTTTCCCTCTGAGTGGTGGTAAAAACCAAAAATTAGATACTGTTATCTATACATTTATCTATCTATATATCTTTGTTTATAATAAACTTTATATGTATATTAGTGAATTTAGGTACCATCATTTAAAACTACTAACTTTCATCCTGGTATATTTTCTTACTAGTTTTTTACATTCTTGGAAATAGCCATTTCTCTCTAATTGAGTTTTAAAAAATGTGGGATCAAAGTAGACTGAGGAGGTCTTAAACTGAGCAGAGACAAAAAAAAAACGTGGTTTGTTGTTAAGAGTACAATGAAAGATTTGTTTTCAACACTGTAAATATAGATCCAGCTTGCTTCAACTATTACTATGTAACATAACTATGTAACTGCCCGGCGCATAGGTCGATATATCATAAAAAAACAGGTCAAAGATAGAAGATCGCGATAATTTATGAATTTAACCAAAAGACAATCGTGATATCTAACATTTCAACAAGTTTTAAAGATACATCTTGAAACACATAGTCTGCTTTAGTAATTTAAGCATATTTCACCAAAAGAACCAGTATGTTCATATTAATGATTTTATATTTAAATTAAACTTGTATATGTGAATGAAAATTGAGTAATGATTTAAAGAAACTTTTATGCAGTTTTTGTATCTCTTTGTATCCAGATATAAAAGATGTCTAGATTAGAAACATCTTTCAAGGATCTGAGTCAATTTCCTGGTCCTTGTTAGGAGAGACATAAAAAAAAAATGGATTTTGCAAGGCGTGGGACGCCTTTTTCCAATAACTGACTCGAGAACCAAATCTCAGCCACTTTTCAAGTCTGATTATATGTAACCTACCTTATCAAAGTGTCACCTGCATTCAAAGAAATATATATATATATATATATATATATATATATATATATATATATATATATATAACACCTTGGATGATAAAAGAGATAATCCTTTGTCATATTTCTATATTAGTTTGAAATTATGAGGGGTCTTCATTACGTAATTTCAATGAAATTGTATGGAAGATATACAAGAATATATGACAACAATAAACAAGCTTCTTTCAATTTATTGATGAAAAATGTTTAATTTCAGCATTGGTATTTGTTTTGCTTTGTTTGAAGCTAGATTAAAGAAGTTTAAGAGATTAAAATGAAACGTGCCCGGTAATTATTGAATCAGTTATGCAAGTGCACGCACTCTCTTTAAATAAAATTTTAACATGATCAATTAAAATTCCCGATGGGGTTTAACTGGGATTAGATATAAAAATAACGAAAAAAAAATACTAAAAACTACCTTTTATAATCTTATGAAGTATGTATAAACTAGAAGACCGTCTTTGAAGGGTAAGAATATCAAACATTCTAAGATGATATTCCAAAATATTATTAGAAATTATGGAATAATAGAAAAACCATTATTATCACAGTCCATAACTCTCATTAGGTCTGGATTTCCTTTTATGTTTTGCACTTTTAGATATTGATCTCAAATTTGTTTTTATCTTATAAATTATACTTCTTATTTAGTATGCGGGTAGGTAGGACCCACTTTTTTAAAGCAACCAAATTATGATAAAGGAAACGAAATTAAAAACAACTAAGAATACCTATTTACTACAGTATCAGGCACCTAAAAACACTTGTAAATTTTCAAAATAAAAATATCTGTGTAGCTGACGAAACACATCTTAAAAGTCAATAACTTTGCGTTCACGAAATCTTAGGTTTTAAATGATTTAAACCCAAATGATTAAACATACAAAAAATTTGCTGACAAAGTAGATGTCAGCTTGCTATAGCATATGGTGGATGAGTTTACTTGTGACAAAATTGTTGTCGACAAACAAATAAACAAGCAGACAGAAATTTTTCTAAGGAGGAATTTGGTTTTCTCGAATATATAAAAAGTACCGATAACTTAAAATGAGTTAGATCTAAGCAATATACAGACAAAACCTTTCTTTCATTTATATAGATTTTCAAAGGAATAAAATGCAGGGATGAATAGAAACAAATCATATCTGAAACAAAACATTGATAATAAGGTACTGCTGGATGTCATGGATTTGAGGTCATTATAAAGTACAATATATAAGTTTCGATATTTCCATCTCTAATTATAATCATAAGAAATATCTTCCTTAATAGAGATTTCATCCTGACTTCCCTAGCAATAAATTTTCTGCTGCCTCCAACTGACAGCCTCTAACTCCTGACTTTCTTACTAGTGCCATCTTGAAGGTGGATTTATGATGAATCGTGCGCCTTAAGTACATGCAAAAACTTGCAATATGCCGTTAAAATTAATGGCAAAATTTACTAACAAAAAAAAAGAGTAGGATACTCGGATTCTCATCCATCTCAATTTTTACATTTTCTTACTATTCGGGTTAGAAGGGAAGAAATGTTCAAGTAATTTAAGATCAATAATGCGTTAGATATTTTTATCTATATTTGGTCTATGTTTTAAATTTACTCTTTTCTCTAGACATTTCTTTTCTTCATGGTTTTTATTATCCTATATAGAAAATGTATATAGAGCAAAAAATATACTTGCATGATAAAATTTGTTGCTTTATACTCCTTTTGTATAACAATATTTTTAAACTTCTATACGTATATATGTATATATGATGTATTACGATAATTCGTTGCTCTATAAAGAAGCATAATGATTCTGAAAAAAAGCAAACATATTCTTGTACAAACGAAGTCTACTGCTAGAAATATATTCATCGACTGGAAGAATTCAAGTGCTAATTGAATGAAAAGAGATTAGACAGATGTTAGTATATTTACTTTATATTTGTTACTTTATATATTTGATCACTGATATTAAAAGTATATATATTTTCAATTCAATTGAAATCATAATAAGGTGAAAAGCTTTCCCTCGTATGCTGTCAACTGCAGTCTAATATTTGACACATTAGTAATAAACATTATTAATTTGAGTCATTGTGCATCATTATTGTCATCTACAGTTGTCTGGTTTTGAACTCTGTTCATCTTCAGGAGTAATTTTTTTAACAGCTACTTTCGAAGATCAACAAACTTAGAAACCTGTTCAATGCAGAAGACAACGTACGAGGTAAAGCTGTTCAACTAATTATGATTTCAATTGTATTAGTGTTATTATTGACAATATATATATACTTTTAACAACACTAATCATTACAAATGCCAAGTTAATATTACATCGGTACTAATCTCTTTTCCTTTGATTACCACTTTTTCCATGTCGACGAATATTTTTCTAGCCTTGGTCTTCGTTTGTACAAAAATATTTTTTTTTTTTTTTGTAGCAATATGTCTACAGTGTGCATCAAATTATCGTAAGATACTCGTATTTTATGAAATTTTAAAAATTGTTACATGCAAATGGTAACAAATATGACGACAAAAACATGGCAACAAATTTCATCATGCAACAGTATTTTTAGTTCTATATACATTTTTATAAGACATAGTAGAAACAATGAAGTAGAGAACAGACAGAGAAAAAAAGTAAATATAAAACATAGAGGAAGCTAGTACAGATAACAAAAATAGCTGGTGATAAATAAAAATAAAAAAGTATGAATAAATCTACTTATAAAAGTAAGAGAACTTCGGATTTACAGCTCTCCAACAGACTGAGAACTGAGACCCCAGAGCATCAACGTAGTCACCTTGTATATGAATACAAATGCAGTATAAGGGACTGTGCAATTCTCCCATCCGCATACATAGGGCCGTCTACAACGAAGTTTTCACGGCGTTTAACTCTCCAGCTGAGTGCAGGGGCCTCTATAGAACAAACAAAAGATGTTCATCGTATGAAACTGTCGAGAGAGGCCCTGATTGAGGGCACTTCCATATTACAACATTATCAAGAGCGCAGCAGATTACATTAACTGGAGGATGTAGCCCCAAATTGAATATGCAAAGTAGTGATTTGAACACTGTTCCTAGTTAAAAGATATTTGATAATAGTTATAAACTTGTAAAGCAGAGAGAAGGTGAATGGCCCCAGATAGAGTTGGCCAACACTGCCACCCTATATGCCTCTCTCTCAAGTTTGCTTTACTTCCTAGTTTTAAATTCAAACACAGTGTTCGTGTAGACATCGAAAACGTAGTTTAAATTAACTTCTGTTCTTCAGCCTTAATTAATATTAGTTGTATCTAATAATTGTGTATGACAGCAAAAGTTTGTCGTTTTTTATTATTCGTAGTTTAGAAGTATTTTAGTTACGTATTTTAATTTTCAGTAGACTTACTAGTATTTTGTTAGTATAATCTATTAAACTGAATAAGTGTAGTTATTAAAATTTGTTTTATGTTCACGTCAAGGTTATTGTGCATGCACATGTCCCTAGTAAACCTTCTTTGGAAGCTACCAAGTCTCACAGCAGAGTGACAAGAAAGCTAGAGAGTGTCAGTAACAAAATAGTCAATGCAGAAGCTACTGCTAGTTTTAATAACATTTGCCTAAGGGATGACCTGCTGTTATCGAAAACAAAAATTTATATAAATATTCAAGTAAATCACCACAAAACATAAGGATGTAATCACTCTGAGGCATTTCGTCGAACACGGCGTCAGAAAGCAAGTGAATAGAATTGGCGGGAAAGTTATGAATCTTGGTTTGAAGTTTAATGAAGATTGGCAGCACTGAATATATTTTTCGTATTAAATTTAAAATAGTCTAATCTGTTTAATAATTCCTTCAATTACAAATTCATCTAGTTTAAAGAGGCCAGGACTGGTGAAGACTAAACTCTTAGAATAAGAGTGAAGGAACTTTCAACAAGGTTTCTTCTTCTTTCACATGACGTAAATACCAACTCCTTTGCTTCTTCCCAGTTGATTAAGTGATTTTTGTCTCTAATGTGTTGGAAGAAATCACTTTTATCATCCTCTCTTCTAACAATAAATAAATATATATAAAACAATAATATTACAAGCAATAATTGTAAAAACAGGATTAATAGAAAACAGCAAGCAATATCAGGGGTTTATCTTTAATCTTACTTATCTATCTTAACTCATACAAACAAATGACACTGGTCATGTACTGTGTTGCACCTTACTAGTAAGTCAAGTTTATTATTTTCCCTGACTTTTGATGTAGCGTAGTGTTTATACATTTCACAACATGTTCTCTAGTTTTTTTTTTTGGCCTGCTTTTAACTTGACTTGTAAGTCCTAATAGCTGCCAGCAGTAGAGAAAACTTTGTTTCCACCTTACCTAAACCAACAAACTGCTTCGATATAAGGTTGAAAACTTTCACTTAAAAGAAAAGCTTATTGTTAAATTTAAACTTTCTAAATTCAAAACACATTTTTATAAATAAAGTAGTTAACTTTCATTAAACTTATAACAATCGTTAAGGTATTTTTATTTGGTTATTATTATTCAACAATCAAATTAATTGTTGAATAAAAAGAAAATTTTTAATAGAAAAAACTACTAACTTGTAGAAATGTTAATTTTTACATTAGACTAATACATCTGTACTAGTTTAACATTTTTAATAAACTAGAAAATTTTGTTAACAATGGTTTGAAACTAATTTAGTTTGATTTCTATTAGATATTTATTATTTAGTGTTTTTTCCTTTACTATAAGTAAAGTATAGTGATCGTGAAAAAATTCGATCTCGAGATTTTGACGGAATTACATGTTTTGAGGTCCCAGAAGTCGTTTTATGACGTTTTCACGATGATGTCTGTGTGTGTGTGTGGGTGGGTGAGTGTGTTAGCATTGCTTGTTACCACGCTACGGTCCAGAATCTTTGATGGATCAAGTTGATATTTTACACAAAAATGGGCCTCATAAAGACGAAGATCCCTATTGTTTGGGAAGAATTATGCATGATGGGAAAGTCACTTTTTTTACCAAAAACCGTTTTTTTTAAAACATTTATTTCTCCTAAACTGATAACCCTAGAGTTTTGAAATTTTGACATTATCTTTGAGGTTTCAAATGCAACAAACGAAAAATATATTCAGAATTTTAAAACAACAGGAAATATTTTTTTTTCAATAAAATGTAATAATTTTGACTTATAATTCAATCTCAAACCTAGTGAGAGCGATACAAGCCATACTGTTTGACGGACAATAATGAAACTATGCCTATAAATAGAACATTATGTGTAGAATGAGTTGAGATATTTTTTTTTCAAAATTACATTCACTAATGGGGCGTTACAGTACGATAACTGTTTTCAGAAAATGTTTTTTTGACGCTAAACGGCTGATTAAAAAATAATGAAAATTTGACCAAAAATGGAGCAAAATATTAGCAATTCATAAAAAAAAAATCATGAAGTTTCAATTACGGGAAAGAGCAATAACGATATAAACACTCTTTGTTTACCCTAGACTAAGAGATCACCTGCTATACTTGTCGAATTTTTTGTATTTTTTTACATTGTTTACATTGACTTAGAAATTTTTTGAGCGAATCCACTGAGATAAAATTGATTTTATAAAGGAACAGCTTAAATTGTTTATTGAATTATATGAGATGTAAGAGGAATAATATTGTGCAGGAAAATGATAACACTCACTCAGAAAAAATTCCTATATATGTTATTTGACAAAGGGGAAGGAAAATGATCTTATTAAATACTAAGAAGCTTATTATTATTATTATTTTAAAGATTAAAATTCCCAGTATGATAATTCTATAAAAGACCAAAAATGTAAATGATAATTCATAACCTGAATCTTTCGTTTAGAGATTAATAAATGTAATTGTCGTACATCTTTAATTAACAAATCACCTTAAAACAACATTTTCTTCGCAGCTTAAGATGTTTATCAGAGAAAAAAAGGGTATTTTCCTGTTTTAAATTTTAAAATTTTACTTTAATATTCAATGTAGAAGGATGTCAAGTAAACGATGTAAGAAATCTACTGGCTGTTTGAACGAAAGCCATTCTCTTGTAGGAGAATAAATCGTTTCAAGAAATGTTCACTTTGGTTTTTCAAAAATGTTATTACTGCTGTAGTTATACTAATGTAATTATTTGCAAATAATAAATTATTTGTGATGTACAAAAATAAGCTTATAAAATGATATGTCCTTCAATCACTATCTGTACTACCTCAGGAATGATAGGCTAATAATTATATCCCATTTAGATGTTTACGTTATGCTTAAATGAGACGTTATGTTTTATATACTCAAGAAATTTGACATTAAGTTACTTATAGTAAAGTAGAGTGTAGGCCACTCCAGATTTTTTTATTTTGTAAGATTAATGTTATTAAACTGGACACAAACAAGTTCAAAAACGAAGAATAATAACTCTCCTGCCGTTGCGTTTCTGGCTTGCTTGGTCTCACACTCTCTTTTCTCCTGTTGACGGATTATCCTAAAATTTGAGTTAGTAGTAAGTGTGCCTCTTTCTCTCTGTGTTCTTTCTCTCTGTAAAAGAGGAACCATGTCGCAAGAATAAACTAATGTACATGCAGTACAGTTAGGACCCAGAGCAAGATACTTCTCAAGATGAAAACGTCATGGAAAATTCAGTAATCATCAATAAAAGAAAGATATCCACCAACCCACAAAACAGTACCAAAGACAAGGGAAACGAGACCTTGCTATGCAGGGAGTTTATATCTATAAACACTATTTAGTTGCATTGAGCATCCATATAAAATAACAAATAGCCATTTATTTATTTTACTTTAGAACGGGTGGAAACCCAATATTTTAAAATATAAACATCTTTAAACAAATAACATCAAATTAAAAACTAATAAGTAACAAGTAGTAAAATAGGTATATTCTAAATAACAAAATTTCCCAGAATAAATTTCATGATAAAAATCAAAATTTAAGCACATTAGAACATTCATAACTGAGACAAAAAACTTTGGAAACAGGTAACTGCTTCACATTAGAGGGTGTTCACGTTTGACTCAGACAAGTACTGGATCTTAACATGGTATATATATATTTTTTTTTATTGTTTAAACTGATCCTCCAGTGGGTGATAATGTCAGCCGTTTACCGGCTTTTTGTTTGATCGGTGATTCCACAGATACTACATTGTGCAATCCTAAATTTTGCCTAACTCAAGTGGATTTCGAGTAGGGATCTTTAACTAGTACCTGACATCGTACAGGCTCGGGACTAACGACTTTACGTCCTCTGCAAAGGCCGACGTACTCAGTACATAGATACTAACTGTTGCAAAATTTTATAAGTTAATGACTATTATTTTAAAAGTGCTATAAACATTTTAGCTGTGGTAACATAGTGTTAAGTTTAATATTTAAGGAACTCAAATCTCTCTCTTTCATCATTTTTCTGCTAAACAAAAAAAATTATAATTTTTGGTTCATTTAATTATTGTAATACTGATTTTATTAAAGTTCTAAAACATTTTAAATAATAATGTTTCATCATATAGTTTTTGGAATATTATTGAAAACTTTCTGGATTGTACAAACATTCAGTCGAAAAATATTCTTTTTAAAAAAATACAGAAAGGAATAAATTTGATATTTATAATATAATATATATTATATAACCTTCAAAACATTTCCTTTACTCACCAAGGGCTCAATACACTCGTTTCTTTTTTTGATGTGAATGTCACCTATGATAGTGGACATTTTTCTACTTTTGTACATGATAAACCAAGCAATGGCAAAAATTTCCTTCATTTTATAGCTGTCATCCCTCCTATGTAAAGATGGTTATTTCCAAATTTCTGTCCATTTGCTTTGATCAAATTTATAGCAATTTAAATTATCGTAAATTCAAAATTGACAAAATAAAAAAGAAATTTTCCGCTCATGGTTATCCTTTTAACTTTATTAATAGTTGTATAGTTCCTGCTATTGTACATTAGAGTTCTGCTGCTGGGAGGTATCAGATTGTAAATAAATTCTCATCGCTGCTGATTTCCTAGGTGCTCAAAGACTAGAAACAAACATCAGGAAGCTCTTCCCTATACTTTCTTCGTTCTCCTGTACTACATTTATCTTAGGTGACACCCTTTATTTCCTAGTGCAAACCTGATAATTTCAGATTTATCTTTTAATATATTGCTTCTCCAAAGCTTCCCCTATACAGCTAATAGTATGGCTCTATGTGGACGTTGTGGCTGTTTTACTTGCTCCATCATCAATCGTGTTTCTTCTTTCTTTACTTTCTTCCAAATTAATCACACTTACTCTATACCCCCTATATATCTTGTAATTGCGTTTATCGATTGAAATTCATTCAATGAGGTGTTTTTATGTCACTTTCATCAAGCTAAAATATATGACGTATATATGATATATATATATATATATTTGTGTACGATGGCCGCAGGTCTTCCTTAAGCATATGTTATGAAGTACCCTGTCACCATGCATACCTCCTCCTCCCCTTAATCTTACCTTAGCTTTACTTCCTTAAGCACAGGTGTATTTACAAATACACACAGTATTTGTGTAGACACCGTTCAAATATTTTATTTTATTTTAACTTCAGTGCATTAGCCTTAATTAATTTTAGTTTGTACCTGAGGATGGCGAATGACAACCGAAAGCTTGTATTATTCTTTTAGCCATAGTGATTTCAGTAATTAAAACAGCTTTTTCAAAAAGTGGTTTATTTAAGTGTTTTCGTGGTTCACCTCAAGTTTATTGTGCGTGTTAATGTCTTTCGCTAACCTTCTTTGAAAACTACCAGAGTCTCACCGCAAAGTAATAAGAAAACTAGAGAGTGTCAACAAGAAATTGGTCAATGCAGAAGCTACTGCTTATTTTAATAATATATATATATATATATATCACTTAATTAAACGAAACACGATCCAAACTGGACACAATACCAGTTTAAAATTCAAGAAGAGTAACACACAAAGTAAGGAAACACACTTACAGACTCAAATTTTCGGTTCTCCTGAAGACGGATTACCCGGAAATTTCAGTCTGTAAGTGTGTTTCCTTACTTTGTGTGTTACTCTTCTTGAATTTTGAACTCGTGTATTTATATATATATATATACGAATATATGATATATGACGTATGAATAATCACAGGTCCTCCGTTTGTAAGCGCAGTGACCTTGCCGTTGCCATTCATGCCGGTTCTCACGGACTCAGTTTCAATGTCTGCTTCCATGCACTGGTTCATATTCAGGTTCCTAATCCCAACACCAATACCTCTTCACGAGATTCCAAAAGGCTTATTAACAAACATTGAAATAATGTTTTTTTGTATTTATTCTTAAGAATAACTGCTTCTTCTTAAGCACTGCTTCTATTCATATCCTCACTCATAATGAGAATATTTTAAACAACCTACTTGGCCATCAACTGAAAAGCACAGTTACAAAAAAATACAAAGAGAAATAGTTTAAAAAGAAAATATCTTAGTATAGACAATCACAAACGATGTGATAAAACACAAATAAATTTGATGATATGTGTTATTAACAAATGTGGTTCCTTGATTTAGATAAAAGGCCTATATATATTAGGCGTTTATATTAATTATATTATATCATTAATCCAATGATGTAACTTATTCAAATATTTACAAAATATATTTAGCTTATAAACTTCCTTTATTTCAACATATAATATAAATAAATTTATATATAGAATTACTTTAAAGAAATTTACTTTAGAAGAAAGAAAGAAGAAATACTAATATATTTAAACTTCCTGTTTCTTTCTTTAAACTGTACCATTTTTCAGCAACAAAAAAAAAATAAAAAGATAAATTTGTTTCTTAGCTCATTAAATTAAGAAATCTGATAAAGCATATTTAAATAAACGAAAGGGATTTATTTAGTGGCTCAAATGAATATAAAATACGACTTCAGCGTCCTGACATTAATAAAAGAACAAAATGTTGCAGACTTTTTTTTTACCTCGCCCTTTTTTAATAATTTGCGAGAAGTTTTTTTTTTATCTTGTTATTCCAGTTATGAAAATTATTTTGCTTTTTTAAAATGAAATAACATTTCAGCAAGCTGTTGATCTGTTTTTGTCGGTTATTTTTTTCTATCTACTTTGTAAATAAATAAACAAATCAATTTATGTAGAAAAAGTAATGATGAAATATCAGAATATTTCTGTCAACAAAAAACTTCAGCATGTAATTCTTGCCTTTAAACATAATCATAGTTCTCTTTGACAAAATACTGGTTTCATTCTTATTTTTTTTAATAAGTGCATCGCTTTGGAGACATTAGCGCTGAAATTTAATTTTAGATTATACATTTAAATTTAATATACTATATTTCATATTTGAATTAGTATCTTGCACTCCTTTACAATACTCAACAAATTCGACTAGTTCCTTGATGTTGTCGTTACTCCCCCTCCCTCCTATCAGGTGATAACATCAGCCGTTTACCGGCTTTTTGTTTGATCACTGATTCTAGAGATTCTACATTGGGAGACCTAAATTTTGCCTAACTCAAGTGTATTTTTAGTAAGTTCTTTAACGAGTACTTGGCTCGGGACCTACAGCTTAATATCCTCTCTGAGGGAAGACGTACTCAGATTTATTCATCTCCAGCGTGAGTAAATCGAGGGTCAGATGGGGATCGAAACCCTGGACATACCAGTCCAGAGGCAAGTACGTAACCACTGAGCTAACCTGGCCCCATGGCGTTACTGGTTAGGTCTTGTGGAACTCTCGTACCCATCCTGTATCTCCGGTACAATAAACGCTCCACCACAATAGGCTCTTCACTTAAACAATAACAATAAATAAATACAATTGTTTTATTATAACTAACCACGCATTTGTTTTACAAATGATTCTTTTAATATATTTTGAATAAAAAATGTCAGTATTTCATTTAAAAATAGAAAAGATAGTTAAAAAATAACAAAAATGTTTATATATCAGGGTAATATCAACATTGGAAATAAGAAGTACTGTAAAAAAATATGGCTGACAAAATAATATTGCTTATTATTTTCATTAAAACTTTAAGAAAGCTCTGATTTGCTATATAGTAACCTGGTGCTAAAAAATTACAAATCAATGGTTGCCAAATAAAGTGATTATTAACAATTATTAAACAAAAAACAATAAAAATTAACCATTTTTATTTAAAGTACTTGCACATTTAAATTATTTTACTTTTATAAATAATTAATATATTTATTATATAATATAAACAAATATACATTTAAAAAAAAATTGCTATCAAAATTTGTTGTTTGCCCAGAGTGAATCAATAAATGGATATTTCTGCCTAATGTTATTTGAAAATGAATGGTTAAACTTTTATTAATAAAAGATTACTTCAAGAAGGTTTTAATGTGAGCAACCATATTGTAGCAAGCACGGTTGCTACTTGACTTGACTTTCATTTGAATATCCTGAGCTAATAAGTAGGTAGTGAGTGCCACTACAAAATTTTCATATTCATGCTTTTAGTAAATAAATCAAAAATTATATTTTATAGGCTGATTATTTTTTTAAAAAAAAAAGTTTGTTCAAAGGTATGTTACTTTACGAGTATTTGCATTGAAATATGTTTGAACTCATAATAAACCTGTAAAAAAAAAGTATACGTGTCATTACATAACTTACTTTCAAACGAATTTTTACAAATAAATGTGAATAATTCAAATAAGATAGACAGTAAAAATAACTCCCGAGGAAGAAATAATCTGCAGCTGTAAAATACATTCCATCAATAATCTCCTAGAATTAAACTCCTTCATTAAAGAAGTAAACATGATTTACTCGTCAAGTTAAACTAAATGAATTAATCACGTCATAGCAGTAAGTATTAATTACTTATTATAAGTCATAGACATATTTATCAAAGGCACTCGTTTCCGATAAATCATTAAAGTGGGTATGGTCACAACTTGGATTAGTGAACCCAAGTATTGTATATTTCTAATATTGTAATACAATAAATATTGTATATTTATTTTCTAAGATTGGTTTGTATTTTATATTTCAGTTCATTCGTACAATTTACTTCAAAATAGCTAGGTATACTCAGTACACTTGTTTTAAACAAGAGTTTGGTGTAGTGTAACAAGTAACCTACTTCTCTTTAGTACTAAAAATCTCAGTTTTAGTACTAAAGATTCTTGTTCAGGAGTACAGATTTTTCATTTGAGAAACAGATAATTTTATGAAAAGCATCCTTCTGAGAAACTCAAAAACTAAAGAACTTTTCTCTAATAAACTCGAATAAGATAAAATAGCGTAATCCTATGTAAAATGATCGCGGTAATGTAGTTCGTCTATAACTGTCTAAAATGGGTGATAAATAACAAATGAGATATACTTTCCACACTCGAAACAAGATTAAAGTTGAGAGTTTATATGTATGCATTGGGATCAAACTTTTTTATATTTTTTGACAATTTATTGTTTTACAGAAAATTAACGTCATAAAATTCAGCTGTTTAAAATGACTGTTTAGTAAATGTTCGATGGTTGTCTGTAACTCTGCAGCTTCCATTGGAAGTTTTCTGATGATGAACACTAAGTGTTTGAAAAGCGCGGTTTGAATAAAACAAAAACTTTTTTTGTGGAGACTTTGTAATATCCAGTTACTCCAGTATGTTTAAAAAGAGCAATACAATATTTTAATAATTAGGTTTTCTCGGTCCATGTTTTGTGAGGTTTTAATATATTATTAAGGGATAATAAGGAAAAACATTGGCAACATAAAAGTATATACAATGTATAACAAATGGGTATATTTGTGGTTAAATTATTAAGTCACTCACTCACAATACTGTTTAGAAAGAACAGCTTATTGACCGGTTTTTGTTTTTAGAAATGCTCTTAAAGGCACCATCTTCTATTTCTCACTAGCCAATAAGAGTTGGAAAATATGTTGACAGACTCGGAAAAGGGGATTCTATAGTGGCTGACTGTTGGAGAAAGCAAATAATTTACTGCGACGTGAAAGAAGTCAAGGTGTTGACATAGCAGTGGACGTTAAATCGACATTTGGCTTTCGGTAAACAGCTGCTCTTTACTTAAGGACGATTTGGCTTGGCCTCACCTAAAATAATATTTACAAATTACATACTCAGGAAAGATTTAGAGAAATATCTTTGTTCAGAACAGCAAAACATAAGAACGTCTACATTAGCTTGACCTAGTCTTTGCATATCTTTCTAGAATACTTGTATATTTCTTTGGTTGTGTGTGCTAGTACTTCTTGTTCAATAACAGACATTGTATCATCTTAGTGATCTAATATTTAGCAGTACTCCTAAATTATTTTTCTTCACGAAAAAAGGAAACACAAAAGGAATACAAGTCCATATTATATTGTAGATATTGGTATAGCTTCTCGACCTATATAAGTAGTGAGAACAAATACATCCACGAAATATCAACCAACAAAAACCAATGAATCAAACCATTAACACTGCATAAAGTAAAAGAAAACCACAAACATAGCTAATCTTATTGTTTTTTAATAGAATACAGAGGGGCCAGGTTAGCCCTGTGGTTATCGTACCCACCTCTGAACTGGTAGGTCCAGGGTTCGATACCTACCTGGCCCTCGATTTATTCACTTGGGAGGTGGATAACTCTGAGTACGTCGACCTTCGGAGAGGACGTTAAGAGGTCGGTTCCAAGCTTGTATGGTGTCAGGTACTCCTTAAAGATCCCTGCTCTAAATACACTTGACTTAGGTAAAATTTAGGACTCCCATTGTAGAATCGAACAAAAAGCTGGTAAATGGCTGACGTAGTTATCATCCTGATTAGGGGATCGGTTTAAACAACAAAAGAAATAATAACAAAATTATAAAACATACTTGTTTGCCAGTTTCTTCGTTTTTTACCAGTTTCAATCAGAAGCTGGATTTTTAGTCTAATGAAATAACACTCCTGTTTATACGCCGACGTTTTGTTAAAAATTGTTTGGCATTTTCAAGGCTAAAAACAGTTTATTGACTGTATTGCCGGTGTATAAACTAAAGTGTTATTTCTTTAGACCAAAAATATTTAAGAAACCCACCTTTGAACTTTAAGAATCAATGGTCAAAGCAATATCTGTATGAATAAACCAAGAGGTACTGGCTCACATTCAGAACTATCAATATGAACGATTCTTACAATATCAACGTATCATACAATTAAGGATTTTTCGAAATGCTGCAGCGTGAATATGGTTCAGTGGAAGCACCACATCCTTGGTGTCTTCCTGATGGTGAACACAAAGTGTTCGAAACACTTTGTTGTTGAATAAAACTTCATTTGTGTGGAGACTTTTTTTTGTTTATCCATTTTACCTCAGAAATTGATTTTAGTTTTATAGCATTTAACTATAAATATGTTATGATTAAAGGAGTTCCCAACAGTTCAGCAGGTAGCAATATCCCGCTATAAAACGTTTCACAAAAAACTTCCAAAAAATAGTAATCCCTTAATCCTAACCTTATCCTCCACAAGCATTCCAGGAAATCCCAGAAGACGTCTGAAGAGGATGTGGCCAAGAGACTTATTACTATGAACCGTTCTAAGTGATTTTTTTTTTCCTACTTAGACCCACGCCAGGAAGTGTAGTCACTGGATTGCTTCTTCCCTCCTGTGTTTCCTCATACATCTGTGTTATCAGTGTCACTGGTAATGTAACACTTACATTGTTGTGACTTTAAACAAATAAAAAAAAATTATTAAAGGAATAAAAAATGAAAAAAAAGATTAAAACAAAATTAAATAAAATTAATAATGACATGTAAATAATTTCAAATTAAACTGAAGCGATATATATAAATCATTATAGTCTACCAGCAGAAATGAATATTACACTTTTGGCCTGTGTTTCCTTATAAAATTGGTAAAGTTAGAATTAATGAAAATGTGGTAGTAACTATTTTACATTACAATTACATACAGTTATTATATATACAGAATTATATTATAACTGTAATAATGTGTAATTATAGTTTGTTCTGATAAGGAATAAATACAGAATTCAAAAGGAGAAGGGGCGGAACCACTAACTTGAAAATGATAATAAAACAAAAATGTTTTAATATTCAAATGCAAGTGATTCTAAATGATCATTCCTTCCGTTATGAATCCAGAATAGTCTGGCCAATCTGCTATTGTTTTGTCAGATAACTTGTGGTTACCATAGCGTTCTGTTGCGATTTGTTTGTAATAACTTTTAATTAAACTGTACGCTTCAATAACAGTTGTTTTCTGTTCCTTGTGCAACAGTTATTTTGAATTGAGTTTTAAATTCATCTATCTGTTTCACTGAGAATATTGTTTGTGTTCTATAAGTTTCAGACATAGCCCATGTAGATGAGCGATGTAGATCAGGGGTTGGCAACCTTGCTTGGCCCCATGCACCCTTCCCCCAACCAACCGTTCTGTTAAGATCATCTTTTTCAAAATGTCCATTCCAAATAACAAGCAAATATTACTAAAAACTATTTTTTTCTTTATTGTTATATATATTGACAAATTTACATGTACTATATTTAAAATGAAGTTTTACCAAATTTAATGCTAACAAAAAATATTGATGGATATATAAAATATTGATTTGATTAAAATAACATTTTTTTCATTTATAATTAAAAGGTCAAAACCTATAATGATTTTAGCACTCACTAAACTTTCTGTGGTCACAATTCACCCCCTGAAAATCCAAAACTCGTCACTAGGGGGGTGAATTTCACCCTCATTAACAACCCCAGTAGTTGATGGATGAAGTATAAAATTAGTAGAGTACGCCATATAAATAAAATACTTATTATTAATAAGAAGCCATACTTATTAATAAAAAGAAGCTATATATTAATAAACAATTAGAAATTAGTTCTAAAGTTTTCAAATTGTTTAAATCAACCTCCAACCAATTAGGGTCTCTCCAGGTAGCTGCAACGACGCCCTAGGTCACTCAACCCTCACCGATTAGAAAAACAACTTTAATCCCCCCCCAACACCAGCAACACATTCCACCTTTCTTATAGAAAGCTTTAAACTTCCAAATTCATTCATTTCTTGATAATGGCTGAAGACAGCAGAAACATGTTATTATTTAGCATGTCGATTGGTAACTTACTATATTCTATGGATACAGTAACAAGATGGTTACTCCGGAAACTCGAGAAACTTTTGAAAAAGCAATCTTCAGCTAAACCTGGTCTAATTTTTAACAATGTATGTATACAGGAAGAACTTCTGCAAACATATTTATATATATATATATATATATATATATATATATATATCAATGATCAAACCACAATAAGAAATGGGAAAACAAGACTAAGATCTTTCAACCGTAACAAGCGGTCTTCGTCAGAGTCAAAAACCCAACTGAAGAGTTAGTCAGTTGGGTTTTTGACTCTGACGAAGACCGCTTGTTACGGTTGAAAGATCTTAGGCTTGTTTTCCCATTTCTTATTGTGGTTTGATCATTGATTCTTGTTTCACGTGTTTATGTGAAATCTTTATATATATATATATATATGATCAAACCACAATATGAAAAGGGATCGTTCAACCGTAACAAGAGGTTTTTGTCAAAGTAAAAACCCAACTCTGACGAAAAACCCACAGTTTGATTTTTTACGCTGATGAAGATCGCTTGTTACGGTTGAAATGTTCTAGTCTTTTTTCCCTTTTCATATTGTTGTTTGATCATTGATGTTATTCCACGTGTTTATGTGGAATATTAAGTGCGGTTCGAAATATTGATTCTAGTAAGCGTTTTTGTTCTTTTTGTGTTCCTCTTTTTTATCAGTAACTTATATAACAAATCTAATTATGTATACATATATGATATATTGCAATAAACATGTTCTTTATCTGATCTACTATCAATAATATCATCTGAACAAGGCATTTTGACCTGAAAAAATAATAAAATGAAAGGAGGACTCTTTACATCTATCAGATATAATTTGTTAGTAGTTGTAAATAAAAGTACAGGCATTGCATAGTGTGTCTTCCACTGGCATACAGCCAAGTAGAAATATTGAAACATTTTACTTCGCTTTGCACGAGCAATGCAGTAGCATTCAGACTTCGTTCTAGGTCACATTTTGTTTAAAAAAGAGGAAAATATATTTTCAATATCATCCTATCTCATACATTTGTGAATTTGAGGTCATATCTTGTAACTTAGATAAATTTGTTCTTTTCAATCTATATCGAAAACTTACTTTTCTATAACGTATTTTCTCTTCTATTTATATAAAATAAAACAACATATTGAACAAGTTATGACTATGATTGAACCATCTAAAATATCAATTATGTGAATTAATGCATTTTTGTTTCTTTGTTTTTCCGAGTGATGTTAATTTCTATCATATATCATATTTCATATAGATTTCCAAAGGAACACAGTAATTTAGTAGATACAAGAATCTGTTCTGAAACTGCCAACGAAAATGTAAACTATGTGTATATGGAAATATTCGTTGATCGTACATCGTTGGTATTCAACAAATCAAAATCTAAAATGAAATACATAATTTGTTAATATTAACAAATCTAAATTTACTAAAATTTGTTAATAGTCCAAGACACAGTTTTTTGAATAGTAATGCAAATAGTAATTTTACCAATAGAAAGTTAAAACTGAAAAGTCCAAGAGCTACTTGTTTTATATCAAATCGATTTTAAAGAAGATTTGGAAAAACAAGTAGAAGAAGTTTTTATAAAATAAGATCTTAGATCAACATGTGTTTAACTATTAACTAATACTTTTCTAATGCTCGGAGAGTTTCTAAAGTTATAATAACAGTTAAAGATATGATGAAACTTTATAATTTCAAATTCAAGATATAATATGATCAAGAAAATAAAAAAAAATGAAAACCACGATAATGTAGCTTGTAAAGTTTCTACTGATTGTAACTCTCTTTATCAAACTAATCATTACTTTTTTAAAAAAGTACTTATTAATAAAATTAATTACTTTTAAAAGTAAGTAAAAGCAATTAATTTTTTTTTAAAAATAACGAGTAGATTGATAAGGAAATTATCCTTTTTTTTTTAAAAAAAAAAACAAAGTTAAACGACTCAAGAGAAGATAGCCGAGGGATCTACTGCTATAATATTCTACTAAAATCAAGAAACGAAGTGAAAAGTTGAACCAGTAAGTTCCATTCTTTACTGATGTATATTAAAGCAATTTTTGCTAGTCGTACAACATATACTTGTTACGCAAAATATGCGTAGTTGTATATTTCTAAATAAAAATGTTAAAAAACACAAATGTGAAAGTTTACACTAAATTAAAGAACTTTGGGTGTAGCAATTGTATACTACTGTATACACTAACACTAACTAAACTAACACTAGATACGTTAGTATTAATAGTACGCAACACTGTAGGTTGCAGTGGCCGTCCTAAAAGAGAGCACACATATGCCGAACCATTGGCCATATTACAATTGTGATACCTTACAATTGTGAAGATTGATTCTACATTTTGAGCCCTAAATATTTACGTAACTTAAGTGTATTTAGAGCAGATATCTTTAACGAATACCTAACATCGTACAGGCTCGGGACTGACGGCTTAAAGGGAATATAGAGTACCTTGTCGGACATTATATTATATTAGTTTTTAGTCTTTTAGTATTGAGTGTTTCTTAGTTATAAGTTAGTTTAGTTTCCACCTCGAGGGAATATTTTAGTACCTTGAGGCGTAGCGATAAGTTGAGTTAGTCTTGATTGTGTATTTATATGTCTTCGTTATATGTGTTCTCTAGTTAAAGTGCAACTGGTAAAGGAATTTTTTGTACCTTATCAGTAATTATCTCCGCATGTTACCTGGGCTTTAGTTTGTCTATTACTCTTGGCCTAGGTACCGTTTTACGGAGTAACTGTCAGAATTCGTGCTTAGCATTGCGTTGCTTGAGGTGCCCATGGGCACTTCCATGTTCAATGGAGGTGGCTAAAGGGTAACTTGTCAACAAGGCGGCCTCGGCGGCTTGACTAAGCGGTTATGGCACAAAATGCCGAGGAACGCGAAGATCAAAACGGGCTTAAAGTACTCTCCAAGGGACGACAGGCTCAGATTTATTCATCTCCCAGGTGAATATATCGACGGCCAGGTGGGTATCGAACCCCGAACCTACCAGTTCAGAGGCCAGTACGTTAACCACTGAACTAACCTGGTTACCACGCTAGGTAGGCTGAGTTGATTATTAAATTTGACGGATCCTTGGAATTTATACAGAAAGTCTCAACATAAACAAATTCTAGAAACAATGAACAACATCTCTTAAACATCGCGTTTTCTTCAGGTAAGTCCAAAATATAAATAAAAAATACACAAGAGCAATTAACATGTTTAACAAGAAAAAGAAACTACAATAATAACTGATTAAGGAATAACAAATCTTTTCTAGTTGAAAAGGTGTCATAACCACTATACATTTCAGCTCTGCCTTGATTTTCCACTAGAGCAGATGTTACTTCTAAATGTTTTATCATTATTTTGTTCTTGTTGAATAGGTCAATTGATCTCCTGTTTTCTTATTTATACGGGGAGTTTAAAAAAAAATTACCTTTCCGCAAAAGAGGTTCATGTCAAAACTAGCAACGTGTTTCGAAAACTTAGTGTTCTTCTTAATGTTTATTTCTGAACTATTGAGGGTCTTATGGCAACAGTTGGAATGAACTTGAGTTAGGCAAAATTTAAGACTCTCAATGTAGAATCTGTAGAATCACCGATCAAACAAAATGGCGGTGAACAGCTGAAGTTATCACCCGCTAAGAGATCAGTTTAAACAATAAAACAAAAAAGAAAATACCAGTGAATACTACAGAATAAGGGACTCTCCAACTATTGAATATTATTATTTTGATCACAAACACTGATACGAGTAATTGTTTTTTTTTTGCACAGACATACTTAATGTCCACCCTGTATTTTGGCAGACGACCAAATTCTCTATCAGATGATTCTAGTTGACTGGTCTGTGTATTCCTCATTCATATTTCTAACAGAGTGTTATTTATCTCTCGTTCTACAGAACACTGCGCGCATTCTATTCACCCACCAGATCCTATAGAAATCTAAACCCATAATTTATTTTAGAGGAATGCTTTGCTAATGCCTTTCAACGTTTTTTTTCAGTCATCTATTCTTCGAATAAAAGAGCTTTTTTGAAAAAAGAAAAAAAAAGACATTAATCATTTTGCTCTAACTGAATATTATAAATGGAGTAAGTATTTTATGAAAACATTTTCTTAGTTATATTACTTTACTATATGTAAAGTATAGTGATCGTGAAAAAATTCGATCTCGAGATTTTGACGGAATTATATGTTTAGAAGTCCCAAAAATCGTTTTATGAAGTTTTCTCGATGATGTCTGTCTGTGTGTGTGTGTGTGTGTGTGTGTGTGTGTGTGTGTGGTGTGTGTGTGGGTGGGTAGGTGAGTGTGTTAGCATTGCTTGTTACCACGCTACGCAACAGAATCTTTGATGGATCAAGTTGATATTTTACACAAACCTACCATAGTGTAGATGATCTCTATTGTTTGGGAAGAATTATGCATGACGGGAAAGTCACTTTTTTAGCCAAAAACCAGATATTAGAAAACAATTTTTTCTCCTAAACTGCTAACTCTAGAGTTTTGAAATTTGAGCATTATCCTTGAAGTTACAAATAGAATAAACGAAAAATATATTCAGAATTTTAAAACAACGGGATTTATTTTTTTTTTCAATAAAATGTAAAATTTGAGACATACAAATCAATCTCAAACCTTGTGAGAGTGATACAAGCCATACCGTTTGACAGATCAAAATGAAACTGTAACTAAAAATAGAACATTATATGGAGGCTGAGTTCAGATTTTTTTTTCAAAATTGCGTTCACCAAGGGTTAGAGTTCGATTTCTGTTTTCAGAAAATGTTTTTTTGACGCTAAACAGCTCATTACAAAATCTTGAAAATTTGATTAATTTGATAAATGAAAAATCATTAAAGAACAAAAAATTAGCATTTATAAAAAAAATATCATGAATTTTGATAACGGCAAAGAGCAATAAAGCTATAAAACTCTTTGTTTATCCTAGACTAAGGGATCATCTGCTATACTTGTGGAATTTTTTATATTTTTTTACAATGTTTACATTGACTTAGAAATTTTTTGACTGATTCCACTGAGATAAAATTCATGTTTATAATGGAAAAATTTAAACAGTTTATTGACTTATATGAGATATAAGAGGAATAATATTTTTACATGTAAAAATATCAATAAATATAAAGCCAATAAATATAAATAAATTTCTTTTGTCTTCGATGGTATGATGTATTTGTCTCATAAAATGCTTTATTAAATCTATATATTGCACTCTTGAACAAAGCTTAATATCAGTTATAATTGCTTTATCTTTGTGAATTATAGTATCTTTCCATGATATTGAAATGTAACGAATGGACTCTTTCCTCAAGAAATAGGAGTTATGTTTGTTGAGAAATATCCAGTTTTTTCACTATTCTAGTCTAATACGTATTCAATCATTCCCAGGTATTCCTTTGTTTGCAGGTACTCAGATGAAAATTAAATTATTTACACTGTTTTCACTAGGAATTTATTAATGCTTTAGAATATCAAACTAGAGCGCTTTATTAAAGTCCTTACCCATTTATTGTGAACCAGAAATTGTGTGTTCACCATCATCAACAAGCTTTTTAAAAATAAAATTTTTTTTTACACAATTTACTTTTTATTTTATCAGTTATAATAATTAACATCAGTTCATTATAAATTGCAAAATTTATGTTATATAGAATCTTTAGTTCAGGAAATTCATGTCAGTGTCTAAAAACTCATAATGGGTAGAGCTATTTCAATTCCATACATGCCATTGAATATTACTTTCATTTTAAAAAGATGTTTGCTTCTAAGAAACTAGTTATATAGAACTGTTGAATTGTAATTAGATTAATGTAAACAAATGGGAAAGCGGCTACCGGTGGAATTAAAAGTAGTCCTTCTGAGCATTTTTTAGTACTACTACTGCTACTAGCTAATGCCCTTGAACGTTCTTGAGCAACGGAATAATAAGAAATAAGTTTTATGTGAGTTGAAATTTTCAACAAACAGAAAAACCAAACCTATTTGTTTGAACACACTGTTCTTCAAACATGTGTTTATGCTAAAAAACTGGATACAAAAATATTGATTTAACGCAATGCATTAAGTCATATTCCATAAAGAAGGTAATTGTATGTCTGATGCCATTCAACCACTCCCTTACTTCTTAACGATGTGATGTGCAATATGAAATAACAAAATCGCATGGTATGTAAATCTAAAAGACAAAATTAAAACCGAATCGATAGATCCAAAACAATTGACAGGCTTCTGTTCGAAGAAGAATCACTCGTTATTTCTGTAACAAAATATTCCTTATACCTTTTTCCTCATTATTTGAAGCATCATTATTAGGATCAAAGGATTAGTTTTCTCTGAAAACTTACCCTTGTCGAAGCACACTAAAGTCTTAATATATATATATATATATATATATATATATATATATATATATGAATAATAATCAAAATAACACTTGATGTAATAGATGGATTAATTTACCACAATCAAACTAATAAAAATGATTAGTTTAATTGTGGTAAATTAATCCATATATATATTATTCGCGTAGGCGGGTTTTTGACTCTGCCGAAGACCGCTTGTTACGGTTGAAAGATCTTAGTCTTGTTTTCCCATTTCTTATTGTGGTTTGATCGTTGATTGTTATTTCACGTGTTTATGTGAAATCTTTATATATATATATATATATATATATATATATTAGATCTTTCTCACTTCGTCCTCTCCTCTAGTCTACTCCTGATGACGAACAACAGTTCGAAATATTGAATTCTGTAATTGTTCTTCTTATTCTTTTTTCTTTTTTCATGCTTTGTGTAATTTATATATATATAGTTCAATATAAACAAAGAAACAGAGAAATCAAAAGAACATACTTACAGTCTCTAATTTTCGGTTTGAACCGTCTTCAGGAGAGATAAGAGAGGGAAACCAAGCGAGAGGGAGGCCGTCTCCGGTCTCCAACCGTCTCTGAACCAGTAGCTTGGTTTCCCTCTCTTATCTCTCCTGAAGACGGTTCAAACCGAAAATTAGAGACTGTAAGTGTGTTCTTTTGATTTTTCTATGTTTCTTTGTTTATATTGAACTATATTTGTCCATTTTGGATCGTATTTCCAACGAAAAAAAGTGTATATATATATATATATATACATATATAACAAGATTTCACAATAAACACATAAAATAACAATCATTATTCAAGGGATAGAAAGATGGGAAAAGCCTTGTTAAGCTCCTGTAACAGGCTTGGCCTAAACGTCTACTATCCAGCAGTTCGAATGCACATAACAGCCATGACTGCTAGCACCATGGACTTAGCAATTGACCAACTCCAAGGCTCCGGCTATGAGGCTGGAAAAGATCCAGCAGCTCTCTTCTGATCACTCTCCAGTCCTCATGGAGTCCACAGGACTAGTAGTGCAATGTCTCTCCATCAAACCCGTCGTTAGAGATTGGTAGCGGTTTTAAAGGACACTTAGCTACATGTCCTGCCCAACAGAGGTTAAGACACGGGCAAAAATAGACACAGAGGTTCGAAACTTAACTGACTCTATTCATGAGGCCCTTAAAAAATCACAAGCTGAAAGGAACAACACAGATAAAGCCATAATATAAACAAATAGTAAATCTTATCTCATACAGAAATAAGGTCCAAAAACTTTGGAATAAGTATAAACTACCATCACTCAAAACTGTAGTGAATAAACTTAATAAACAAATTCTCTACAGGTTACAAGTTATGAGGGAAGAGACCCTCAATAAAAAAACTCGAAGAAATAGACAATACCCCAGAAGCGTGTCAGTTTCTGAGGAGATTGAGAGGTACTAAACAGACGACCGTTGCCCTCAAACACAAAAATAGCCTCTGTATTACTCCTCAGGAGATTGCAGAGGCATTCGCGGAGTCTTTAGGCGAATTATACCAAGAGAATGTTCTTAAACTCTTACCTTGTATATCTCCTCCGGAAGAGTCTATCTCTCTCAATATGGAAGAAATTAAAACCAAATTGAAAGGGCTCCCGAGGCGCAAAGCACCGGGTGCGGATGATGTAAATAACTACGTTCTGAAGCAGTCTCTGACCCTACACTCAAATGGTTGACCTCCATATTTAATGCTTGCATTAAAATTGGTTACGTTCCTTCAGCCTGGAAACAGGCCAGGATAGTCATTCCCAAACCGGAAAAGAATCCAACTCTAGCCAGTAAGCTAATCCAACTACATGCCTATAAGCTTGCTTAGTTCTCTAAGCAAGGTATTTGAGAAGGTCTTACTCAAACACGTATCCGAGTTTCTCCAATTCACAGACATCCAGTTTGGATACAAAAAGGGACACGGGTGCGTTCAGTTACTGCGACACACCCTCAACTTCTTACACTACGCTAAGCAAAGAAAGCTTAGAACTTACCCTAGCCATCGACCTTAACAAGGCCTTTGATTGCGTCTGGCACGAAGGCATTGTTAAGAAACTAGGAGACGCTGGACTTCTTTGATTGTTCCAAAGGATCGTTTACTCTTATCTAATTGAACGATTCTTTAGAGTCAAAGTCAGAGACACTTTATCCTCGCAGTACAAGGTAGAGGGGGGTTCCTCAAGGGAACTGTGCAGCCCTTTCTTCTACCTACATCGGAATGAACATGTGATGCAATCAATAAAGTTGCATTGCTTCAATGCAATGAAGTTGCTATCACAATGAAAAGAAAACTAAAAATCGTTTTTTCCTTTTTCTATTGTGGTTTAAGCTTCATTATATAATATATATATATTATATATATATATATATATTGCACACACATGTGAGTGTGTGTAGGTGTGTGAATACAACTATAAAGACAAATTTGTTTGAAGCAGTTGAATATAAGTATGTGATACTGCTTGTAACAGTAATATCATGCAAATAGTGTCCTTCTAGAAAAATTTGTTTTCGGACTTGCCTGTATTCTAAACAAAGTTGACTAATTAAACAGACCGGCAAATTCGGTTTCACCTCAGTTGGCCTGGTTAGAATTCCATTGCTGTTTTCAATGCAATGATTATCGGATTTTCTAAATAATTAGGTTTGTTTAAATTGCATTCAATATAATAACTATATATTTATAATTAAACCAAATGTGATAATTATTCAATATAATAACTATATTATATATATATATATATATACATATATATATATAACTTTAAATTACACAAAGCACGACACAGAAAAGAGAATACAAAGAAAACTTACAGAATTCAATATTTCGAACTGTTGTTCGTCATCAGGAGAGTAGACTAGTAGAGAGGACGAAGTGAGAGAGATCTCCCCACGTCGAAGAACGGAGCGCGAATGAAGAAAAAGAGTCAACCGAAGAGAGCAGCACTAGCGTAAAAAAGGAGCTAGGCACTAAACGTCGGAGAACGGAGAAAGCAAAAACAATAGATAAAGTTATAAAATTAAAAATTATAAAAAAGGAAATAATAATAAAAATAAATAAATAAATAAATAAAAGAAAAAATATATATAATAAAAAAAGGGGAAAAAAATAATCAAATAAAAAAAATATATATATGAATATGAATATATAAGTTAAAAATAAAAGGAAAAACAAATAAAAGTTAACGCTTCTGATTTAAACCGGGATCTGATCGGGCCCCCAATAACCATATGTGGGCCTCCTCAGACGCTCTTAATGTCAAACTAAATATATATATATATATATATATATTATATATTTATATATTATATTATATATTATATACTAGCAAATGTACCCGTCTTTGACGGAATCAAAAATTCTATTATTCTTGGTATTCCAAAATATCAATTATAGTATTATACTAATACTATAATTAGAAATTATAGAATAGTAGAAAACACCATTATTAGTACAGTGTTAAACAAATGCCTCTGTATACACTACATTAGCTGTCTGCCCTTCAGGTTCATGGAAGAACAATCAGTTGAAACCTCTGACTATTGAGCAAGTAAACTACAGTTGACCATGTGAGAAAAACTTGGTTTCGCTAACTTGAATTCCTGCGTTAGATAAAGTCTCCCTTTGCGACTTAGTTAACGTCATTGCGAAATAGACTCTGAGGGGACCTTGCAATCATTTGAATGGAGACAGACAGTGGCTCGGAATCAATGGTATGCGTGGTATACACACAGACTCCCCAATACCACATCCAGTCATTATGTCCGCCTCTATGGCATATCTGTGTAGGGCACGAACTCAGAGTCGTGTCCCGTTGCACAGATTTTGGGTCACTCATGTTTCGTATTATCAAATTTGTTACTGCTATAAATTGCAGCATCATTGGTGCTCCTACTTTAAGTTTTTACTCATGAGCAGGCAGTCCAGGAGAAATAAATTCAGAGTCAAGAAATTCAATTAGATAATGAACTGCTTCTTCATCACTAATCCAATCTCTTTACTGACTTGTAAGTTCTTTCCTCGGCTTCATATAGCGTAAGAACATTGTTGATTTCTCATGCCTGTTCATATTAAGAGTTGAGAATTGCTCGTTTACAAAACTATTTATTCGTATTAGATAGTACATCCTCAACTCTGGGAAACTCTGGTACCTTTTCAAAGATGTCAAATACGCAATATATTCATATGCTCAATTGAAATTAAAATCAACTAACAATACCTACTTGCCACACCTGTGTATTTTCAAAACAAACTTGTCTGTAAAGTTAGGAAAATACAGCTAAAAGCCCCATAACTTCGCTTCTGTACTGAATTAATAATATATTTAGAGCCCATATTTTAAGTTAGGCACACACAAATCCAGTGTCAATGTTTCAGCTCGCTATGTCTTATGGTGGCTGAGTTTACTTGTGACAAACATTTTTGCGTTAAACGTCCATAACTTCACTTCTACGTTGAATTTCCAATCAATTCATAGCCTATATTTTAAGTTAGACCTACACAAATCTACTGTAAAAGTTTCAGCTTTATATGTCTTATGGTAGCTGAGTTTACCTGTGACAAAGTTTTGCGGACAAACCGACAAACCGACAAACCGACAAACCGGCAGAAATTTTTCTAAGGGTGGATTCGGTTTCTCCAATGTATGAAACGTAAAGAAAACTTGAAATGAGTCAGTTCTAAGCAATGTACAGACAAAATCATTATTTTATTTATAAAGATATATATATATATATATATATATATATATATAAAATATTAAACCCCAGATGTGATTATTAATTATATTTTCTTGCACAGGAGTAAGCCGTTTGCATATTTATTTCACTACCGTTACTCTCTAGAAGCTATGATTAAGCAGACTTAAACTTGATAGAACTTGATTATCAAGTTTCAAAAGGGATTTGCAAGTTGAATTGTATATTGATGGAACTGTAATACAATCCAACTAATGGACTATCCATTGGAAAGCTCAGCTTTTTAAATCTTCTACTCCTGATTACGTGAAATTATTTTACACTTTCCTTTATTTAAGCTAACGACTTCAAAAAGAGAAAATTTTCTTTTTTAAACTTGTTCCTTGTTTTACCACATCTTAATTATTTTTTTGAATTTTTTATTTATAAAATATTGTATTATAACGAAAAAGGAAAAAATAACTCTGAGTCATTTACAGATTGTCAGAAAATTTTTTATTTCCTTTTTTTAGAAGTTTTTTTATTTTATTTTTTATAATTTTAAGTTTAAATTTAAGAGGTGTGATCAAAAATGAAAGCGTTTAAATTTGAATGCCACATAAAAACAACAAATGGCTATAATGTCGAAATTGTGAACATATGATCGTGAGGAGTGTACCTACACAATAACAAAAATTTTGAAATTTGAGTTTTTAGAGAGTGCGAAATTCAAAAATCCATCTTACTTTTTTATCATATCTCGTATATATGTCATCTATTCTAAAATGTTTAAAGACATTTATTAAATACATTCACATTGTTAGAATGACAGACTTAGTAAATTTAATATGATTGGATAAATCTTTCTTACCTCGTAAAAAGTTGTTCTACTTGTTTGACCAGTTTACCTGCACCAGATATTTATGAGTCAAGACAGATTTATTTAAAAATATCAGTTCAAATCACTGAAAGTTCAAGTCATTGAACTTTCACTTTTTAAAAACAAAAGACAATAAAGTCTAGGGACATCAGGAGACATGAACTGTTCCTGGGACAATACTTCAACTTATTCAAAATGTTTCTCTTTAAAGTTAATAGATAAAATGAAGTCAAAAAAGATGCAATATTTACTTTTCAAACAAACTGGTGACACTAAGGTAAACTAAATAGTAATGTAAATTTTCTTTTTTCAGAGCTGAATATAAAATTTTATCTCAGATTTGTCAGATTGATAAATCCTTAAATTCAGGAATTATGTAAAATCTATTAAATCAAGTATTGCTAAGCCTTCGATTATGAATTTTAATCAAGGTGATTAATTTTTCCTCAGATGCTCATAGGATTTGTAACTAATTTGCAAAATATTTCTCTCGTGTTTTTTTTCAACCTTGTTTGTTCACCTATTCCTTATAAAGTAATAGTTATAATATATATTTTTACAGTCATAATGTCACATCTGAAGAAACTGAAAGTAAAATTCCTAAATTAGATAATACTAAATCTCCTAGTCGTAACTATATCTCTCCAATCTCTGTTAAACAATGTTCTCCCAATTTAATTGCTCCCGTTCTTTATAAATACGATTAATCCTTCAATATAAGTACTTTATCTTGGTTCTGAAAGGATTTAATTGTGTTATTTTAAGTTATTTCAAGGCTGATGGTAAATCACAAATAAAATTATAGGACAATATCAATCCATATTTTTAAAATATTTGACTTGTAAACTAGTAAATACTAGTAAACTGTGCAAAGGTAACAATAAATATATTATTTCTTAACAATATAGTTTTTATCTCAATAGGTCAACGCCTAATACGCTTTCTTTTCAAAATTACAACTTGAATTCTACGAACTATGGTTTACAGGTTTATGCAACTTATAGTGATTTTGCTAAATTAGATTATGTTATACTGTTGTTAAAATAGCAGACTGCTGGTATTTTCGCAGAGATTTTTGACTGGCTGTAAATTTTCTTTGCGTTCCGAAAGAATATTGTTAAAGTTAAAACATTAAAGAGGTTAAAGTTTGATTTATTTATAATTCGGCATCAATTCTAACCATGGACAAGGTATATTACATTTTTTCGGATTATTAGCATGGTGTCCACAGAAGGTCACCAACCGAAGAACTGACTTCACTTAAATACCATGATACAATGGGAAATGATGCCGTTGACATGACTATGGTATACAATTTCAAATGGTCACTCTTTTCAATTTTAAATAAAATTTAAAAATAAAAATATGAATCACTCGACCAAAGAAAATTAATTCAAGTATCAATTTCATCTAAATGTATTAACATTGAACTTTTGATCAGACTTTTGCCTGTATCGGATGCACAGACGGACTAAGAGTAACTCTGTTTCTACGGACCAGGTTAGCTCAGTGGTAAGATACTCGTCCCTGAACTGGTAGGTCCGGGGTTCGCCTCCCATTCTGTTAAGCGATTAATTCACGTGGGAGGCAAATAAATCTTAGCACATCATTCCTCGAGAGGACATTAAACCGTCGGTCCCGAGTGATGGCAGGTACTCTTTAAAGATCCTGACTCTATATACACTTGAATGAGGCAAAATTTAGACTCCCAATCTGCTTGAATGAGCATTGGACGGCTGACTTTGTCAGTCCCTTAGCCCTATACAAAAAAAAAAATAAAAATAAAAGTAACTCTCCCACCCATGCTAGAGCGCATGGAACCAAATGACTAAAACACCAATATTTTTGTTTTGTTGTTTTTTTCAAATGCCTTCATTTACAGGCGGTTACTTTTTGTTTCTGTTCTAAAGGTGCAAAATTGAGCTAATTTATTATTTGACACCAATTTAAAACACCAAAACTATATATTGAATAAAAAATAAAAAAGAGCATTTATTAAATAAAAACTTGTTCTATTTAATAAATTTTATACTTTAAAATAATTTGTATTCATATTTTAAAATATGTTTAATAAAATAACATAATATAGTTTTCAATGAGATGTAGTTTATGCAAAGTTAATTTAGATCAAAGTTAAATGAGTGGAGTAAGAGAGAAGATAGTTTACCTGCAAAAGCAGAAATTTGAATATTTATTAAGGGATAGGCGAGTTTGTTATTATGCAGTTGGATAATTTACGGGTTGTTCATGAACGATTTAACCAGAGATTGCCTACATTTCGTTAAAGTTTAAATAATCAGTTAATATGACAGTGTATTAAGTTATAAAGTTGCACTTCAAATACAGAATATTACTTTAAAAAAAAAACATTTTAATTTATATTTATAATGAAATAGATAAGAATTAATTTAGATATGCAAAGGCATTATCTTACTAAAATCAAATTAGAAATTATCGCAACAATAACTGAAATACAGATTTTAAAAAAACCTTATTTATTACCCTTTTTTTTTTTCGATAAGGGCTGGAGTAAAAAGAAAGCTCTCTTGTGCTGATACCTCAAGGGAATATTCCCTATCCGTTGTGATAAATCCCCGCCTCTTTTTAAAAAAAGAAAGTATTTAATGAGGACATTTTCGAATTGTTTCAAACACATATTCACAGTAAAATATTCTATGTTTTGCCGTAACTCAAAGGACTTGTACCTTCCTTTGTCATATTGTGTTTTCAATTACTAAGCAATAACTACTTCTAATTTTTCGAGGCAAAAACTTCATCGTGATAAATGCTCCAGAGTTTGAGTAACATTCAATCGAAAAGATTTATGCAGATAGAGTTACATGTAATGAGAGACTGACTCTATTACGTGTAAATAGAGTCTAATTTTTTGTAAAATATATAGTTATATATTTTTACATATACCTAAAAAAAAAGGCTATAAAAAGTAAGCCTCAGTCTTCTTACTTAGGCTTGAACTTCTAGAGCAGAATATCTCATACTGTGGATCGCGTGTAGAATCTGAGTGGGCTTTAAAAAATTGTTGAAGGGGTTTTAGCATCTATTAACAACTTGAAATAGTTCAAGACTTTCAATGTTTGGCTGATTGTTTTATCAAGAAGTAGGTTCTATTCACAAAATTAACTAATCAAGAGTTGGTCATGTTTCAGTCAAATTATTTCGAAAAGCAAAATTTTGAAATAAAGTACAATTCATAAATTCTTTACCATTGGAACTATTGCATATTGAAGTTAATGTCAACTCAGGGACAAGGTTAGCCTGCCTATGCCAACATGCTCACCTCTGAACTGGTAAGTCCAGGGTTCAATACCCACTTTGGTCTTCTATTTATTCACGCTAGAGGTGAATAAATCTCAGCACGTCATCGTTCGGAGAGGATATTAAGCCATCAGTCCCGAGCCTGTATTATTGTCAGGTACTCGTTAAAGATTACTACTCTAAATTCACTTGAGTTAGGACTCCCAATGTAGAATAACTTTTCATTGTGTAGTATCACAAAGACCACTGCTCGGCCTATGCCTTTTCTTTGAGTGGCCGTCACTGCAACCTAACCTGATCAATGTCAACTCGATTATTGAACTAAGTAAGAAACAGATTCATCCTTTTCACAACTCTCACTGAAAATGTAATTTGGAAGTATTTTTCTTTCTTTTATTAATATTGTTACCCAGTAAAGTTAAGTAAGTTGCCAATAGCTAGGTTCATGAACAATGGGTCGCCAATCTAAAAAGTCTGCGACCACTCTTCTAGAGCAATGTCGATCACTACCCGATCGGTGATTCGATTAATCTAGTAGGCTCAAGTTTTAGTGGTAGATAACACATTTAATTATCTACAGACATACAAATAAAACTTTCTAGCTATGATAAAATTGGAAATAAACTTGGCCAGTCCTATAGAAGCGTAATTTTAATCTTCCAACAAGCTATGTAATAACTAAATGAGATTAGATAACTCTGAGATTCATTCTGATAAATAGATTAAACAATAAATTGCTTATATCCATTCCCAGTATAATATTATATCTATTATGAAACTATAGTAAATATCGTAAAATAAATTGACATGCGATTACAATAAGGGAATGATTCAAACGTTTTTTTATACATGGTCGGCGCAAGGGGCCAGGCTAGCTCAGTGGTTACGTGCTCACCTCTGAACTGATAGGATCGGGGTTCGATCCTCACCTGGCCCTCGATTTATTGACGCGGGAGGTGAATAAATCTGAGCGCGTCGTCCCTCGGAGAAGGACGTTAAACCATCGGTCCCAAGCCTGTACGATGTCAGGTACTCGTTAAAGATCCCTACTCTAAATACATTTGAGTTAGGCAAAATTTAGGACTCCCAATGTAGAATCAATCATCATTGTGTGGTATCACAAAGGGCCAATGCTCGGCCGACGTGTGTTCCCTTCTGGAACTGCCACTGCAACCTAACCTACATGGTCGGCGCGTTTTGAACACTTGATGTTCATCTTCAGATTACATCAACCTTAGTAAGGTGATCCTAGCTGTTCAATGAGTCCTATGACGCTGACTGCCCCATGTGTGACATGATTACTTCTCTGCGTGTTCTACATCTATGATCCTAGAACTCTATGAAGACTCAACAACACCTTACTAAGGCAGATTTAACCTGAGGATGAACATCAAGTGTTCGAAATGCGTCGACATTGAATAAAATCTTATGTGTGCAGACTTAGTGATTCAATCTCTTGTTCGAATCAGAGTAAATGTAACACATAAATGACTCATGAAAAAAATGTATAACCTTAAGATTTAAAATTTCTACCATACTTTAATTCAGAAGTATCGAGCATTTTATGAAACTTAATGAAAGTATAACAATTTAAACCATTTGTTATAGCTGAAATACTCATGATTACAATAGTTGGTTATAAAGTTGTCTACATCAGTGGCGTACCGTGACATCCTGTTGCAGCATGCAAATGATGTTTTAGAAGAGATACTTAACTAAAGTCAGAGGTATAGCAAGGGAGAGGGGAGGCACGTGCCGGGGTGCGGCAACATTTTGAGGGAGTAGAAATAGAAAATAGAAAAAATTCAAATAATAGAAAGCTTACAAAAAATTATCTTTCTATTATTGCAGTAATATTGTGAATATATAATATATGTGAATATATAAGCATACAAACTGGATTTATAGGCTTTGACATTTGGTGGTGTCATAAGGGTGGAAAGTGAGCTCCATCGTTTATATGGCACCCATTTACATAGTATCGTATCAATCACTAATAACTGAACAATCAAAACTTAGAAACCTTAAGTTTTTCTCCACTTAACTTTCTTAGTATCGCGGTTTTGAATGACTATTTGACATCGTATAGCCTTGGGACTGCGAGCTTTGCATCCTTTCCGAGGACGGTATTAACAATACTCCAATTTCCCAAGTGAAAAATTTACGGTATGACCAAAATTCAAACCTGTAATCTTCATACTAATGGTGAACAACTTTGGCCCTTTTTTTAATTCTAAAGGCTTCATTCTAAAGTCCATACTAAAGTTTTTTCCTTTTTAAATGAATCTGACCCACATTATTCATACGTGGTATTTACTCATACGTGATAATTATGAACAAAATCTGTATTTTGCTTTTCCTAATTAATAAAATTATAAAAATAAATGTGAACAGAAAGTAAAAAAAGCTATCAATAAAAGAGTAGGCAAACTCTGGCAAAAAAAGCGAAGGACAGAATTTTAAAAAATAATTAAAAGTTTTACTGTTAGTCCTTATTTTTTCATTGTCTTAATTTAATTTTTAATTAATTTTTCTTGCTATCTTGTTATAGGATTATATAATAATTTTGAATTAAAATAAAGTTGATAATATTATTAATTTAGCCAACTAAGAAAAGTTTTTGAAAGATATTAGAATATTCGAATGAATTAATTGGTAGATGTGTAAGTCAAAGATATCAATTATGTGTTCCCATGCTCAGATTTTACCAGAAATATCCAGAAAAAGTATACAATTTTTTACTTTACTATTAGCAAAGTATAGTGATCGTGAAAAAATTCAATCTCGAAATTTTGACGGAATTATATGTTTTGAAGTCCCAAAAGTTGTTTTAAGAAGTTTTTTCAATGATGTCTCTGTGTGTGTGGGTGGGTAGGTGAGTGTGTTACCATTGCTTGTTACAATTCTACGGTCCAGAATCTTTGATGGATCAAGTTGATATTTTACACAAAAATAGGCCCCATAGTATAGATGATCCTAATTGTCTGGGAAGAATGACACATGACGAGAAAGTCACTTTTTTTTGCCAAAAACCGGTTTTTAGAAAACACTTTTTTCTCCTAAACTGCTAACTCCAGAGCTTTAAAATTTTGGCATTATCTTTGAAGTTACAAATGGAATAAACTAAAAATATATTCAAAATTTTAAAACAACGGAAAATATTTTTTTTTCAATAAAATTTAAACATTTTGACTTACAAATCAATCTCAAACATTATAAGAGTGATACAAACCATACTGTTTGACAGATCAAAATGAAACGATGACTACAAATAGAACATCATGTGGAGGCTGAGTTGAGATATTTTTTTCCAAAATTGCGTTCTACAAAGGAGCGTTAGAATTCGATTTCTGTTTTCAGAAAATGTTGTATTGTCGCTAAATGGCTCATTAAAAAATCGAGAAAATTTGACCAAAAATGGAACAAAAAATTAGGAATGCATAAAAAAAATAAATAAAATTTCAGTTCATAGCAAAGAGCAATAAAGCTATAAAAACTGTTTGTTTATCCTAGACTAAGGGATCATCTGCTATACTTGTCGAATTTTTGATATTTTGTTACAATGTTTACATTGACATAGAAATTTTTTGACTGATTCCACTGAAATAAAATTGATATTTTAAAGGAAAAATTGAAATAATTTTTTGAATTATAAGAGATATAAGAGGAAAATAATATTTTTACATGAAAAAAAATAACCGCCAATAAACATAAATAAATTACCTTTTCTTCCATGGCATGATGGATTTATCTCATAAATGCTTTAATAAATCTATATATTCCACTCTAAAGCAAAACTTAATATCAGTTATAGTTACATTGTCTTTGTGAATTAAGACAACTAGAGTTGTCTGGATTGCTTCAAAATAAGCTAGAACTCAAAAAGGAAGCTCCTATCATGTGTATGTATGAGAAACATTGATCCACGGCGCTTATGTAATGGAACAAGATTAATAACTAAGAAGCTTTATCATAATACCATTGTTTATAAAATTATTGCTTCATGGTGTCAAGGTAAAATATTTTTAATTACAAGATTGAAAATCGTTTTATCTGAATAGAACAACATTCCTTTTTTAAGGATTCAATTTCCAATTCAGTTACTATTTACCATGACCATTCATAAGTCTCAAGGAGAGACTGTAGACAAAGTTTTAGTTCATATATATAAAACAGCATTTCAACATGGAATTACATGTTGCTCTCAATAGGGTCAAACATAAAGAAAGCATTAAATTTTTTTAAAAAAAACTCAAATTGTACAAAAAAAATGTAAAGAAAGAGAACTGTCTTAAAAATATGTTAATTATCCTATTTATGATAAATATATTAATTTAGAGTTTATCTGCATTTATGTGAAAATAACCGCATTAAAAAGAAAGGTGTTTTGATGACCCAACGAGTCACGGGTCACATACTATGCCAGCCAAACACGGCATAGTTGTTTTATAAGTACACTATATCATAGAATAACATTCCGTTTGCTCTTCATAATAAACTACCTCTTAAAATGATGAAGTTATAGAGAATATTTTTTTGTATAATATTTGAATATATCCAACATCGTTTCCATGGAAACGGTTTATATGACACCTAATCAAAGTACACTTACAAACAAATACAGATTCAACTATTAACAGTTGATTCCAGGTATAAAGGGAAACTAGCCAGAATATATCAAATTTCTGGGAAGTCAGTTAGTAATGTTAATAATTATGCATCTGCATCTATAATGAGAACAGGTAAACCTAAAGATAATGGTTTGCCCTAGTAGCTAGGTGGTAATCAATATTAATTAATGCTATATTTTAGTAATTTCTGATTACTATTTCAATTTCCGTTTTATATATTAATTAATAATTAATTAACATGCATGATTTGGTAATGTTTGAAATTTATTTATTCCTGTTTTAAACAAATTGAAGCACTTTCTTTAATGATTTGATTAGTTTTATATATATAACTAGCAAACGTGCCCGTCTTTGTCGAGTTCTTTTTCGAAAATTTGGGGATGATACATGGTATTCCAAAATATCGTCAGAAATTATAGAATAGTAGAAAATATAATTATTAGTACAGTGTTAAGTAAATGCCTCTACATACACCACATTAGCTGTCTATTCTTCAGGTTCATGGAAGAACAAAGGGCTGGAACCTTTGACTCTTGGGCAAGCTAACTACAGTTGACCATGTGAGAAAAACTTGGTCTCACTCACTTCAATTCCTGCGGTAGATAGTTTCCCCTTGCGACTTAGTTATCGTCATTGCGAAACAGAGACTGACGGGACATTGTAATCGTTTGAACGGAAACGGGTAGTGGCCCGAAATCAATGGTATGCGTGGTATATACACAGACTCCCCAGTACCATGAAGAAGTTCTCTGGTCTGGAACAGCTAATTACGACGTGCACTATAGTGGGAGGATATATTCGTTGGTCGTTGGACTCTGTTTCTAACTCAGGAGGTCAAACAAAATTTGAACATATCGTCCTTCGGAGAAATTTAAGCCGTTCGTCCCGGAGCTTGTACGATATCATGCAATCGTCAAAATACAGTTGACTACTGCAAAATTTAGGAGTTTCAATGTAGAAATGAAACCAGCACTGTGACTTGTTTAAAACAGGGGTTTAAAAGAGGAAATAAAACAATAACAGTGTAGAAACTCTATAAGTGTGCGCATTTGAAAACAAACCAAACAGAACTTACAGTAGGGTAAAAACAATTAATTTACTTTAGTTTTCCAACCTAAAACCCATTAATATACTGTATAATTGCTTATACTAATTCACAAACATATAAATACAGTCAGGAGTTACCTTTTGTTCTTTGAAGCAGAAGTTAAAACAGTTATTAATCAAAGTTTATATTTACGTTTATTCAGTTATATTAAAAAGTTAAATATATCTGGATTCATGCTCTGAAAGTTTCTCTAACTTTAAGTAGTCTTAAATTATAATGAGATTTGAAATGATTTGCAACATCAAAGGTACAGAAGAACCAAATTTTGGCCACTTTTTATAAAAAAAAAAAAAGTTTAATATTGTAAGCATTGGCAACACTGTTGCAACCTCCCTGAGTCAACTATCATTATGGTTGTTGATAATAATAATTAATCAACAAACAATCACATACAGCTTCTTCGGTAATTAGTATTTTAAAATAATTTTATCTCCAACGCCTGATAACTGTGGACGTTGGAAAACAAACAAGTTTAAATGTCAACAACTTCATTCATTATTATCTTCAATAAATTAAAAATTCAATTTAATATATAAAGCATTAAATTTAGTCTTTTGTCAATGAGTTTCGTTTTATGTTTATTTATAATAAAGTTGAGTTTAGACTTCACTAGATTTTTTTAAAATAAACATTAATAGATATTCGAAACACATTTTCTTCAGAAATGTTTTACCTTCCCACCTGTAGGTCATTACACAAGTTAGATTATTATCAGGTAAAATACAAGTTCTAACATAGGTCTTAGATACCTTTTTTTTTTTTTTTTTTTTTTGTTGTATGATGTGGAAAAATCTGTTCATGAGATCCCTTAGCAAGACGTCTTGCTTAGGGTATGTGCGGTTGGGGGTCCCGACCCACTAAAAAACCACATCCTATTTCCTGGCAATACCCGACACGGAAACCGTTTGCACATTACTTCATGCCGGTGCCTCAGTTCTCCTGAATAGGATTCACCTTCTTGTCCCCATTCGTTCACGTAGGAATTATCATTGCCCTTGCCTCACACCTCTTTCGTTCTTCTTATGACGGAGAACCGCCTCTACAAAGACAGATTATTTTAGTCTCTATGTAGCTTCTACTATCATAGTCTGTATTTCTACAGTTATGTATAAGTTTTTTTACACTCATTGTGTAAGTTTTTAAATTGTATATTGAACTTCTAATCATTAATTTAATTATGAATAAGAGCCAGAGTAGCCTAATAGCTTAATTGCTCACCTCTCTTATCTATTGATAGATAAGGGCTTTGATTCCCACTCTAGACCTCGATTTATTCACCACTCGAACTGAATAAATCTGAGCACGTCGTCTCAGAGAGAGGACGTAAAGCCTTCGGTCACTATAGGGGGGAGGGTTGGCCTATCGTGAACCTCCATGACACCACCATCACTGCTTTTGAACAAAACAGTTCAAAAGAGCCTTCATAAACCTTAAATGCTTTCCATTGGCACTTTTGCCACTAAAACCAAAAATATTATACTACTTACTAGTTAAGCTTCAAGAGATCAATGGAAACAGTTCAACCCCTACAAAAGATAGATATTTCATAACTTTCTTTAAATTTTATTGCCCGTCATGTTTTATCCAGAAATCTCTAAAATACACTATACATTCTGAGGTAAAATGGATAAACCAACAAAAGTCTCCACACAAATGAAGTTTTTTATTCAACACGTTTCGAACACTTTGTGTTCATCATAAGGAAAACACCAAGGAAGTGGTGCTGACGGGTTGGTCAAATGAAAACAACTGAGTTTTCCTTATGATGAACACAAAGTGTTCGAAACGTGTTGAATCAAAAACTTCATTTGTGTGGAGACTTTTGTTGGTTTATCCATTTTACCTCAGAATGAGTAAATACCACACAATTACGGATTGCACAACTAATGATTTAATACACTATACATTTGTGTAAGATGTACTTCTTATTTGTAAGATAATAAGATGTACTTATTTGTAGATGATTTGTACTTTTTTTCAGACATAACGAATTGATTCATTATTTTGTACTAGTAGTTAAATTAAAATAACCAAATTCAAATAATTATTTTATTTATAGTTTAAATTTGATTTTTCCCACTTATTTCCTATTTCCAAACCTACCATAAGTGTATTGGGAATTAAACTTAAACCGCATGATGTACATTGTGGTAAGTGTTAGGAATTTGTAGCTCCTGGCTCTACAAAACAAGAATTTCTAATAGTATTTAGCATATTCACATTAACTTAATCAATTTTTATTAGTACTTACAGGTATTGGACGTTAAAAACCGCTATCATTTAACGTAAATATCGGTAGAGAATATCGGTTTCTTTATTTTTATTAATATTGAAGTGTATTGAGTGTGTACAATGTAAATTCAGGATTTATGTTGGTTATCATCATTTAAGCAACGACCTCTAAGTTTTCTTTTCACCAATAAATATAAATTAGATAAATGACAGATTATCATACCATGTTGATGCACGTGACCTAAACTGGAGGTTTACGGAGGATTCAACACAAGTTTCAAATTTGATATGAATAATATTATTTAAATTATTTAAATATAAACATCATTAAACTGATCAATATAAATTGAATAAAAAGAATATTTTGTAGTACAATATTTAAATGTTTAACTTGTGTTTTGATTTTATAACAAGTGGCACAAAGTATCTCAAAGATTGTTGTTTTACACGTATGCATGGCTTTGATAATTCTGAGAGATCAAATGTATAATGCTTTCTGGAGGAGAAGTATCAGCTTTTCGAGGAGACTCGGAGGCCGAATGGTTCAGAAGAATGGTGACACGCTGTCTGTTAGTATAATGCGCTATAACCCTGGGTCAGACGAAAAGCCTTATTATCAGGAGTATGAAGTGGAGAATAAGGATTCAGGAAAACTTGTTCTCGATGTTCTAATACATATCAAGAATGATATTGATCAAACTTTGACATTTCGGAGGTCTTGTCGGGAAGGTGTTTGCGGTTCTTGCGCAATGAATATTAATGGAGTTAATAAGCTTGCTTGTATTTATCCGAAAAGTAAGAAAATGATTATCCACCCATTACCTCATACATATGTTATACGCGACTTAGTGGTAGATTTGACTCAATTCTATAAACAGTATAGAGCAATAGAGCCTTGGCTCCAGAGAAAAGTAGAACCACCAGCAAGTGAAAGACGCCAACTCCTCCAGAGTATTAATGATCGTAAGGAACTTAACTCTTTGATTGAATGTGTCCTATGCGCTTGCTGTTCCTTCTCCTGCCCTTCATACTGGTGGCATGGTAATGAATCAAACGGCTTTCTAGGGCCGGCAGCACTTCTTCAAGCTCACAGATGGATCGTCGAATCAAGAGATGAAAAACACTGCGAACGTCTTGACAAGTTGAGAGATTCAATGAAAGTCTTCAAGTGTCATACAATATTCAACTGTACCAACACCTGTCCGAAGAATCTCAATCCAGGAAAATCTATATCAGAAATGAAAAGGTATATCGCAGGCATCAAAATAAAAAAGGAACCAGATTACAAAAATGACTTTTATGAAAACAAAGAAGATTCAAAACAAGCGGCATAATCATTCCAGTAATGACCGCTAAAGATAGACGACACTTCACACTTTAAATATAGTTTACAACAACACAATAAAATATAAACAATTAAAAATAAAATCATTTGCTTCCTCGTTAAATTACTGAAATAGATACCGTAATTATTGATAACTAATTATTCAATAATTTAATTGAATTACTTCTGTGCACAGATTCAATATTGCAGATTCTTCAAAATTTATATTCCAGTAACTAACTTGTTCATTTCTTCAATTAACTTTAACTTTCTTCAGAAAACTATGGTAAATAGTGTTCAAATATTTCGTAGAGTCTGTTTTTATTTGACTCGACAATGAAATACAAGTACTTCATAAAAAAAGTTTAATTTCCAAGACAAAATAGTAAACAATAAAAATGTTTTAAGATTTTTGTATTATTTATTAAGAAATTAAATATTTTCATACAGCATTGGGAGTCTTAAATGTAACTTTATTACATTCGTAGTGCTTAGTTTTTACTTTACAATAAGAAAAGTATAGAGATCATGACTTCAACTTTTAACCAATTTACCTGTTGGTAAATTGTTAGTGTCTGTATATTTGAGTAATGTATATTAGTATTTTTTTATATACTAGTAAAATAATAAAACAAAAATAATAGTTTTCTGTTAGTTGATATTCTGTAAAGGTATTTTTTTTCAGAGTTTTATCAATTTAACAAATTTTACCAATAAATTATTTTTTAGCCTTGAGAATGTGAATCAAATTTCGGTGAAACGTCGACTTGAAATCGGAAGTTATTAATTTGGACTTCATCCACCATAACTAAATTAGTATTTGAACAATAAATGATCGAGAAGCTAGATCAATAATAACCATTACCGTTATTATTTTTATAATAAAGTTTTTTGTTACAATGTATACTAGTACCAAAATTTTGTGATTTCTAGTATTTACTTTTAAAATTATGGCCAAGAGATCTATTACTACGATAATATACTATAAAACAAAGTGAAAAGTTGAACCAGTGGGTTTCATTCATTACTCATGTGCATCGAAATTGTGTAATCGCTTACTACATATGCTTGTTACGTAAAATATGCATAGTTGTATAGTTGTATAATAACGATGTTAAAAAAAAACTTTTAAACGCAAAGTGTATATTTTTTTAATTAAACAATTGATGCCTTAGATATGCCACTTTTCTATTTTCTAATTTTGTTTAATGTCATTCGTTTTTAAAATATTTTAATTATCAATTGTTTATATATTTTACTAGCAGATGTGTCCATCTTTCACGAGTATTTTACAAAAATTTAGAGATGATACATGGTATTCTAAAATATTATTACAAATTATTGAATAGAAGAAAATAATCATTACTAGTACAGCCCATGACTGTCATTAGACAGGGAGTTTCCTTTACATTTTGCATCTCTAGATGCTCAGCTCAAATTTAATATTATTCTAGACATGCTGTTATTTAGTTCTCGGGTTGGTAGTTTACTCACTTGTTTAAAGTGAATATATTATGATAAACGCAAACGAAATTCAAAACAACCATAAGTATTTGATGCAGTAAAAATGTCAGTTAATTTTTAGCTATATAGCTGTTTAGCTAGCCAAACACAGCTTTAAAGTCCATAACTTCGCATGTAAGTTGAATTTCCAATCTATTCAAATCTTAGCATTTAGTTAGCTTTTAGTTACATAAATCTACTGTCAAAGTTTCAGCTTATGGTGGCTGAGTTTGCTTGTGACAAAGTTTTTGAACAAACAAACGGACAGAAATTTTTCTAAGGGTGGATTCGGTTTCTCTAATATATAAAATGTAAAGATAACTTTAAATAAGTCTGTCCTAAGCAATGTGCAGACAAAACCTTTCTTTATTTATGTAGATGGGTTGTAAATTTTACAGATTTAGATATAATAAGTTTTCAACTAATAAGTCTTCTATTTATAGAGAAATACGCAAATTGTTATAAAAAATAGTATACATTAAGTAATTTATGCAATGTGCATAAATAAAACACACTTTTCCAAGTAGCTTGGTCTATGTTATTAAAAATATACACAGTTACAGTTGTCTATATAAAAAACTCTAACAAATTGTAAATAACATAAAAAAATTAAGCCAAAAACAAACCGACATTAATACTTCCTTATTTCACATAAGTATTCCAAATCTAATTTATTCGCTATGTTTTTTCTGATAATTAAATCTGGGCTAATTTTGCCTGCATTGTCATATAATTGCCAACAATTTTGTTATTATGGAATGGCAGTTCTCAACAGAAAGTGCAACTTAAATTCAAAGCTTAGTGACATTAAAATATATGACTGAATTAAGCAAATTATTAGTTCTGATAATGGGTTTACTATAGAAAGTGAGTGTAGGCCACTCCAGATATTTTATTTCTTTGTTACTGGCGTTATTCTAACAAACATTTTTTGCTTAGTCATAAAGATTTTTCCTCCAACTCAAGCCTGTTCCTTGCTCTCTCAATCTAATTACAAAAGCCGCCATCTCGTTAGAAAGCCGTGATCATGATATAAAACACTAGCTTTCACCAGCTAACTTACTTGTCACCAAACTAAGTTAAAACTTTGTTAGGAAACTTGTTGTTTGTGAAGTTGAAAACTCTTTGTTAGTTCAACTTTATTCGTTATAGAACAGTTTGTTGGAGTTATTCTTCTTTCTTTTTTTTTTTGCAATGATCTCTAGTGAACCATTATAGATCTTACTTCAACTATCCTTATCACCAATCCGACTGACAACTGCAATACAGCATTGATAAGCCTACTTGTGGTATCATCAACAACCCATTCAAGTTGATATAAAAAAAAAAAACTTTAAGAAAGGTACTTTTAAAAACGTTGAACTCTTAAATAGTTTGCAAAGAAATTTTATCGTGCTCTTTCAGATGCCGACAAAGAATAACAATCAAAATGGTATTAATGTCAACATGCTGGCTATTCTTTCCTGGCCTTTTATATTAATGTCAACATGCTGGCTATTCTTTCCTGGCCTTTTATATTAATGTCAGGTTGTGCTGCAAGTAGCGTACTTAAACTGTGTTATACTAAATATTTTAGTAATACTGTGTACTAAAAATATTTTAATCCTTTTTCTGTTTTCTTACGTTGATTATCATTACAACTGATCTAATATTAGCCATGACTAACTTCTTTATTTAGGAAATAAAAATCTTGCTAAAATAAAAATCATGCTCTTACACGGGCTGTAAAGCAGGATTCTAGGAAAAAATCCCCCAGAGTAAAAAAAAAACCCGAGGAAAAAAACAATCTCAAAAATGTGCTCGCCTTATAGCTAGAGCGCCATGGTATGCTAGAAATTTCGATATTCAGCAATGATTTGAGTTGGGAATCAATTGATTGCTACATTAGTCGACTTGCTATCAATGAAGACAAAAAACCGTCCACCCATCCAAATCTCCTTGTTCGAGACCTGAATCTAACAAACAACCCTTCCCAATCCTATGACTCCTAATAGCTCCCTTCCTGAACTAAATATGACGACCTGATGACTTATAAATAATATAGTACCTCATATAATGCAAAACTGCAAGACCATACGACCACGAATACGACTCCTTTCCCTGACAGACTGACGTCCCCAGTATTGACAATGACTACTGACTAAAACAAAAAAAAGCAGGATGATAATTTAGCAGTAGTGGGCCTCTGGTCCGGAACTGCTAATTACGACGTGCACTGTCGTGCATGGAACTCTTCGCTGGTCGTTGGTCGTTGGACCCTCAAAAAACAATTAAATGGTAAACTAACACTAATTTTTTTCCATATGTATTTAAGTATATAATTTACCATTCGGCGATATAAAGCAAAGAAAAAAAGAATATGATTACTTGATCTAGGATTCTGTGCAGTCTCAGTTAATGATTTGAGACTTATCTTTGACATTAAGACATTACACTTTGACACTAGTATTTTGTTTTTATTTGGATATATTTTATTTTTCTAAAATGATTTTGTCATTCTTATATCGAAAAAAGTATTGGTTATTGTTTTAATTTCTTTTATTTGAGTGGTGAATTTGATTTGCTTGAGCATTTTTGAGGGGGGGGGGGGGGAGATTTTTCCACGGTTTTTTTTTCCTCCGGGGGGTTTTTCCCTCGGGGATTTTTTTCCTGCACCGGTAAAGCAGACAGCTCGAGTCAGATACTCGTTAACGACTCTCCCTGTTCTTAATTAAGTGAATTATGCATAACTCAGGACTCCCAAACATAAATAATACCTTCTTCTCAATCTAACTAACATCAAAAATAACTTGAACCCTCTTTCAAACGTAGTTTGGTTTTTTGCTTTTGACTTCTTAAACTATTGATCTCATTCTCTCTGTATCTATATATATATTATATATATATATATATATATATTATATATATATATATATATTTGGATATATTGGATCCACCACAACAACCTTGTCAAGGCGTCTCACTATGCACATCTCTTCAGGAGCGCAAAGAACCACATGCAGGAAATACATAAATTCAAAATAAACCGTGAAACCCTTGTTCAAAACAGAAAAATAATAGCAAGAGAAAACGATGAAAGAAGATTACGAATAATAGAAGCATTATATATCCTAGAGAAAGCCCCAGATATAAATAATCAAAGTACGCATTTTAGTAGTGTTCTTAGGCTATTTGCCAACGCCTATACTTAGTGCGAGGCACTGCAGGGCATGACCCACTGCATATCTGAAACCACCCCACCCCCTCTCATCAACCACCCAACAGATGTCTCAACCCCAACCAGGAACAGTTCAGTTTGTGGATTGACTCTCACACAATGTGACATTACATTGTAATACACCCTATACTTTAGTTGTAAACTTAGCATGATGATGGTCTACTAGACCGAAACATGTCGTTGTTTTATTGAAAATAATATTTAGTTAGTTCTTAAATAGTGTTAAATATAAATAGTGTTAAAATGAGTAGTTATGAAAAGGAAAGTTTGGGCCAGTTGATTTTTTTATTCCCCGAGGAACTGAGAAGAGCCTGTAGGACATTAGAGATACTCTCAAAAAAGGTAACCAAGCATGAAATTGCCATAAATTTTTTAGAAACCTACCAAACTTCACTAATATATATATATATATGATTTGTTGCGATGTTGACCAATGGGAGTAGAGTTACAGGTCCATGCGTAAGGTCCCAGTTGCCCGCTGCTCAGCAAAAAGCCTTTGCGTTCTGCCAATAGGTATAGAGGTTGCACAGTCCCTCTGTGTTAAATGATGTCTGGCAGAAAACATTAGCCTCACTTTACAGTGAACTGCCAGACTGCCAGACATCATTTAACACAGAGGGACTGTGCAACCTCTATACCTATTGGCAGAACGCAAAGGCTTTTTGCTGAGCAGCGGGCAACTGGGACCTTACGCATGGACCTGTAACTCTACTCCCATTGGTCAACATCGCAACAAATCATATTCCTTTCCCCGGACAACTCATAGAAAACTATATATATATATATATATATATAATTAAAGTTACAGCTAGAGAACACAAGAAAAAGGACGAACACTCACGAATCTCGATAATTTCGGCGTCTTGCCGTCTTCAGGAGAGTAGAAAGAAAGAAAATAAAAGGAGAAAGAATGAAGGAACGGAGACGTAAATGCGTCCACTGGCCGATGCAAACTCGGCAGTATATTATATATATATATTGAAATGTACATAAGTGGTCTGGATACCATGTACATGATTGGTTGTTTCATGACCACATGACTTGATTGTCTTTCATGTTGAATAGGCGTGGTGGGGGGTTGTTAAGGTGTAGGTTGCTGGTTCTAATAAAAGCCACGACTTTGAGGATCTCTTCTATAAAGTCACCTCAATCAACATGACGAATATTCCACTAAACAATTTATGTAGTTAATCATATTATAAATTTCTTTAGATATAAATTTAGAGAGATTAAAGAACATAATGAATTAATTTTAAATATTTAAAATAATTAGTTATATATATATATATATATCAGTTCACAAACGAAGAAAAGCAACACACAGAGAAAGAGACACACTTACAAACTCAAATTTTCGGATGATCCGTCTTCAGGAGAAAAGAGAGAATGGGCGACCAAGCACGCCGGAAACACAACGTTTTGTTGTGTTTCCGTTGTGTTTCCGGCGTGCTTGGTCGCCCATTCTCTCTTTCTTCTGAAGACGGATCATCCAAAAATTTGAGTTTGTAAGTGTGTCTCTTTCTCTGTGTGTTGCTTTTCTTCGTTTGTGAACTGATTTGCGTCCAGTTTAGATCGTTTTTTCGAATTTTAAGTGGTATATATATATATATATATATATATATATTAAAATAACTTTGTTCAGAATTATTAAATATTTCTATTAGTACTTTTTACATTAAGATTCCGTAATTTCAATAAACAACTGATTATTTAATATTATTTTTGTTTCGAAATGAAACTAGATTTTAATAAATTATTTATCCTTAAATCTGGAATTCTATACGAACAGTAAAGTTAAAGCAGTCAATTATATTATCAATTTCTTTGTCTATAATTCCAAAGAGATTTAGAAAACATCTTGAATTTATTGCAAATATTATAAATAATTAGTTATTTGCGTGTAAATTTTTTAAAGTGCCTTTTTTTAAAATACTAAATGTTTTTTTCGTAATTTTTACATTAAAATATGAATTATTTCAATAAAAAATTGATTATTCAATATTATTTTAATTCGAAGTGAATTAGATTTTAATAAATTGTTTATACTTACATCTGGAATCTTAGTTTTTGTTATCTTGTTAATTAGATCTAGTTATTTGTTAGATCCTGTTAGTTTTTTGCTCTTGAAGGTCCGTAAGTCATAGTAGATTTAATTACGATCTTATCATTTAACTATCTATGTATGGGAGAAGCCTTCAAATTTGTAGTGATTCTAATTTAGCATAGAGAGGAAGATTTTTTTGCAAATTAATTTCTTTTTTATTTAAAAGGTTTACAATTAGTTTAAATTAAATTATTTTTTAATGTTGCAAAAGGCTTTGTAATTAGTTTAAACAAAATAAAGTTAGTCTTTGTAGTTTCTTATGCAGTAAATAGACCAGTATGGACGCTGCAAAGTGACCAGATTTTTGAGGGTTTTTGTTATCTTCCAGAACGCTGGAAGGTACCTCAGATTCAAATATGACTTGGTGACGGCATTAGGCCGTCATGATCATCATCATCATTAGACCGTTGATGATAGTTTGAGGAGCACAGTGCTTCTTACACCTTGTTGATCAAGAAAACTATTTCCACATATTTGGGAGGTGTAAGTCAAAATTGGGCTTTTTATAAATGTATTTAGCTCACCTTGTTAATTAAAGTGAACGAAATAAAACTGAATGTTAATACATTATTCATATTGAACTCTGGAAAAGGTAGACTATCTGGTCTTATAAGTATTTGTTGCTTGGTACGAAATTCAGGAACACTGCTAAGGTTTATTTTAGAGGGTTCAGCTAAAACTCTTTCTCTTTCTGTATATATATATATAGTTCAATGTACATAAAGAAACGTAGAGAAATTAAAAACACACACTTACAGTCTCTAATTTTCGGTTGAACCGCCTTCAGGAGAGATAAGAAAGGGAAACCTATCCTACAGACGCCCTCCCAACCTTGGCAATTTCTCTCCTGAAGACGGTTCAACCGAAAATTAGAGACTGTAAGTGTGTGTTTTTAATTTTGCTACGTTTCTTTATGTACATTGAACTGTATTTGTCCATTTCGGATCGTATTTTCATGAAAAAAGTGTATATATATACACTTTTTTCATATATACTTTTTTCCAGTTGGGTTTTTGACTCTGACGAAGACCGCTTGTTACGGTTGAAAGATCTTAGTCTTGTTTTCCCTTTTGTTATTGTGGTTTGATCATTGATTGTTATTTCACGTGTTTGTGTGAAAGCTTTATATATATATATATATATATAATGAAGCCACGACTTTGAGGATCTCTTCTATAAAGTCACCTCAATCAACATGACGAATATTAGGAGGGTTCACACTCATTCAGAAAACAAAACAGTTGTCATGCGACATTAGGTTCTCTACATGAAGGTCCCAAAGGATAAGGTCCATAGTCAAGTAACTGTCGTCCTTGTGTGCCTAGTTGCTAAACGATGAAGCCGCTGTCGTCTTGCTAGGAGGGGTAAAGGGCTCGCACTCTCTCAGTCCATACGAATTCTGGCAATGAACATTAGCCTCACTGTGTAGCAAGGTCCCATTTCTATTTTTTTTTTTTTTTGGCGGTTGGTTATTGCTTGTTGAAGAATGGACGGTTATTGATGAAAAAATACCGCTAAAAGAAAAATCTTTGTAAACGCAGATAATCAGGATTTACATCAGAATAATTCACAAGACCAGTAACCCATGAAGTACGTTATTTTCAATAGATATTCATCCATCTCTTCTAAAATAGGTTTCTACTGGCGAAGTAAGCTTTCTTTCCTACCTTTATTCTTTTGTCTGCTTAGGCGATATATATTTCTTTTTGTAATTTAGCTTTGCTCTTAAATAATTTATGACCTAACTTTTTCAAAGTGATAACTCTCCTTTTTCATATCGTGGGAATACATTACATGTGTTTTTCGGTTGACCCTCATATATTTGGTTTTCACCATTACCTTCCGTTTTTAGTGTTTTATGTTCTTTTTTTAAACATCAGATATGTCTTGCAATTGTACAAATGTGTCTGCGTAAACGCATATTTAACTAGACACTGCCTGCATCACAAAGTTGTTTCAATACACTGCCGCCATGTTAAGTGTATCGTCAATAGTCATCTCCTTGTCTTACACTGCCTAAGAAAAATCAACTTCTAAATCACAGTAAGAAATGACTTGTTTTCAGTGTCAGTTTTGGATGAAAACCGCTTCTTACGGTTGAAAGTTCTTGGGTTGTTTTCTGATTACATACAGTTGATTTTGATTTCACGTCCTTATTGTGAAATCTTACTGCCCTAAGAAATACAACGCTAAGAAAATCCTCGATGAGTATTTCAAAGTTACTGTCATTCAAGTGCACTTTTATTAACCATATTAGCTTGTTTAAATGTTGAAATCACGCAAGTGCATGAAATAGATTTCCTTTACTTACCCTATCAATTCAACAAATTGAACGTAAGGGCTGACGTTTTAAGCCGCGAGGGGATCGGTTTCTACCCTATCAAACGCTCAACGATAGTCGATGAATAGCTAACTTACATCAGTTTTGTGGTGGCAACACTGATGAGAAGTCAGGTGATGCAGCCATCGTGCACAGCTCTCGATACTTCATATCTCTCGGGTCCTATCGCTTATTTAGGGCTGGCCAGATCCACGTCTCACACATGTATTCATCATTGTAATTACAATGTCATATTAATTGTAATAAATTTGCTTCTTGAAAAAAGTACGTTTTATGAAGATTTAATTAAAATAACATAGATTAATAACTGTTTTTTTTTTTGTCATAAAACAGATTCAAGCTTTCCAGTTTTATAATCCCAGAATTAAAATTACGAATTACAAAATCATTATTTTAATTTTAAAATATATATTTTGTAAAAATTGTTCTAAACTTCTTAAGCAATACAAAAACAAACTATTTGATAAAGAGAGAGATAGTCGGAGAAAAACAAAGACGGCAGGGAAAGAAAATAACTATTTTTTGTTAAATATTGGATAATAAAGAAATCAAATAGTAAATAAATTAACTTAATTATGATATAAGTAATATGTTATTGAATAAGAAAAATTGATACACATTTATAAATTTAGGGTAGCCGATTGGAATTACCGAATTACATTTGGTAAAATAGAAAAGATCTAAACAAGTCTAACAGGAAATAAAAATATTGGGGTAAGTGTTTTTATTCTTTTTAACAAGGTTCAGTTAACATGACCTTACCAGCTTTAGAAAACTGTTAGGGTTACTAGCCTTTTACGATACCATTCAACTGTGTTGATTCCACTTCTGTTGGCAGTTTTCAATTTCCTTTACTCAAATTTATTACACTTGGATTCTTAAACGAGCGCTGGTCATCAAGCAGTTGTAACGACATACTAAATGTATTCTACAAGGGACAGCGAGCATAGTGTAGCCTATATCTCCTGCATAAAAAACTCTTTTGTTTTTTGATAGCTTTGAAACTCTCTCCAGAACTGGTAATTTTGTTGACAAGTAAACCATACTTGGCTTACTTACATAACATGTAACATAAATGAATATTAGTGTAATATATGTCAATAAATATTTTTGGTATTTAGACAAATACATACAACAAGCATATATGGCTTTGGCCACGTTTATTTAGATCAAAAGTTGACTTAGAATTTCGCGCAATCAGTACAGTCTAATATCAATTTTTTTTTTTCTTTGTTGGTACACTCGTCGTGATTGCACGTTCACAGTTTTGACTATTTTTCATGAGCTGTTTTTATGTGAGACGCATAAAAGTTAAATACGTGTTTTCGTGCTCGGCGATTTTTCACTGTTGAAAAATAATTTCCTGTGGAATAACTTTTAACTTTTTTTTGCTCAATACCGTACCTCATTGTGAACATTTTAAGAGTTTTTGATCACTAAATAATTTGATCCCATTTTTTACATAACAATTATTTCAAACTTTCTACAACATTATTTTAACAGTAAAAAATCACTGTGCACTCCAGCATGCGTCTAACTGGTATAGCCTCTCAGATAAAAAACACATGCAATGTAGGGCAAAACTCTGAACATATTATTGGGACAAGTGTCTCAATACATTTAGTTGAGTGTTTTAAAAAAAAAACTTGTTTTGTTCAAAATCCAGATGGTATGAAACCAAAATCATGTTGGTATGACCAAGACAAGTGTACCAACACAACCAAAAAAAATCTGGAGTGACCTACACTCAACTTTACTATAAGTAAACTTAATATCAAACTTCTTGGGTATATAATATATAATGTCTCATTTAATCAAATTTAATTGTCTAAATGGGAGACATAATTAGTCTTTCATTCCTGAGGTAGTACAAATAGTAATTGATCCACTTATCAATAGATAAACCTTTTTTGTATGCCACACAATTAATGAATATACAGTCATTAGTATAACTACAACAGTAATAACATTATGAAAAGCCAAAGTGAAAATTTGCTTATACGAAATAATTTCCTACAAGAGAAGCATGGCTTTTGCTCCAATAGCCCGTGGATCTCTTACATAGTTTATCTGACCTCCTTCTATACTTAATACTTAAGAAAAATTTTCCCATTTTAAACTTCAATATATATATATTTATATATATAACATATATAGTTAACCACTGGGCTAACCTAGCCCCTTGACTTAAAGCTCATTTTATTGCCCATTTGCCCATACTATGAATTAAACAAACTTGGAGCTCTCTTTAGCCATGTCACTGGCACATGTACGACATTAAAAAAAAAAAAAAAGTACACGGAACACATATATATATATACATCTGCAAGCCTTTGCACCTTTCCCAACCCCTGAAGACAGATACCTACTTGCAAAGTTCTTCACCGCACGGTTACATCGTACACAAAATAAGTCTAACAACTCCCTTATACTCGTATATCCAATTATAATAATATTCATATCTTGTTCATAGCAAGATAATACGATGGTTTTAATTTATACTCATATATATATATTTGTTATTCTTCATATTTAGAAGTGAATTTAAAGTTGAACATACTCGTAAATGTAAGATTTGATAGAATCTATTTGCAGTGCATAATTATAAGCCTGTAATTCTTTTTTCATTTACCTAGAAAGTAATTATAATAATTATTTAAGTAACATATTGTGGAATGGACCGTTTAAGACACGAACTTCCTTTGATATAGTAAAAAAAGTTTAAAGAACTGTAAAAATCAGTGCAATTGATATTATTTTTATCATGTTTTCAGCTAGGATAGTTAAGAGCTTCTCACGTAGCGTATAATTTCGACAAGGTAGACAAGGGAGTTAATGGATTCAAGCTGTTGATACAGATGAGTGACATTACAGCGACGCAGAGAAGCAAATCTCTTGAGTAGACTCAACTTTACCAAGTAAATATTAATTAACAGAGTAGTCTTCCAATTATAGTGTTGTAAGGGACATTTCTCAGAATCACCGAACAGACAGATTTTTACTTCATTTCAAACAACTCAACATATGTTCAACTAGCCAAAACATATTCAATACATTAGTTGTGCAATCCGTAATTGGGTGGTATTTACTAGTTCTGAGGTAAAATGGATAAACAAACAAAAGTCTTCACACAAATGAAGTTTTATTCAACAGCAACAACGCGTTTCGAACACTTTGTGTTCATAATCAGGAAGACACCAAGGATGTGGTGCTGAAGGGTTGGTTATTTCTTCCTGAATATGAACACAAAGTGTTCGAAACGCGTTTTTGTTGAATAAAACTTCATTTGTGTGGAGACTTTTGTTTGTTTATCCATTTTACCTCAGAATATTCAAAACAGTCAGATAAAACATATTTAATTGGAATCAAATATGTTTAACTAAAAGGAAATTACATCTACAAAGAATGCTACAGCAAATACTGTTTTGGTTCCATATTGAAACTAATAGTAAAGCACTGTGTAAAGGGGACAAGATAGCCCCGTGGCTTGTCTGTTCGACTCTGGACTGACAAATCAGAGATTTAATACCCACCAATAACCGAGATTTGATTTATTAATGCGGAAAATGGAAAAAAATATCTGAAAACCTTAACCCTCGGAGAGGTCGGTCTTGAGCCTGTACGATGTCAGGAACTCGTTAAAGACCCCTACTGTAAATACAGTTGTGTTAGGCACAATGTAAGACTCCTAATATAGAATGAACACTGTGTGCGATCATAAAGTGCCAATGTTTGGCCGCCTATGCTAGTTCCTTTGTGAGGTTGCTACTGCAACCTAACCTAAGGCAACATTTATAAATCTGATACCAAATCAACCGTTAAGATGGTTTAACAAAAAAAATGAGCAAAAAAACATTTTTGTGGCAAAAATAGAAGTGATGTGTTTACATACGTTTATGGCTTAAAATAATTTAAATACATGAATGTTTTTAGGACGAAGGATAATATAGGTTCAACTTCAAAAGAAGCAGACTCCTTGACGTCATAATCTAACTCAGGTCAGAATGTAAGAAATTTTGTCTATTTGAGAAGCACAAGATCGTGATTATAGTTGAATTTCTTCCAGAAATGTTGTAATTTTATATTTTTAGAAACTAATTACCCTGAAAAGCTAATTAGCCATTTGAAAATGTCAATCAGGTGGATTTACCTTGAAAATAAATTATTTTTATCTCATCAGCATTCAATTTAATTTTGATAACATCAAAAGTTGAATTAATAAAAGAGGAGATAACGGGTGAATGGATGATTGGAAATTGTTTGACGGGAAGTAGATGAATGATTCCTTTAATGTTTATCAGCCTTGGCAAAAAAAAAAAGTTATAATGAAGTTATAACTTTAAACGAAATATACTGCGCCAATATCAGTTGATATAATGACAAATAATTAAAATGTCTTCAAAATTTAAAATTGATACTTCAATTTTTTTTTACTTTACTATAAGTAAAGTATAGTGATCGTGAAAAAATTCGATCTCGAGATTTTGACGGAATTACATGTTTTGAGGTCCCAGAAGTCGTTTTATGAAGTTTTTGCAATGATGTCTGTGTGTGTGTGGGTGGGTGGGTGGGTTTATTGACTTATATGAGATGTATGAGGAATAATATTGTGCAGGAAAATGATAACACACACTCAGTAAAAATTCGTATATATGTTATTTGACAAAAGGGGAAGGAAAATGATCTTATTAAATACTAAGAAGCCATAAAATTCAAAGTATAATAATTCCGTAAAAAACCAAAAATGTAAAAGATAATTTAAAATTGATATCTTTCGTTTAGAGAGTAATAAATGTAATTATCGTACATCTTTCATTATAAATCATCTTAAAACAACATTTCTTCGCTGTTTATGATGTTTTTCAGAGAAAAAAAGGATATTTTCCTGTTTTAAATTTGAAAATTTTACTTTAATATTCAATGTAGAAGGACGTCAAGTAAACGATGTAAGAAGTCCACTGGCTATTTGAACAAAAGTCATGTTCTCTTGTAGGAGAATGTTTCGTATCAAGAAATGTTCACATTGGTTTTTCAAAAATGTTATTACTGTTGTAGTTATACTAATGAAATTATTTGCATCAGCTGTGTGATGTACAAAAACAAGAATATATAGTGATATGTCCTTCAATCACTATCTTTACTACCTCAGGAATGAAAGACTAATAATCATATCCCATTTAGATGTTTACGTTATGCTTAAATGAGACGTTATGTGTTATATACTCAAAGAATTTGCTATTAAGTTACTTATAGTAAAGTTGAGTGTAGGCCACTCCAGATTTTTTTTTTTATTAGCAGTGTTAAATATCGTTTTATTTGCTATCAACATAGGAAATGTTATGCAGTATATAACATTATTCATAGGTAAATATGACATGAATGATAACGTTCAACCTATATTAACTCTGCCAGTGGCAGACAGACAACCATAGAGAAAGGAAGACAGACAGCCAAGCAGACAAAAAAACAGACAGATAAATAAGCAAACAAACGACAGGTAGGAGTTCAGACTGGCGAGAAACAGAGAGAGAGAGAAGACAAACAAGACAAAAAGAAAATTGACAAACACAGAGGCAGACGGGCAAACTGACATATAGAGGGAGAGATGGAGAGACAGAGAATCAGAGAGAGATACAGACGAAAGGACAGATAGATAGATTAGCTAAAAAATAAACAGATGGACAAATGGACAGACAGATTGAAAAACAGACAAACAGATGGACAGAAAAACAGAAAAACATATAGAAATATTATGAGAAATGTTGACAAACACAGAGGTGGATGGACAAACTGACACACAAAGGGAGGATGGATAAACAGACAAACTTTCAAAAGGACAAACAGGTAGAGAGAGAGAGAGAGAGAGAGAGAGATAGATAGATAGAGAGAGAGAGAGAGAGAGAGAGAGAGAGAGAGAGAGAGAGAGAGAGAGAAGACATACAGAAGGACAATACATATATTGGACATGAAATGAATAATCAGAAGGACAAATGGACAGATAGACTGACAAAGAAACAGACAAACATAATTAATTTTGGACAAACAAATGGACAGACAGTAAAAAACGACACACACACACACACACACACACCACACAACATACAGTAATATATTTATACATAAACGCATAAATGCATCACAAATAATAAATAAAAACGCATAATACACAAAAAACAAAATTCAATAAATCAATTCTTTTTTTGCTCACCCTCTTTTACTAATGTAAAATAGAAATTAATCTGCTGAATGGAATTTTATAAAAATATTAAACTTTGTAGGGCATTTGAATACGACAATTTACATTAAGGGAGAGGAGAGATTGACAAATGAAATAATATAAATAGAACGGCTTACGTCTTAGGGATCTGGTGTTGTTGATTAATAGGATCCAATAAAGAAAAGATAATGCATATCTCCGTCTAAGAGGACTGAGAGTGACATGAGAAAGAAGAGGGTCAATCAAATAAGCAATATAAAGGGGAGGACTAAGCTTTGTGGAGTCAGTTTATGTTAACCAGTCGAGATGTTCACCAGGGGGAGTCCAGTCAAAGAAACACCAGACATGCTGTTTGGGACTTGGCAAGGATTTAATAACTTAGAAGACGTCCAACTCGGCAGTCTGCGAATAAAGTTAAGACCAATTATCATTTATTAAAAGATATTAAATTTCTAAATAATTCATTTAATTAATATATTTATGTGAAGTTCTTATGGAGTTTTCAATATTAAAATTGAATATATATAAACTTGATGAAAAAAAAACAAGAAAGCAGATTTGATTCAATATGATGTAATGAATCATTATTATAAAAAATTTACTTTTCCTATAGCAAAACTGAGGTCAAGATGTTATGGAAATTGTTATAATTAGCTCTAATAACATTCAAAAGTTATATCTTATAAAAATTGTTATAATTAGCTCTAATAACAGTCAAAAGTTATAAAGTTTCCCTCTTAAGTATAGAATACTTAAGGATACCTATTAGAATACTTATCTGCAACTTAGAGACTTCAACCGGCTACTGTTATATTTCAGTGTACTTTTCTAAGGTCATTATCCCTATGATGTTAGATAGAAGATAACTGAATCAGTGTATACCAACATATCACACTAGTTACGTATATATTAGTATCTACTTTTGTATCTAACTTTTTTTGATCGTTCTGATCTTAGTTCTTAGTAATTTTTAGTTTTATACTGTATAAATATAAGTAAGACATAAGATTCTTGAGGGTTTAGATCGACTTAAACTATTCCTTTTGCCAACGTTTCGACATACATTTCATTGACGTATATCTTCTTCAAGGTTAAAACATATTTTTACAATTAGCTCTATTACAAAATTATTACAGCAATTTTGGTTTCTGTTTACATCTATACTATATACTATATATGCTGAAGAGGGCCACATAAAGAAACTATCAAGAGAAAACCTGACTGAGGGGACAACCATCTTGCAGAGCTTCCAAGACGACATCAGACTGCATATACTCGAAGCCCTAAACATTACAGAATATAACCCTTCGTTAAATATTCAAATTAGTGACCTTAAAGCTATACCGAGTTCAAACAATTTTGATAATACTTTTAAGATAGTAAGAAAGGTAGGTGAGGGGACAGGCAGGTAGTTGGGGTTCAGTGCCCTGCCCTGCATGCCCTCCCACTCACACCTCCCTCCCTTCCGCATATCTTGCTTTTCTATAATAGTTAGTTGTTAACTTCCCTTTGTACTGTACCTTTTTGCCTTGTTTAATATTTTCGTTTTTACCTGATGATGGCTAATGTGAGCCGAAAGCTTGTGTTTTAGATTAAGTTTATAATTATGGTTTTAGTTTAAAGTGTTTAGTGTTCAACTTCTTTTCTTTCATGTCGTTACCAGAACTCCTTTGGAAAATACCCGAAAGTTACCGAAAACTAGTTAGGAAACTAGAGAACATCAGTAAGAAATTGGTCAACGCAGAAGCTGCTGCCAACTTATATATATATATATATATATATATAAACATATAAACTAGATTGACAAAATGAACACACGTAAAAGAAATTATAGAAACTTGCTACAATATTTTGATTGCTTCGTTATCACAAAGACAGATGTGAGGGAGTATATATCTTGTACCTAATTATAACACAGTTATTTTAAAGATAGACTATTTCTAGCCAAATATGTTTAATATATTTTACAAAATAATATGTTTAAAAAAAAGTTTTTAACCAGAGAGTGAAGGAAAACTTATTTATTTTCCTTATTGGTGATATTTCATTGCTTTGTTTCTCCGAAACATTTAGTTATAACTTCATAAGCTCTGTTGACAACGTGTCAAGTCTGATATAAACTTCTTATAAAATGATGCTATCACGTCTTTGCTTATATCATTCTATTAAATGAACAGAATTCCTTTTTAACTGAAAGATTTGACTTCTATTTTTCTAATTTAATTATACTAATGGAAGAGTTATTGCTAAAAATAAATGAGCATAAGGAGACTAAATGAAGCAAAAGTTTTACTTTTTGTTGAATAGAAATGGCGTTTATAAGAGTCGGAGAAGTTTTGCAGGCATTTTCTGATTTGCATTGGAGTGAAACCTTTGTATGTTCATTTGTATGTTTACAGAAATGTTAACACATGTTTAAGTCAAAATACGTATATGTTTGAATAAACACTGTCAGTCTATTTACCCAAAGCAGAGTACATGATTAAATATAACATCGATAAAAAGCTTTCACATAAACACGTGAAATAACAATCAATGATCAAACCACAATAAGAAATGGGAAAACAAGACTAAGATCTTTCAACCGTAACAAGCGGTCTTCGTCAGAGTCAAAAACCCAAAACTCTGACGAAGACCGCTTGTTACGGTTGAAAGTGGTTTGATCATTAAATATAACATATATTGATTTTAAAAATAATGGTTTTCAGACGTTTCATAGACATTAGTGTGACTTACATTGAAGTAATATATTTGTATGCATACAGTTTACCCATGTATGCGAAAGCATAAATGTGTGTTTGAACATGAATTGTCAGTGCGTTCACTATGAAGCATAGTGATGAAGACATCACTTTATAAATAAATATAACATATTTATTTGAATATAAGATTAACAATAATTTTTCTTTACCCTCTCATGTAGAAAGGTTTCTGGAAACCTGATCTAGATACACCATGATCCGCAAGTTTTATAAACCAGACATAAAATTAATAAATATAATTTTATTCTTTAATTACTTCCACTATGCAGTTGAAGGTTGTACTGTTTGTTTCAATTCAGCCTCAATTGTTTCAGTATACATAGAAGACACATATGCTTCTATGTGGATTCCCGTAAATCTGGCGGTTATGTCTGTCAGTAGGGAATGCAATTAAACGACTTATATTGTGTATGGTGCTGTACAATTAATGACAATACTGTTTCCAATTTATAAAAAGGTTATAAATACGAGGCATGTCAAAATCGATAATCACCCAGGCTCATGTTAGTGTTATACATATTAAATTGTGAGCACCAAAACAAAAAACCGACAAAAAAATTCTCATCGGCAATATAATAGTTCAAAAACTGCAGATGAAAACTTTCTCGTAGGAATGAATTTCTTAATAGATTATTATTCTTTTTATTGCCTTATGTACTGATTTTTTTTGTGATAATTTCTCTCAATTATAGATATGTTTTTATATAAACATACATAAAAAGTGTTTATATATGTTTTTAAATATTTTAATGTTTAATTTAATTAACATTAATATTTCATTAACATTAAGTTCAATACTTTAATATATAAATGTTCTTAAATAAGTTGTTGTATAGTTTCTGATGAACTAACACTTTGTGACTTACCTAATGTACAAATTACTCATACATGAATGAATTTGTGACATCTATATGGATATGTTAACCTAATCATAGAATTTCTCTTATCATGAAAGGTTAATGTTGTTTTTTTTAAATAATCTGGTACAAAGGTACCTCGGTGTTTAAACGACTTTGAACTCGGAAGAAATTAAAGTTCGAACAGAGATGCCAACAGACATAATTTTGGACGTCCCAACTGACATCCAAACCCGAATGCAACCGAATATAGGATTATAGGCAGAATCCAAGCCGACTATTCCATTTCCCATTTTTCCTTTTCTTTGGATAGATGAGTTTGGTTTTCAACTAAATAAGTTCTCGACGGAAATTTTGGAACGAATTATGGAAGAGAAGTAAAAAAGTGACTGTATTTCTACTGTGATTATTTAAATATATTGTGACTATGTTTCACAATATTAAAAATTTTTCAATTAAACAGACACATTATGAGCAGTAGTTTTCATCTTATTCTAAGTAAATGTAAATGTTTTCTACAATGTGTTTATTTAAATCATATATCCTGCTATTTCAATTTTAAATAAAGGTTCAGTGTTCTCAAAAGTTAAATAGAAACCATGTTGGTGAATCGCAGAACTGTTGTTGGCGTCTTTAGATCCAAGTGTTTTCATGGTAATACTAACACAATTTTACCTCAGTTTTCGAACGACTTTGAACTCGAACAAATCGGAGTTTGAACAAAGATAACAAAAAATGTATGCCCCCAGAAATCAAACATAATTTTGGAACTCAAACAATAGTACAAACCCAAATGAAACTAAAATTGTTTAAATTTATTTGTTATTTTACTTTTTCATGTAAAATACTTTTAGTAATTTATATACATTTTTTTATATATAGAAACCTACAGGCTGTTCGGAAAGTCACTACGCACTTTTTCAATAACTTTAATTATAATAAGTTAACTATAATTATAATATTATATGTTATAATTTTATATTATATTAATTTTAAATTTTTAATAATAAATATGTGAGTGCACAGTGATTTTCTGAACACCCTGTACAACATTTAAAATATACCACCTGTGAATGGATGGATTAACCCATTTCCCATCATGCGTTTCTAATAAGAAAATTAGTTTGGGTTTTCAACCAAAATTCTGGAAGGAATCACGGTTGAGAACCAAGGTACTAGTGTATGCTATCCTTTAACAATGTTCTAAACCTATTTTGTTTCAGGATGCCTGTTGGAGGGCGAGTTGCTGGTAAAGTAGGAATCTACTCATCCATCAGAGATGGTAAACAACAACATTTTTCTTTATAATCTATACGTATAAAATACAAATGTTTATCCATGTGTCAATTTGCACTACAGCCTTTGCAAATGCCTAAAGAGAGTCGAATCTAAAGAAGAGGAATCATATTATTAAAAATTTGTCCAATCAGGTTTGGTGTAAAAAAAATTTTGTGAAGTAGCGACTGGAGAAATGATGGATTGATGTCCATACAACAAATAAAAAGGTTCAAATTTCGTGGAGCTATGAATTATTCTGTTATAATCAATAACGCATTCCTCTGCAATTACAGATCACGTCCTTTTATCACCTCCGTTGATTTTGCATCTAATCCTGTATACCAACGTCTGATTAAGTCGCTCATTAAGGCCATTAAATGTCGGAAAATCCGTGCAAGTAAACACTAATTGTATATCCATTTGATTTAAGTACTGTTTAAGTTCTCTTGAGTTCAATCCTGTATACTGGTCTGATATTATAATTTTTAAACTATTCTTCTTAATCAAATCTAAGAAGAAAGGATCTATCAAATTAATAAATCTTTCGCACTCTGACCTTTCGAAGTTGAAATCCATGTGTGTCTAGTGAAATGGTCAATCAAAATGTGCATAAATTCCTTAGGAGACCTATTTCGCGTACGAATCAGTTCTCGAACGGTTCAGTTGCAGAACCTAATAGACTGATAGCTCCACTTCGTCAAGTTTTATTTTCTAAACATATTGTACAACTTTTACAGAAGTTAATGGTTAGCTTATCTAGATTCTTACAGTAGTAGAACGGCTTTTGTCTCATTTGAGCTTCGCCAATATGACCATAGTATTCATGCACTTTTTTTATTATTTTTAATCCAAGTGTTTCAGAAACATATATTCTTGATCTTCCTTTCAAATTTTTAAATATAATGTTATGACGAAGTTCAGTTTTCCTTGCAGATTTAAGTTCAGCAATATTTTCGTTTTGGTCACCATTAATTTCGTTCAATTCTATCAAATTAACAACCTGAATAGTGTCTTCATTTTCGAAATATTCCAAAACGGGTTGTCGTGATAATAGATCAGCCATAATATTGTCTTTGCCTTTTTTTGTAAATAATTTGGAAATTGTACTGGAACAAATCATGAACTAAGTCTCTAAGAATAACACCAGTTCGTGTCTTTAAAAATCAGTTTGCCTTTAAATTTTGTAGTGGTTTGTGATCGCTACATACAAAAAATTTACGACTTATGAGATAATACTGGCAATATTTTATAGCATCCTTGATAGCCTTGTACTCTAGATGAGTTATATCCATATTTAATTCTTTCTGTGATAGTTTCCTCGAAAAGTATGCGACTGGATGCAATATTCCGTCAGATTGCGGCTGTTTCAAAGAAGCACCCAGCCCTTTAAGACTAGCATCGGTTTCAATGTAGACTTCTTTCTCTGCATCATATATTGCTAATATTGGCTGGGAACAGAGGTATTCTTTTATCAAATTAAAACTTTCTTTGCACTCATCTGACCAGTAAAGTTCTACATTTTTTCTGAACAGGTTGTGAAGAGGTTCAAATTTCTGTGCACTATTTTCAATGTATTTTAAGTAAAAATTTATCGTTCCTAAAATACTTCAAACTCCAGGTTTATCGGTAGGCCGTTTTAGATTTTTAATAGCCATTAAATTCTCCTGAGATTGTGATATTCTATTCTCTTGAATGAAGAGTCCAAGATATTTTACAGAATTTGCCGCAAATGTACGTTTCACCAATTTAAGTTTGAAACCCTCTTTTTCTATAACCTGTAAAAATGAAGAGGCATGACGCAAATGATCTGGCCAAGTACGTGAGAGTATAATACAATCATCAATATAGTTCAAACAAAATTCATCAAGATTATTTCTTCTAATTATGTTTGAAAGAATACGTTGAAAAATGGCAGGAGCGTTTTTCAATCCAAATGGTAATACCTTGAACAAAAACTTGCCATATCTTGTGATGAATGAGGTTTTCTCGCGATCCTTTTCTGTTAGTGCAATGCACCAAAAAGCAGAATGTATATCCAATACTGTAAAATATGTGCATTGAGATACCTTTTCTAAAACGTCATTTATTGTAGGAAATGGGTAGCACTCAGGGATTATCAATCCGTCCCAAACCTGTACAATGTCAGGTACTCGTTAAAGATCCCTACTCTAAATACACTTGAGTTAGGCAAAATTTAGGACCCTCTACGTAGAATAATCAATCTTCATTGTGTGGTAGCACAAAGGACCCAATGTTGGGTCTACGTGAGCTTTCTTGTAGGGAACAGCCACTGCGACCTACAGTGTTGCCTACTAATAGACTATAAATATTTTTTTTTTCAATTAATCATATGATTGCAAATTCTTAGTACTACAGAAGTTACAAAACATAATATTATTATAAAAGGCCGCTTTACCTCGCTTATCAATGCGATAGCCACCCAATCGGTTTCGCATGTTTCGCATTCTCATAGTCTCTATTGAAGACTATGTGCAAAAAGAGTTTTTGGCGGCTGTAACACCAATACAGCAAGTAAGGCGGACTTTTATAATATTATTAAATTTTGATGGCTACACTAATAGAAGAGAAAAATAAGAAAACAGTTTACTATTCTTAATGCATCTGCAACAGAGCCCAGAACTTTTTTAATAACAAAATAATATCCTCTTTCTTCAAAATGTTTTAAAAAAACTAATCTTATTCCAGGTTAGTTTAACTTGTATGTGGTTAAAAATATATTAAAGTGAATTTTGCCATTCTATCATATTAAATAAATGAAATGGTTTATTTCATTTAAAACCATGTAATTATACCTTGAGTTTATCTTAGAGTGTTTTGACGTTACTAATTACCCTTGTAGTGAAAACCTAATCAGACTAACTTAAATTAGAATAGAGTTAGCTAAAGAAACTGGAGAGTAATTCAAACTAAATTGCAAAATCACAATGGTTCACAATAATTGATTAGCTGGTCCATTGATTAATTTTAGTTTGAAATAGAATTCAATATATCAAATTACAGTTAGTTTAAAATTACCACTTTACTGAAATTAAAGGGGGATCATCAAAGTTTATATTTAATTCAATTAAGTAAATTAAATTAACCATTTCACTTAAATCATTAACAGAAATTGTAAAATATTTAGAAAAGAAAAATAAACGACATTCTTCAATTTGAAAGGAAAATTTTAGAGATACTAGTTCCCTGTTGTAAAACAAATAAACTATACAACGAAACAGGTTAGAAACAAAAAAGAAAATCCACTAACCTTAAACATCGGCATGTTGTTTTTCTGGATAATCACACTGAAACAAAAAAAATAATTAAGGAAAAATTGAATAATCATAAATGTTTCTTAGATAATAAAGGTCGTTATTTAGTTATTCTTTAACAATACACTCAAAAAAATATTCCTGATTTCTAAGACATTCTGAAACTGTCTTCTTATATATAAGTCGATCAAACCAGTTTTGTGCAGATTTATTGAATATATGTATGCATTATAATTTTTGTGGAAAACATTACGTTAGATATAGTAATTAACATATAACTTCCAATTGCTACGAGCCAACAGGTAATTGAAAGATTAACTGTCATAAGAAGGATATTAAAACACCAGACGAAGTAATTTGGAAATTAGAAACGAAGTTCATTACCTAATCAATGTTTTCTTGTGAAAACAACCCGTTTCGGATAAGTAGTGTCTCTCATCAGGTTTATTTATTAATATATAAAAATCAGATGACTCTATGTGAGTGTGTATGTGTGTGTGTGTGTGAGTGAGTGAGTGTGCGTGTGTCTGCGTGTTTTCCTGTCTGCGTATCTGCGTGTCTACATGTCTGTATGTCTGCATGTCTGCGTGTCTGAGTGTCTGCGTGTGTGTGTGTGCATGCGTGCCAAAGTGTCTGCATGTCTGCGTATCTGCGTGTCTGAGTGACTGCGTGTCTTCATGTGTGCGTGTATTCGTATCTGTGTGTCTGCGTGTGTGCGTGCTCCGTGTCCGCGTGTCTGCGTGTGTGTACGTGTGAGTGCATGAGTGTGTGTGCGATTTGTGTGTATGTGCGCGTGAGTGCGTATGTGTGAGTGTGCGTTCTCTGCGTGTATGTGCTGTGTGTGTATGTGTATTCCGTGTGAGTGCGTGTGTATGCATGTGAGTGCGTTTATGTGCGTATGTGTGCGTGTATGAGGGTTTGTGAGGGTGTGTGAGTGCGTGTGTAAGTGTGCGTGTGTCTGTGTGTGCTTGTGTCACAAGTCTGTCTGTCTGCGTGTCTGTGTGTCTACGTGTCTGATTATAATCAAAGAGTAAAAGAAAATGAAATCTTCACACATAAAATAGATTTAATATCAGAACACCTTTCGAACATTTAGTGATCATCAAAAGGTTACATCTACAATACAGTACTAAGGTTACTAAAATACGTTAGTCCGTAGGAACCGATCCTGTACGATTTCTGGTACTTGTCAAAGATCCCTACTCGAAATGCACTTGTGTGAAGCAAAATTTAGGACTCCCAATGTAGAATGTGTAGAATCGCTGTAAAACAAAAAGCAGGTAATGGTTGACGTTTCACCTGCTAGGGGATTGGTTTACACGATAAAATAATAATAATAATAGTGTACAACTGAGGTTTAAGATGGTTACGTAGAAATGGGCTCAAGAGTAACACACTTGACCTGATTCGTTCTGGCGGGTATAATATACAAAAGGAGTTTGACTGTTTAGAAAATATGTCAGATGTCTTTTTACAATGACTAAAGATTTACCAATTACTTCAATCGTTTGACCCCTTTAAATAACCGAATCTATGAAGAATTGGCATTTGAGTTCAAGATAATTATAATAATACAAAAGTAATTTTTAGCATCTTCAAATAATCCTTGTACGGCAATTATTACAATGATTAAAGGAAACTATTACCTACTTGAAGAAAAAAAAAACTGTCAATTAAATTTAGAAAGATTTCTTCGAGAAATTGGGAAAGCAATTTACCAAGTAACAAAAATCAAGGGGGTAGATAAGAAAAGGTTGAATTGGAAGCTGATCCGGCTCATCAGAGTTCGCAGGCAATGAATCCAGCCCTAATGGCGAACCATTCAGCTCAGTTTATCACTCCTGGTCACGACAGGCTTTTTTCCCACAAGATATGATTTATTTCTCTTTTTACAGCTCGTCATCCTCCCTCCCCAAAATAATATTGATTACTTCTCTGCTCAAATAAATACAAAAACCGAGTTTTTATATGATGCTGGCTTAAAAATTGTTATTTATTAATCTAAATGGAGGTGAAATTCACCAACACCCCTTCCCGGGTGATTGTTGGGTTTTCAGGGGGTGAATTGTGTTCACAGAAAGTTTACAGAGTAAGTAAAGGGAATGATAGGCTTTAACCTTTCATAAATTATAAAAAAAATTTTAATTTAATTAATATTTTATATATCCATCAATATTTTTAATTGTCATCCAATTTGTAAAACCCTATTATAAACATAGCCAATGTAAATTTGTATATATATATATATATTTGTAAAAGTTGGAAGCAGTCCTTCATTTAAACATTTATTGTTAAATAACGCCCCATATTTGGCTTGTATCTGCTTCTTACACAATTTCTCCAGTTTCCGGAATTCCTTCCTCGTCTCTTCATTAAAACTATAAAGTCTGTCACCAATATTACTAGTCGACATGTTTCGAATGTACCACATTCATCATCAGGACAATAATGAGAGTAATAGTAGCAAATCTAGTCATATATATAGAGATGGATTATTAATGGAAAGTTTACAGGGCATCGCCCTGTATCACGGCGCATTATGGGGGATTAAGGTAGGGTGGTTGGGCTCACCTACTACCTGGCTAATCTGGGTGTTTATGTTTGCAAATAGTTTTAAAATTCGACAAGAATTATTAACTTGGATATTTATGGCTGGTTGCTTTTCTTGAATAATTATTGCTTCTAATAGTTGTAATTTAAAATGATTTCTTTCTCGAGCGATAATTTTCGTGGAATTTACCATCATTTCTCTTGTGAGTTTTGTCTTATGGAGTGCTGTTGTATGGCATTTTGGCGCGCCGGCAGAAAGGTGCATAGTAATTCTTCTAGATAATGAAGTCGAAGTCATTCCTATATATGAGCTTTTACGGGCTCATAACAACAACTGTTGTTGTTAAAATCCACAGACTCATTTTCTTTGTAAAATAATTTGTAATGTAATACTTAGTTTTTCTGTTTCAAAATTTATATTTCTGCCTATGAAAAAGGTTATAAATAAAAACCGAAACGTTGGCAATGAGAGTTTAATTTGAACCTGAAGAACTGACGGAGTCCCGATAAATTTTAGTTTTGTTTCTATTCCACGGTCATTTTTATCAATATATATATATATATATATGTTGAATGCCAGATTAGATATTGAAAAAGACGATCCAATCCCTGTTGCGAAAAAACGCCCACAACCAATAAGAAGTGTCCAAAGTAATACGCAACAGGGATTGGCTCGTCTTTTTCAATATATATATATATAAAACGATTTCACATAAACACGTGAAACAACAATCAATGATCAAACCACAATAAGAAATGGGAAAACAAGACTAAGATCTTTCAACCGTAACAAGCGGTCTTCGTCAGAGTCAAAAACCCAACTGAACACTAGATGCAGAAAACATCTGGTGAGGAGTTGAGAAGAGTGGGAGGGAAGAGTGGTATTTTAAAAGGGTGAAAGCACAGGAAAGGACTAATGTCCAGAAAGGGATGTTTGGGGAAACAAAGGAGTACAGTAAGAAAAAGTAAAAAACTATCCGCTAGCTGTCAACCCTCTTTGAAGAGGCTATTGCCCTCGTGACGAAAGTATCAAGTTTGAAGAGACCGTTACTAATGTTTATAATATTAGATCTATTAAATTTAATTAGAGACGATTCAATAATATTTCTTAACAACATTGATTTTTCATAGGTAATAAATTTAGCTCCTGTCCAATCAATATGATGATTTTCATTTTTTATATGCAAGAATAAGGCACTACTGTTTTCCTGTCTACTTACGTTATATTGGTGTTGTTTTACACGTGTTTTTAATGATTTACCAGTTTGACCAATATAAATTTTATGGCAATTTTTGCACGGAATTTTATAAATACCAGCGGACTCCAATTCGCTTGGAGAGTTTTTTATTAACATATTACCCACGTTATTACGATTAGAAAACGCTATATTAAAATCAAGTTGTTTGGCTAATCTTGGAAGGGGGTCCAATGATTCGTGGTATGGCAAAACTATAGAATTTGATAATAAAAGGGGCTCTTTTGAAGTATTAGAGAAAGTTTTTTTAGCACCCTTCAAAGCTAAATCTGTATAAGAAGAGGGGTATTTTAATGAAAGGGCAATTGACCTAATGTTATTAATCTCTTCATTAAGAAATTCAGGAGAGGAAACTCTTAAAGCTCTCAAAAACATATTTCTAAAAACAGAAATTTTAACATTTTTTGGATGCGATGAATAAAAATGAACGTATGCAAGTACATTCGTAGGTTTTCTATATACACTAAAGCGTAACTCATTAGGTAACCTATGGATCAGGACATCTAAGAAGGGCAAATTACCACTTATTTCTTCTTCCATTGTGAAATTGATTGTCGGCACTAATGAATTCAATTTTGTTAGGAAATCAACTTTATTTAAAGAATTGGGACAAATGCAAAGAATATCGTCAACATATCTATACCATTTAACATTTTTGGGCAAAATTGAGCTTAACATTTTACTCTCAAAAAACTCCATATATAAATTACTTAGGAGGGGGGATAAACAGTTACCCATAGCAAGACCAAATTTTTGTATATAATAATTATTTTCAAATTGAAAATGACAATCTACCACACATAACTTAATTAACTCTATTATAGTGTAGATGGAAGGGGAAGGGAATAATTAATTAATTTCTCCTTTAATTAAATTTATTACTAAATTTATATCAAAATCCCCTTCTTTGCCATATATGTACGGGTTGATCAAGACACATAAAGATAATTACCCAATACGTTTAATTGTGAGTTCGGTTGGTTCGGCATCATATGGCTTGTCCAAATGGTTAGTAAGTATTTTAAGCCCCTTAATTGGAAAAATTTCAGGCAGCCATATAAAAAACAATGTAGATTTAATTAAAAAATTAAAAAGCGTCAACATGAACAAAAATTATAGATTAATCAGTTTCGATGTGAAGTCTCTTTTTATGGTGCTAAAAAAACTTTCTCTAATACTTCAAAAGAGCCCCTTTTATTATCAAATTCTATAGTTTTGCCATACCACGAATCATTGGACCCCCTTCCAAGATTAGCCAAACAACTTGATTTTAATATAGTGTTTTCTAATCGTAATAACGTGGGTAATATGTTAATAAAAAACTCTCCAAGCGAATTGGAGTCCGCTGGTATTTATAAAATTCCGTGCAAAAATTGCCATAAAATTTATATTGGTCAAACTGGTAAATCATTAAAAACACGTGTAAAACAACACCAATATAACGTAAGTAGACAGGAAAACAGTAGTGCCTTATTCTTGCATATAAAAAATGAAAATCATCATATTGATTGGACAGGAGCTAAATTTATTACCTATGAAAAATCAATGTTGTTAAGAAATATTATTGAATCGTCTCTAATTAAATTTAATAGATCTAATATTATAAACATTAGTAACGGTCTCTTCAAACTTGATACTTTCGTCACGAGGGCAATAGCCTCTTCAAAGAGGGTTGACAGCTAGCGGATAGTTTTTTACTTTTTCTTACTGTACTCCTTTGTTTCCCCAAACATCCCTTTCTGGACATTAGTCCTTTCCTGTGCTTTCACCCTTTTAAAATACCACTCTTCCCTCCCACTCTTCTCAACTCCTCACCAGATGTTTTCTGCATCTAGTGTTCAGTTGGGTTTTTGACTCTGACGAAGACCGCTTGTTACGGTTGAAAGATCTTAGTCTTGTTTTCCCATTTCTTATTGTGGTTTGATCATTGATATATATATATATATATATATATATATAACAGATTCAATAATATATCGACCGTTTGATAGAATAGGTGTGTTCTCTAATCGGGGTTCGGTCAATTTTCCAGGTGGCAACGGGAATTGGTCAATTTTCGGTCAATTGGCAACGAGAGTTTGATTTTTTATCCTGGAAAATTGACCGAACCCCGATTAGAGAACACACCTATATATATATATATATATATATATATACCTTTTCTCCAAAGTTTCGTCTTTATTTTAAGACATCCTCCGGGCTATAAACTAACAAAAAACAATGGACATTTGTCATATCTACTTTACAATCATCATAACAAATTCAAAAACTTACTTACTCATGGCTAACTTTTACGAGACGTTGGTGAAAAAGTGATTCCGTATATTAACCCTGACCAAACTCCAAGAAAAAGAAAAAGTTTTTATTAGTAAATTGTGGTCAAGAAAACAATACCTTATATATATATATATGTTCAAACCATAATAAGAAACGAGAAAAATCACTAAGATCTTTCAACCGTAACAAGTGGTCTTTGTCAGAGTCGTACATTATGCAGTTGGGATTTGACTCCGACGAAGACCACTTGTTCCAGTTGAAAGACTTTATTCTTTTTTTCGAATTTGTTATTGTGGTTTGATCATTGATTGTTATTTCACGTGTTTATTGTGAAATCTTTAAACATATTTTTTTATTACAAAAGATAACATACCATCCAACGTGGGGGCATTTTGTATGAAGACTTCAATACACATCGAACAAACATGCGGAACGTCTTGTTAGTATTCTGACATGTTCATCCCTTGGAGAGGGCAATAAGGCCTTCATCCCAAGCCTGTATGATATCAGATAGTCGTTAAAAATCCCTTTTCTAAAATCACTTGAGTTAGCGTATATTTAGGACTACCAATGTAGAATCATCAGAGATTACTCAATATTCTCTTGAGGAATCAGTTTCAGTGTGGTAGCTTTACAAGACTCTCAGCTAGGGTTAATACAAAAACCGACATTTTAGAAAACCGGTTTTCAAATAGTCATTTTTCCAAAAAACCAGTTTTAACCGGTTTCGAATTTTTATAAAAAAAATTAGAGTGATGAAATCCAGTTTTTGACTGATTTATTTACTCTCTAATTTTATTGATAGTAAAATTTTTTTATGCAATTTAGTAGAACAAAGAAATAATTATTGACCAGGAGTAAATAACATTAAACAAATTATTCGTTGTTTATACATAATTTCCACATATAAGGATGTAAATATTTTTGTAGTAGTGAAATGAGTTATTCAGCAAATGGTTCGAATAAATAAAAACAATATATTTTCATATTTTTATAATAACCATATTATTTGTTAAAAAACAATGTTATTAGACACAGATGGATACTTATTAAAAACAATTAGAAAATATATAACTGTGTATTATATAATGTAAATTATAATCAAAGCCGAAAGATAAGAGCAAACAAAGTGTATGCATGCATACTTATTAAAATCACTTTTAGTTTCAATGACAATTAAGCAAATGACCGTGTATTTTCTATTCCGGGAAATTTTAATAAAAATTTAAATATTCTATTTATTTTTTTTGCTTAATGAAATATGATTTCAGAAAACAGATGGGTCTATCGATTTGCTATTTAGTCGTGTCCTTAGTTTATTCACAAAATTCCCTGAAATAGAAAATTCCCTCTAACTTGCAACCAAACTAGGCTTAAACGTTTTTAAAGCCTGATGTAATAATTCTAAATTTTTTGTCCATTTATTTGTGGCTTCTAGGACCAAAAACACTTTTCTTAGAGTTTGAGTACAGTACTTCTTCCGGTTCCTTTAAATATTTATTAATTGCCACTTCCATACCATTTTCCAATAAAACATTGTCTGGTTCTTGAATATCGCTTTCATCATGTTTTTGAATATCACATTCTTCCCCTGTAGAGTAATCTTTATTTAATCTTGATAATACCATATTTGTCCGGATAACTTAATAATGTCACTTTTCGTTGCTAATCGAAGGAATTTATTAAAAGATTTCGTTAAAACAGTTTGAGAATTTTGCAAATAAAGGATAAGTGCAACTAATACTGTATCTCTTCTTTCTTCAATTAAACTGGATTTTAAAAACCGACAAACCCTACTCTCAGTCATACTCACGAAATTGAAAAAAAAAAATGTTAAGAAGTTACAGTCTGATGTTGTTGAAAGTGGTCACACTAAATGGAGAAGTTCTATTGTTTGGGAAATATTGACTATCTGAATAACTTTTCATTGATTAGTTCAATTTTTGCCTTCATTGGTTATAATTCCAGCGATTGAGTAATGAACGTATTCCCATGTCTAGTTCCTGGTTTATATAAAAGCCTTACCTACAATGTGGGAACATTAAGCCTGGATAATTATCCCTAAGCACAGCTTTATAAGAAATAGAATATCTATGATCTACATAAAATTATAATGATATAAGGAGTGACAAAAAAACAGACCCATCAACCCAGTTATAAACCTATAACTCCATATATGGATTGTATACCCATGGACCTATCATGGATATCATACAAATACAAATGGGATTTGTATTTGGGTACACAAATTCTATACAACTTGGTATACAATACAAAGTCAAACAATTTTATCCAATAAATTGTTTGAGTAGATTTTTTTTTTCGTAATGTTTAACAAAATGGACGGCAGACAAACCAGAAAGTGAAAAAAAAACAATTAGATATATAGTTTCAATTTACAAAGCCATAAATTTTCCAAAGAATAGAACAATAAGAAAGAAAAATAGGACTTATATATATCAAGAGGTGATAAAAGTTTTCAAGAACAAATTTGAAGAAAGTTTGTTTTTGACAAGGCTTAGTTGAGTGGTGGAGTTGTTTGACTCCGACGACCTCAAGTTTGAATGGTTCAGCAGGTCTTGCTTCTTGACGCTCCTGTTTCTCTGTAGTTTGCCTTAAATTATTATCTTTTAATTGCGAGCATTGAAAACTTCGTGTCTTAACTTTTAAGGGTGCCATTCTTAACTTTGAACTAAAGAACAACTCCAGTTCTAACAGTGCTTCCAGTTGTACTATTGTCTTTTGACTCTATATAAAAAAAAGGGATGGTTTAAACATATCAATTACACGTTATACAATAATTCAGCTGCAATGAGCACAATGTATAATGCAACACACAACCATGTTAACAGTCATGGCTCCAAACACAAAATACTAAGGGGTGCCTATAGCAGAATTCATATATGTTTGAGTCTTTATTCTCCTTCTATAATAATTATTCATTATAAGTAAAATCGTTATACAAAATACGATGTAATTCAAATGTAAAAAAAATAAATAGTTGGGCTTCATTACAAGAAGTTCATTCGACTCAAAGACCCCAATACCTTTCTTATTCTTTATTAATCTATCGTTCTTCCACTTTTAGAATATGTCCCATCTGTATGGAATCCACATTACTATCATTATCATAAATATACTTCAACCGGTCCATTCAAAATCCCTGAAGAAGCCTCCCCTTTGAAGATTTATCCTACAGTCATCTTACTGTCCTCTCTTTTGTACACTACTTAATATTCCTGATCTCGTTTCCCGTAGATCCTATACTGCTATTCCATTCATAAATAAACTGTTTAAATTTTAAATAGTGACTTAAAATAATTTAAATAATTATTATTTATAATTATTTAAATAAGTTAGAAAATCTATTAAATAATTAAATAAATTATCAATCTTTTTCTTGTTCCAACCATATTTTCACAATCCATCATATACTTTGAAAACGACCTAATTATTTTATGTTCGATGTAATAAAAATGATTATTTTCTTATTCCCCACTGTCGCGTATGATAAAGTGTAATGTAATGTAATCTGGATAGCAATGTAGATCTTTTTAATAGCGATTTAAAGAAATTAAAAAAAGTAATAAAACAAATATTACAAATATCCATCATGTTACAGTCCGTTTAACAGGGCCAGGATAACGTACTCGCCAATGGGCTGATAGTCAGGGGTTCGATCCCCACTTGGCCCCCGATTTATTTACTGCGAGAAGTGAATAAAGCTGAGCACGTCATCCCTTGGAGAGGACGTTAAGCTGTCGGTCTCGAGCCTGTACGATATCAGGTACTTGTTAAAGATCTCTGCTCAAAATACATTTGAGTTAGGCAAAATTTAGGAACCCCAATGAAGAGTCTGTAGAATGACTGATCAAACAAATTGCCGTTAGACGGCTGACGTAATCACCCGCTAGAGGATCAGTTTAAACAATAAAAAAATACAGTTCGTTTAACTGCCTTTAACTCAACTTCTTTGATATAATTATCGTTATCATTACTATTATGTCTAATTGATGTTTATTAATTTATTATGTATTAATTAATGTTAATATAAAATAGACCTTGTACTGTAAAAAACAACGATTTTTATCCGTATATAAATAAATAATTAATATTTAGCTCAATTTGTATTAAAAAAAAGTTATCGTCCTTTCCGAGGGATGGCGTGCTGCTCAGATTTATTCACCTCTCAATAAACAAAAAAGTCGTGAGCCAGAGTGGGTATCGAACACCAGACAAGGCAGTTCTGAAGCGAGCTGAACAACTGAACAACTCGTGCGAGCTCAACTTAATCACTGAACTGACCTGACCCCCGTGTTGTATGATAATAAAGTCTAATGTTTAGCAGTTTAGATTTTTTTAAATAGCGATATAACGAAATTTAAAACATCTACTACAGCTGTCTATCATTATTTAACAGTTTACTTAAGTGCCACTGACTCAGTCTTGTTTGATCATTATCATCGCTATTATTTGTAACTGGTTTTGATTAGTTTAGTACGTAATCAATGTTCGGTTGGGTTAGGTAGCAATACCTGTCCCACGACCGACAGGACTGCCACTACAGATCACACATAGGTCGAACATTGACCCTTTGCCATACCACACTATGAACACTACACGGAGTTCTAAATTTAGTTTAAGTAAAATGTATTTTTACTCAGAGCAGGTATCATTTATGAGTACCTGACATCCTACAGATTCGAGACCGATGGCTTAATGTCCTCTCCGGGGAACTATGTGCTCAGATTTTTTTCACCTCCCGCTTGAATAAATCGAGAGCCACAGTAAGTATCGAGTCCTGGATCTTTGGGCTACCGTAGCCCTCTTAATTAATGTTGACATAAGAAAAAATATGTTGTAAGAATATTTTGATCAGTATATCAATAAATATACAGCAGAACCTCGCAGTACAAGTTTGTAATTTGCTCATGTTACGAAGCATTCTTTCAAATGAAATTAATTTGAAAATTAAAAAAATCTGTTTTTTCAACAAAAAAAAAAGCAATTCAAAACAGTAAACAAAACGTAACCGTCTTTGACAGAGTCACAAATTCCATTATACATGGTACTCCAAAATATCATGTACAGTGTTAAGCAAATGCCTATGTATAGACTCCATTAGCTCTCTATCCTTCAGGTTCATGGAAGGACAAAGAGTTGGAACCTCTGACTCTTGGGTAATCAAACTATGGGCAATGTTAACCATGTGAGAAAAATTTGGTCTCACTTACTTCAATTCCTACGGTAGATAGAGTTTCCCCTTGGGACTTAGTTACCGTCATTGCGAAACAGACGCTGAGAGGACATAGCAATCGTTTGAAAGGAAACAGACAGTGGCTCGGAATCAATGGTATGTTTGGTATACACACAGACTCTCCAGTACCATACCCAGTCATGATGTCTGCCTGTATGGCATATCTGTGCAGTGCACGAACTCAGAGTCGTGTCCTGTTGCATATTTTTGGGCACTCAAGTTTCAGAACATGAAATTTGTTATTGATACTAAATCTCAGTGCTCCTACTTTAAGTTTTTACTCAAGAGCAGTCACGGGGTCAAGAAATTCAGTTAGATAATGAACTGGTTCCTCATAACTAATCACTCTACTGACTTTTAAGTTCTATCTTCGGCTTGATATAGCATAAGAACTTGTTTGTTGATTTTTCCTGCCTATTCATTAGTAAGGGTTGAGAGAGAATTGCTCGTTCACAAAGCTATTTATTCTGAATAGATAGTACAACTTATATACACGCAAATGAAATTAAAAACAAGTAACAATATCTACTGCTACGCCTGTAATTTTCAAAATAAACATAAACATAAATAAACATATTTGAAGTTAGCAAAATACAGCTTAAATATTCATAACTTCGCTTCTACGCTGAATTTTTAATCCATTCAGAGCCTATATTTTAAGTTAGGCATATACAAATCTAGTGTCAAAGTTTCAGCTCGCTATGCCTATGCTGAGTTTACTTGTGACAAACGTTTTTGCTTTAAACAACCATAACTTCGTTCCTACGTTGTATTTCCAATAAATTTAGAGCCTATATTTTAAGTTAGACTTGTTATGTCTTATGGTGACTGAGTTTGCTTGTAACAAAATTTTGCAGACAAACCGACAGAAATTGTTGTGATGGTGGATTTCGTTTCTCTAATGCATGAAACGTAATGAAAATCAGTCAATTCTAAGCAATGTACAGACAAAATCATTCTTTTATTTATATAGTTGAGTCATAATATTGAACAATAAATGCATGCAAGAAATAATGAAGTTTTATTAATCTACTAAACTTAAAACGGAGACAATTTAGGCGTAAAGAAGACGGTTGTTAGTACTACGAATTCTTACTAAAACTTCTTACGAATGTCTGCTCGTAAAGCAAAGTGCACTTACAAGGTGGCACTCGTACTGCGAGTCTCTACTCTACTTCTATTCTTAAGCATCTTAAGATGTTTATTGTTAGTATTGTAAAGAGTTTTTAATCTAAATTGTTGTTTTTCAGGCAAGTCAATTTCTGGTATAAACGAAGAAATAATATGGATCTCAATCGGAATGAGCGTGACGATTGCCATTCTGATCACGATGGCCCTGTGCTACCTGGCGAGGGAGAAGTGGAAACGTCGGCAAATGGTCGCCTGACGGCAGCCCATCCCGCTGAACCCCGCCTACCTGGCCTCGGCCAACAGGGAGTACTACATCAACGTGTGAGCCGCCTTCCGGTCCAACGGCTGACACCCCACCCACCTCGGCTGCCCATCACCAATAATGTCATTCAATCATCTCTCTCAACTTTCAAATCATGCATTTCTGTCAAACAATCAACACCTGTACAATCAAAGTATAGCATGACATACAAGCGCGAAAATCTCTTTTATATTGAATATATAGTATTCAAAACATCTTCTCTTCTACAAAGTCCGTTGTATAATTAAAACAGGTCCAGAATAAGAAAGTCTGATTTACTGGAGCAATATCCTCTTAATCAGTGGTTCAGATTGTTCTCACTATTCACTTTAGAAGTACGAACTTCAAAATCATTTCTTTACCGAATACTATGATATAATTATATAAATGAACAGACTAATCAACTGACTTTCAATTGCAAAGTTATAAATTATTAGTTAAGTAAGGTTAATAAAATCATCTCCTTTACGAATTATGTTGTTATACAGTTATTCGCGGAACAGTTTAATTCTTGAACTTACAAAGTTCTGAATGATCAGTAAACAATATAGTAAGTAAGAACGGCAAAATTGTTTGTTTCTCTATTACTGTCATACTTACTTTGGGTGTATGGAGTTAAGTACATTACTTATGTATTATTTGAAAACAAACAACTTTCACAAAAACAAGAAAATATCTAAATATAGAAATATTAATTTATGATTGCCAATGCTGTATTATATAATTATTGTGGGATGGTAATTAATTTTTAAATGTTTAAATGTGATAGAAATTTTATTTCTAATTTATGTTGTAAAATTGAAATAGCTGTAAAATTTCTTGTAAATAATTTATATTTTAGATGCGATAGGAAAAATTTACTTCATTGACAACAATACTTTTTTCAGATCGTTATGACTTAATAAATAATACCACCTTACTAAGTAGAGAAAAACCTGTTCTTCATAGAAGATTGAAAAAAATAAATAAAAGAAATTGATCCTTTAACAAAAGAGAGCAGAAGTCTAATTAAAGTACCTCATGATAAACATTTTCAGAGAACATTCTACCATAAGAAAGAGCTGTGTGAAGTGTGTATACTTAGGAGGCCCAAGAATGGGTCTTGAACCATAAGAGATCATTTAGGATGGACATGACAAGTTCAGAGAAACAGGTCAGAAAAATACCCCACATAAATTATTTAGTTAACACTTATAATTATATGTTGTAACATTCAAAGCTTTAAGCTAATTTTAAAAGTAATGGTTCTTATTTAATTAGATTAGGTAATGGTTCTTATGTGCAGCAGGGGGTTTATAAAGAGAATATTCCATTATTACTTAAGAAAATAACTTATTAATAGTATCGTACTGTTTTCAAAGGAGTCTGTCGTCCAAGGTACTATACAGACCAATTGTAGTGATAAGCGTCGTTGTGTTACACTTGTTATAAAGCATTCAGTGGCACACTGAGAATTTCGCGTCACCTCAAATTACTGTTTTCTATATTTCCTGATGATGTACATGTTGTAGAGCATTTAGCATTTTATCGTGTCGCATTGAACCTTTCGCGTCATATCAAAGAACTGTTTTCTATGTTTTCTGATGATGCATTGGATATGTAGAGGAGTTAGTATTTTGTGGTGGCGCATTGAACATTTCGTGTTAACTGAGATTACTGTTTTCTATGTTTCCTGATGATGCATTGTACATGTTGTAGAGCATTTAGCATTTTATCGTGTCGCATTGAACCTTTCGTGTCACATTAAATAACTGTTTTCTATGTTTCCTGATGATGCGTTACATATGTAGAGGAGTTAGTATTTTGTGGTGGTGCAATGAACATTTCGTTCAACTGAGATAACTGTTTTCTGATGATGCATTGCACATATTGTAGAAAATGTAGCATTTTATCGTGGCGCATTGAACCTTTCGTGTCACATCAAATAACTGTTTCTATGTTTTCTGATGATGCATTACATATGTAGAGGAGTTAGTATTTTGTGGTGACGCATTTCGTGAACATTTCGTTCAACTGAGATAACTGTTTCCTGATAATGCATTGCACATGTTGTAGATCATTTAGTATTTTGTGGTGAAGCAATGAACATTTCGTGTCAACTGAGATTACAGTTTTCTGGTGATTCCCATCTTGTGATATGTTTAATGCTTCCTGATGATGCATAGCACATATTACAGAGCTTTGTACTTCTTGGTGGCACATTGCATATCTCTTGACATATTTATTATTTTTCGAGGTATCACTATACACATGTCTTGTATATTTAATATTTCCTCTTGGTGGTAAATTGAACATACTGTGACTTATTTAGCACTTTAGAGATAAAGGGAGAGTAGGATAAAAAACGATATGTTGTACACCCATCCAAATGATAACAGACTTCAATGTTGCTAAACTTCAGTGATCTAATGACAAGCAGAGAATTCAAGATGACTATAATCATACTTATGAATACAAGTTCATAAAAATATATTAAATATTACAAAAAAAATATGAAGTTAATTTAAATTATTAATGAACAAATATTTTAAGTAAAACACCCTATTAGAATGCATTGTAAAAGTCACTTAAACATACCTTGAACTTGAACATGAAGTCACAGGCAAAAGGTACATAAAGAGCATGCACTAAATAAAAATCTAAACCTCCTCTAACATAATTTAACAATTACCTGTAACAATTACCATGAATCATATTAGCGCCATCAATTGTAACAAAATAATGAAGTACAAGCGAATTACGATTGAAGTATAATGAATTAAAAAAATAACATACCATGTTTGGTTAACATCTGCACGACCGACAGTTCAATCTCAAAATTTCAGTCTAGTGGTCAAAATAGCAAACGACAATTTTACACATTTATAGTTCTTTTAATAGATCGAGGTCACGTCACAGTTTAAAAGGTTCTGACCAAAAGTTTTACAAAATAAATTGTTATAACCTACTACAAGTTTTCAGGATTTTTATAAAGCGATTTGATTTTAAATTATCATAATCCAACAATATTTCTATATTTGTTTTTTAGACTGATTTAGATATAGAGATTTTCTAGAAGTCATCCGTATTGTGCTTGTACATACATGATTAACGACATTTATTTTGTTTGCTAGTAGTTTGCACCGATAGAGTATGACCCCTTAACTGTGATTGATTAGATCAACAATGGTACCAAAACTGAAATTTTTGTAAAAATAACGTCATTATGCAACACAAACAAATATTTCCAGGTAGCCTGGTTCATGTAGTTTTAGAATATATATGGTCATATGGTACAAATAAATGTGTTATATGTATACATCTAAAACCCTAGATAGTTTGAAGCAAACATACAACTTTATCATAAAAGATTTCTGGGGACAAAATAAAAATAGGAATAAACGTATAATCACTAGGAAGCAGTTAAATATCCTAATAAAAATTATTCATTGCCTCCTACTGATATTTTGTTTTAGTTCTACTATGCTATTATTAAACTACTTTTGCTATTATAATCGTTTAGTAGTTGATCGAAGCTCACTAAAAAAAATTGGTGTTTCATCACTGCAAATTTAGTTTGTTCACAGCTAATGAAACACCTACGTATTAAACATTTGTAATGGGAGGTGAAATTTGTATAGTGTATTTTGGCAGGGCCTACCATTTTAACACTGTAGAGAAACACCCTAAAAATTATAAGTTAATTATATATCCTAATCCTATATTTAACATTGAATTACTATTATAAAATACTCTTTTATTTCACTCTTCAATTGCGCAACATTTGTAAAAATTTTTTAATATCTCTTCAATTGAACTTTTTCTGTAATAATTTCTCAGAATTTTTTGTTAATCATTATCTTTTTATTATGCATAGATGCTAAAACAAGACTTTTGTTACCCTACGCTTAGAATTGTAGGATTTAGTTTAGGTTAGATTAGGTTGCAATGGTTGTTAGACTAGAAAACACACATAAACCAGAGATTGGCTCTTTGTGTCACCACACAATGAACATTCTACATTGGTAGCCCTAAACTTTGCCTAACACAACTGTATTTAGGTTAGGGATCTTTAATGAGTACCTGACATTAAACAGGCTCGGGACCAACGGTTTAACGTTTCTCTGAGGAACGGTATGCTAAAAAAAATTTTCACCTCCTGCATGAATGAATCGAACTAGAGAGGAGGTTGATCGAGGACCGATTTAGTTGATCGAGGATATACCAACCCCTGAGACGAACACATAGGACACTGGGCTACCCTGGCCCCTTAATTATAGGCTTTACGGCTTGGTTATTACTTCAATAATTTTAGTGAAACTTATTATTTTTAATACAATAATTATAGAATTTATAGTTGTTCTTCCAGTTAACAATTCCTGTTCAAAATTTTAGAACGAATTTGGTGATTTTTTTAAGAATTTTAATTTAAATTATTCTCTGTAAAGCAGTATACTTATAAGAAGTTAAATAATAAACGTGGTATGTCACACCATATTTGTTTTAAAAGTGAGAGAGAGTAGAATCATTTTAAAGGGTATTATAGTATTAGTACGTATTAATTAGTACGTACTCACAACTCTCAAGTAATATCTCACAGTGTAGTAGCCTAATGGTAGTTAGTAAAAATGTATATCTTCTTACTTAGGATGCATAGAAATATTGGATAAATGAAAGACTTTTATATCAAGATATTTATAATAAAAAAAAATGGATCGTTTATATCATGAAAATATGAAAAAAAAAATCAAAATTAAATAATGTGATTTGCGATACCGAATTAATTAGTGTTTGATATATTTAATGTGGTCATACTGAATATAAATTAATTAATATAGATGTTAATGATAAATGGCTTGCCGCTTGTTTTATCTTTCAGACGTTTCTTGTTTCAAGGTTTGATTGAAACCTCAGCATTTATTAGATGCTGAGATTACTTGGAAAACACCAAAGTTTTTATACAAACAAACTGTTATTCGGAAAAGAACGTGTTTCGACTATACATGCTATAACAGCATGTAAAATAAATAATAAATGATAAAATCATAAACTGAAATTTGGAAGATTAAGAAGACGTATCTGCTTACAGTGAGAAAGTACTAACGGGTAGAGACTGTAGGAAGTAGGTTGCAATGGCAGTCTCTCAAAAGGGAACACGCATAGGCCGAATATTGACCCTTCGTGATACCACACAATGGAAAGTCTCCACCGGGAGCCCTAAATTTGACCTAACTCAAGTGTGTTTTGAGTAGGGATCTTTAACGAGAATTTAACCTGATATCGTACAGGCTCGGGACTGACGGCTAAACGTCCTCTCCGAGGGACAACGTGCTCAGACTTATTCACCTCTCTCGTGAATTGAACCCCAGACCTACCAGTCCAAAGGAAAACACGTTACCACTGAGCTAACCTGGTACCTGCTAAAAGGAAGTAATAGTGTAAACTTTAAAGAGTTTGAGAAGAACAGAAGAGTTCTTTCTCCATATCACAAACCCACTAAAGTTGGGTCACTTCAATAGTCCATTCTCCTTTCTCCTCACCACCACACTCAGGAGAAGAAGTTCTCTTTGACCTTCTGTACACCAGTTCATTAGTTCGTTATTAATAATTTGTACCAATGTTGTTATTTATATAGTAGATATACCTAAAGAAAAACACTAACTTTCAAAGACGCGTTGTTTATGCATAAAACTTTTATACGAGATATTTGCCTATAATATGTCTGTATTTTCAGCTTACGATTGATCTACAATGTTTGTCTATAGTTTTCTATTATCAGTAAACAGACAACAAAGATAAAGGCTTCAAAAGAATAATATAAGAATGTATCAATACAATTAGATCAATATTGCCATGTGTGGACTGTTTTTGTGTATTTATAATTAGCTCCAAAGTTATTGGGATTGAATTTTTGCCATGGATTTAGTAGTTTTACACGGAAGATGACAAATCTTGTGTATGACTCACACAGGTCTTAAGCCTTTAAGATATCAGCTGCTCAAGAAAACTATAGTGAAGAAAAATGTTAGTTTTCGTAATACCAGGTATTGTTGCCAGGATTTCATTAAAATTGTTATGAATTGACCAATGAGTACCACTTTCTACATATATTACAGAAAGCAAAGACAAAAAGCGTAGAATTGTGTGTGTTGGAAACCAAATGCTTAAGTATCCCCTGGGTGTACAGCATAGTACAAATACAAGCAACTTGTGATAATTCTGAAGTAAAATGGATAAACCAACAAAAGTCTCCACACAAATGAAGTGTTATTCAACGAGTTTCGAACACTTTGTGTTCATCATCAGGGTGACACTATAATACAAATTATATCTAATCACTTACAAAATTAGAGTGAAATAATAAAATTCAATTAAGAGAATTTAAGACATACCCAAAGATGTGGTACTGACGGGTTGATCCAGTGAAAACAACTAGTAGGAAACAGATCCGCTGTGAAAGAGTGGGGATAGGCATTTAGGAGATAAGGTGACAAAGGCGTCGGGTATGCTTGAAAACCGTTAACTGGAATACAGAAGGCCAGAACCACTAATTTAGAGGAAAGAAACCTTTTCTTTTTTTTATTTATTTTATTCTTTATGATTTTAGGAACAGTTTAAGAAATGTTGGACACCCTGGAATTTGATCATTAAGGCATAGAGAGGCATTAGGACATAGAAATAAACTTTGTTTATTTCAAAAGCTTCCAAATTACAAATTTCTTTAAACTTTCTATTCACATGTAGGATGGTAAGGTTCAAGTTTGGATCAAAGCTGTGATTTTGTGTGACAAGGTGTTTCGCAAAATGTGAAAAAAATTCTTTATTATTCTTATTGTCATTTTTCCTTTGCAAATATTCATTAAAGTGTTCATGGGTTCTTTTTTCCAAAAAGGCGCACAGTCATGCCAATGTAAAAACATTGACAATTGTTACAGGACAACTTATATACTCCACTCAATGAGCTGGGATAAAAACTCGATTTAGGGGTTAACAAGGATTTTAAATTACCATTTGTTTTGTAACTGACTCTAAAATTAAATTTTCTCAATATATTAGCAATTTTTAACCAGGATGTTCCCACATAAGGTAGGGTAATCCAGGAATTTGGGAGGGATTCTCAGCTTGTGATAACTATTACTATACTATGAAACCTGGCAGCCCAAGGCTGTTGAAGTAACTTGTTTATCTCGGATCAGTGTTGCCTCTCCTCCTTCTTGATTAATATATAGGAAAGGCTAATGATTCTGTCCTTATCATCAAAGGTCTGCCGGACCATTATCACAAGTATCTTCTTAAAAAAGCAGCATACTGATTACTTATTGTATGATGATTACTATTGCATGTTCAAAATAACAATAGAAACGCTTTTTCCAGTAAATTGACTTCATTTCCAGTCCTGTTTAATGTTGTTATTGTTTCAATCTACTGATATAATAACTCATCTATGAGAATGACCTGCTTGTTTTGTTTTCCACACTTATAGGCTTTCACCTTTTAGTGCTCTTCTAGGGGTCGGAAATTATGGTTCATTTATAATTTAACGCCCTTTTTAGAAATCGGTGAGCCATATTACCAGCTTCATTCTACATTAGAAAATCTAAATTTTGCCTAACTCAAATATATTTAGAATAAGAACCTTTAACGAGTACCTAACATCGTACAGGTTCGGAACATCTTACAAATGGCTTAACGTCCTCTCCAACGGATGATGTGCTCAGATTTTTTTTCACCTGAGAATGAAATACCAGGTGATTTGAAAAAAATCAACGACCTGATTTGAGAATCGAGCCAGGGATCTACTAGTCCAGAGGCGCGCAAGCAAGCCAATAAGCGCTACCCTGGTCTCACGCGTCAACAAACAGGGTAGTCAATGACATTCATTAAGTTTTATGATTTGAAAAATTTAGAATGAAAAGTTATCAGTCATACGTAAAGAGAAAACCATAGCTACCCACGTCACACCTTTAAGGTAAACTTGTGAACTCTACCTTATTTTTTACCTAGGATATCGATGATAAATAACTTAGAACTATTTTGCGAAGGTTACGTTTTTAAAGCAACCAATCTAGGCAGCTCTTAGAAAACAGGGTTTTACTAAGGAGCTACCATATTTTGTTGCATTAACGACTATGCACAGTTTTACACTAAACATGAGGCTTGCATTAAATATCTTTTGTAATAATCCAAGAAAAAAAAAGAAATAGCGTTAGATTATTCTAGCTGAAGTCACTGAAATGGCTTATAATAATATATTATTTAGTACGTCACTCAACCTTCTGATACTTATTAGATCTTTGCAATAATTTCTAAAGAAAAATCTGAAGTTTAAAATATACGTATGCATGTACAACTCTTGAAGAAGAATTAAGAATTTCTACCCACAAAATTAAAATTACTTTTTTCCAATTAGAATAAAAATAATTTGCGTTATATTAGTTTATTAGAATGAATTTTCTTATTTTTTTTAATTTGATACAATTTTATATATTTTTTTGAAATGCTTTTAAATTAAAAAGGAAGAATGTTTTGCAAAAAGTTGCCATATTTTATTTTTAATGAAACAATTGGAGTAAAAAAGAAACTTACGGGGAAAACTTGGCCGCGGAGAAAATCCCTTGATCCTGGTAGTAAAAAATATTTTACCCTAAGGCCTTGTGAATGCACACAAAAAAAACGCTACCAGTGGTTATTCAAATAAAATTAAGTTTAATGAAATATTAGAAGATGTTCTTTTTAGATATGAAGAAAGTTTTAAATACTTTAAAATAAAACGATCTCAGTTAAAATTGATTAACGGAAGGTTTAATCATGTGTTATTATATAATTCCTCTTATGATACAAAGAAATTAGAACTATATCACATTAGACAGGAAAATAACATTTTATGATCCTCAATAAAGTGCATGTGTTAAACTTAATCCTAAACATTCTCCTCAAAATTCTGAAGGACAAGTGAAAGAGCACTTTCCTTAATAGCAGGCCACTGGAAAACATTTAAATGATAATACAGCCACTTATCTCCAGAATAAGCCAGAAATATTTCATGCAATAATTACAGAATTTCTAGTAAAGAGAACAAACAAAACAAGGCCACTGATTTATAAATTATTGTCGAATTTCTAAGAAAAAAAACATAAATGGTAATAAAATAGTTTACGCTATAGATTTAGTAAATACTAATTTCAACTAAAATTGTTTAATTCATGCATGTTGTTAGTACCACTGAGGTTAGTAAGATTTAAGTTAAGAGATAGAGCAAACCGTCATACCTCGTATAACATCAAACAATTCCACAGCATTATACGAGGTATGAAGGTTTGTTGATAATATTAAAATTAGTAATAATACATTCCGTCATACCTCGTAAAGTCTCTGGAAAGCTCGACCGGTTTCGGGTCCGCCTGGATCCCATCTTCAAGGCCATCTCCAGGCGGACCCGAAACCGGTCGAGCTTTCCAGAGACTTTACGAGGTATGACGGAATGTATTATTACTAATTCTAATATTACTAACCTCAGTGGAACTAACCCATTAATGATAATATTAAAGTATAGATTACTCAAAACTTGTTATGGCATATAACACATATGTTATAGAGTCACAATCTTACCATAAAGTTATAACAATAAGGATATGACCGAAAATATTCGCAAAGTAATGTCGTAGACCTGTGTTACTCAGCCAAAAATGACTTTATGAATGAATCAATATTTCTTTTTTTTTGTTTTTTTTGATTTGGGTAACCCCCAAATCAGGGAATTAATAATCTGTTCCCTTGCACAGATTATATGTATTCATTTCCAAATAATAACAATCAAAACATTTGTAATACAATATAGACATTAATTGTTAAATAATTAAATTTAGAAAAATACAGTACAAAAGTTATAACATTCGATAATTAATGTTTAATATTATAAATTATGATAATTATATTATTGTTATTCTTATTAATTACTATTTTAGGTCTTATAATAACACATAATTAATTTTAAAGGTTTTATTACAATTGTCTATGTCTATAAAATTTATGAATTTTATAAATTTACGTGTTTCAATAGCAATCATTTCGCGCTCAGTTATTAGTCACTTTCCACCTTGTATAATCATTTCTTTTTTAAACATGAACCTTTCTTTTCGTGTATTTGACATTTATACAAAATATAATACCAGTTTTGGAACTTTGCCCCACAGGGACAAGTTGGTTGGTCAATGATTTTAAAACGGGCAAGATAAGCTTTACTTATTCTGTGGTCAGTTAGAGTCATACTTGTTTTATATGTATGTTGAATCCTTTTCTTCTTTCTTTCTGCTACCTACTGTCGGGAAATAAAGCTTGGTAATAGATCAATATAACATTTTGAGTTTTATATGCCCCAAAGGTTGCACGTGCTTCTATGATGATAAATAAGTATAATGTACCATGGTACCAGAAGCTTAAAGGACCACGTAAAATGAATGTTCCCGTCTCTATGAGAGTAAGTTATCTCTCTTTTATACACCAGTAACCAAATTAACCACGTGGAATGATACAGCAAGAATACCTCCATGTTTTAAAGATGATATGATGAAATTAGATCAAAAAGTATGGACTTTCTTGAATTTCACGCGCTCTGTACACTCTAATTTCAATTTTTTTTTCGTTGTGTTTTATACACTAAACACAATCATAGATTCATAGTCATGACTATATAGCAAGTGTTGTTTTTATGTGGGAGGTATAAAGGTTAGACTCGTGTTTGCATGCTCGGCGATTTTTTGCTGTTGAAAAAATAATTACCTGTGGTAAAACTTATACCACTAATACAGTTTTCCTTTGCTCAAGTTGATTCACAATACCCCCATTATCAAAATTTCTCTCCTTTTTAAACATTGATGTATTTTACATCAAATTAATACAAACTCTCTTTCCTATTTTCAACAGAAAAAAAAATCACCGAGCTCTCAAACCCGCACTTACCTAGTCCAGCCTCTCACATAAAAACAACACATGCTAAACAGTCAAAACTGTGAACATATGATTGTGACGAGTGTACCAACACAACAACAAAATTTAAAATTTTGAAATTTCAGCATAGAGAGAATTTTTTTTATGCTAGCTGCCAAAGTTAAACAAATACCCATCTTCCTTTGAAGGAGGGGTTTACTGGCGTTTGTTTGTAAATGTTGAATTCTGTGGATGACTAAAGTAAAAGAATGCCTTTCCATTTTAAATATTTAACAACTTTTTAAAGTATTGAAGTATTTAAAGTATTGGTGATTGAATATCGTATATGATTGGTGTATAAATATAGTAAATTATTGATGTATGAATATGGTATATGAATATTGTATATGACTGGTATAATCTCCCCTACCCAAAACCACATTTTGTTTCTTTGTTAAACTTAGGATTTAACGAATTTTCATATTTATAAGTGGCCAACCTGTTGATTCAGCAGTCTGGAATATAATTTGGTTTATAAGAAAATTCCTTACCGGCACAACTAAAAATTTTTACAGTAGAAGCGATTATAATTCTGTAATATTGCATAGTATTGCATTAGCATTGCATTAAAATAAACAAAAATTATGGTTGTTAGGCAAATATTTAAAATCGATTTTTGTAAGGAAAGAACTTACCTCCTTATAAACTTTGAGATGGAATAAAGTTCTCAAGTATTTTATATTAATTTTCCGTGTTTCCGAGCAATAACTGAAATCTTATACACATCTACGTATCCATCAAATAAATATGGTAATTCCATATATTGACCTCTTGAGATCCAAATGCTAAGGTATCGCAACTTTAAGGTACTCAATCTAGCACTCATGTATTATGTCATACATTTTATTTTGGTTTAGAATTCCAGATTTTGATCAGACATTATTTTCTACTTCTTTTAAAGTTCCCACCCCTGCGGTGCCGTCCTCTGCTATGCTGCTGAAGTAGTAATGCTTGAGTCATCTACATATAACCTCCATGGGTAACAATTGCTAAACATACAGTGACATTGAGCCCGTGCTCACACAGATACTCCCTGTCAGATACTTGCGGCTGAGAAGGACGTATGTGCAACCCTCTGCATTTTGACTGGACAGACCCCAAAGATAAGAACCTACGTCTGCATTGAGGATGTGGCAGATAGGTCTTTGGTTATCAAGGGACCTGTCTCACATAAATGACCAACCAGACCTTAAACCCTTTCAGTACACACTGCGTGAATAAGGGCAGCGACTGAGATAAGACTGGACCCCTCCATACATCAAAAGGAATATACCATATCGCTAAACGATTCCCTGGCCACAACTTTATTCAGCGTCACGCTAACAACTTCATAACAATCGCATTCTACGGTAAAATACCATGGCTTTCGCAAGTACAAGGGATAAAGCCCCATCAGAGCTTAGGTCAGTTAAGTGATATATTAAAATCCTTCAAAATCTGTCTTGAATCAACCTTTAATCAATAAGCAGTAACATGAAATAACTACTTGGATCAACCAAACTTATTAACTGTATATTTCAAAAAATATTATACAAATTAGATTGGATACACTAAAATAGATACAAATATATTCTTCTTACTCTATATATTTTTATATGTATATATTGCTTACTTTGTAATCAGTAACTTCTGATAAATGTATTATTCAGTAGAAGATAAATAAATGTATGAGATATCAGTGTTAGGTATGTCGCATATTAATAAATCTCAGAGCTATAGGGTATATGTGAAACTATTTACTAAGACTGGTGTAGGAAAATTTATTGTATACATTAAATTAACTTCAACTTTTAATTTATAATTATTCCAGTCATTTGTAAATGTTAGACTTTATAACCGAAATGTATTAATATTTTAATAAAATTAAAATAATAATCTGAGTACTATTTAATTACCTTATTTCTATTAATAGAGTATATGCTCCATACCATTATCAATATACCAAAAAATTAATGCCGAGATCAAACGAATTCTTAAGATATGTAAGTCAAAAAATAGATGCTGCAACATTGTAAAAGGACATTATTTACACAGGTAAGATGAATTGGCCATTCCCTCTGAATAAAAGGCATACCTGCAGGGTGGTGAACACCTGCAATGAAATGTTGAAACATCCTAGGCTTCTTATATTCAGACACCACAGATAATGTGGTGTTTATTGTAACAATAATTGTTATACTAAGCACATCACACTTCTACCCACTATAATACATAATACTCGCTATACTTATATTGTTATATACACTATACATACATATGCATCAATGTTCAAACCACTATAAGAAATGGGGAAAAAAAGACTAAGATCATTCAACCTTAACAAGAGGTTCTCGTCACAGTCCAAACCTAACTTTTTCTGTAAGTTCATATACCATTCCTTTTAATATATTTAAATTATCAGTATATATATTATTTAATTTTTTAGCGTTAGGAAAACCTTTAGCAACCTGAACATAATATAATTTTTCTACTTTTACGAGGAAAATTTAAATCATACCCTAATGCTGCTTCTGTATTATTGTCTAATATTTTGTCAAATAAATTGAGAATTAACTTTCTATGTTTATTTTGATTCCACAGGCTATTCTCAATTAAAGTCTGAAGTTTTTTATTATGTACTTTTGAAAAACGTTTACATACTGGCAATAAGCATAACCAAAGACCACTTTCCTTCAATCCGATGGGATGAGCTGAATAAGATGATTTTTTTCACGCACCGAATCACTAAAAGATAATTTTACATCACTCCGTCACAAATAAATATGTTTCTTTAGTAACGAAGAATGAAAATTATAAAAAGGGATCTTGACAAATTTTTAGCAGACATTTAGGAATTAGAGATTTAGGTATTACTTATTTATTTTATGGACTTCTGTTAAACTAGACAAACAATTTTTTTTATTATAGGGACGTTTTTTTACTATGGTATTCATCGATAACAAAATTTCAGTTGGGTTTGGACTCTGACAAGGACCGCTTGTTGCGTTTAAAAGACCTTAGTTTTTTTTTCCATTTCTTATAGTGGTTTAAAGATTGATTGTTATTTCATGTATTTATTGTGAAATCTTCTCATCAATGAATACACATACACCAAAAATTCTATATTTATCAGACAAACACTCCGAAGTGTTACACCTTATTATATATATATATATATATATATATATATATATATATATATATATATATATATAACTAAAGAAATGCTAATTAACAACACAAGGATCCTGCAACAGGAAAATGACCAAACAAGATTACGCATAATTGAAGCATTATTCATTATAGAGAAACAACCTGCCTGGAACAAGCAAGGTGAAGTGTTTAGACGAATTTTATAATTATACGAAGGAAAGATGAAAAGCCAGAAATGTGATGAGATTGCCTGCCCTCTGTGATTTGCACAAGGAACTCTACACTTGGTAACCATTGCCTGTGTATAACCTCTCTTTGTCATCTAACCATTTTTAGTTATCACAAAAATTAAGGCGTTGAATGTAATATGTAGTGTTAATTTAATTATAAATGTTTTAAGTTATGTTTAGTTATGTATAGTTTATTTAAGATTTTGTACAACTAAAATCCTTGATAATGGTCAGTGAGGACCGAAACATGTCGGGCTATGTAAATAAAAACTTTAGTCAACTAATCTATCTTGTACCACAAAAATGGAGAAAGTGTATTAGAGAAATCGAGAGATTCAGTAGAAAAGTTGTGAAATTAAAAATAGGCATACAATTTAACAAGACATATATATATATATTAAATATTATATCTATACAAGTTTTTTAATGATAACTTGTTGTATCTGTGTAATTTACCATGACTACCATTGATAAACTAGCCACTGATGTCGTTATTCCTAGATTATGAAATAAAGAAAGGAAAAATGAATTTAAAAAAAAGTGAAAAATACCCTTCATGATTTACATTTTTCTCCAAAATATTTACTTCTATTTGAGTTTAATATCAAGGCGATATGTTATTCTGAACATCTGCAATAACATCACTCTCTAAGGATTATAATTCAATTTTTTAGTAACAGACAAGAACGAATAAATTCAAGAGAAAATAAAAAAAAATATCCAATGGTTTAGGGTTACATAGGAAGGTTAATGGGTTTTTCCTGACATGAAGGGTGTTCTTTAGCTATTTTCGAGAAGTTTATCCCAAATTAATTTCACTTCTCTCATTCTAACTGACCATTTCGTCGAATAATGTTCCTTATGTGTTCACACAGACCCTTTTTTTTTTTAGATTTATTTATTTGTGCTAAATTTTAATGTAGAAATTCAACGATTATTTGATTGCACTAAATAAATCCAAATGTATTCCCTCAACAAAAGAGATATTGTTCATATAAGTTTCCTTTTAAATATTATATATTGTGTTCAAAAATTAATACCAGTCCCAATTAGATACATATTTTAAGTTCTAATACTATAAGTTCCAATTCAATAAATAATATAAGTTCTATTGATGTAACATGCAACTGGGCCACAATAGAGTGACCAATTTTTCAAGGAGCTGCCAACATTTGTTTAATATTTTTAGAATTGTTTAGTTTTTATTTCTCTTCTAGCTGTAAACAGCTCAGTCTGGTTAAATTGAAAAGAAAGAAAATAGAAAGCACACATTTCAAATAGGTTTCATTTAAGAATGCTTGTGTAGTGTATAATATATTTTGTTCCATTATCTGCGCAGATGTCGAGATTATCTGGTTTGCCGACTGTAAAGCACGTAGTATATAACTGTCCATGCGAGAAGTAATCCGAGATCTAAACAACATATTCTATCCATTGACCATGAGCCTTGTTCATGTTGTCTGTATACCCCAATCGGATAGTGGACAGCAATATTTTAAATTAAAATAGCATATCTATTGAAATTATAAGAACATAAAAAATGAGGATATTGTCACCTTTAAAAAGTCTTCTCAATATTATTGATATATCTTGAAATTTATCTTGTAATGAGATCAACCAATACCTAATTTCAATTCTTCAAACTGAAATATATATAAAACATATATAAAATTATACACATGTTTTATATATGTCGTATAGTTTTCTATACGTCAGAAAACATGTATATGAAATATATAAAAAGATTTCACATAAACACGTGAAATAACAATCAATGATCAAACCACAATTTGAAATGGGAAAACAAGACTAAGATCATTCAACCGTAACAAGCGGCCTTCTTCAGAGTCAAAATTAGAGACTGTAAGTGTGTGTTTTTAATTTCTCTATGTTTCTTTATGTACATTGAACTATATATATATATATTTCCGTAATATATAATTTCTCGGAAATCAGTAGAGATGGAATGATAAGCATTCATTGAACGTCTGATAATTTGACAAATGAAACGTAGGCATCAAAGTAATTGTGAGATAATATTCATAATAAATTAATTTAGAAAATGAGAACCTTATGAAATTTGAGAACATCAGAATACAGTGTTTGATCTGCATAAAATCCTCTTGAAAGCAAAGAGGGAATTAAACTTCAAAGGATTCTACACAAATAACAAAGCAATATAAGTAGATATTCCTAGAATAATTCAACATATTATCTCTACAACTACATTTTCTCAAAATACTTTTCATATCAACTGTTTTAAAACAGAATCACCTTAAGCTGCTAAAATTAATTACCAAACTTATCAATATATTCTTCCTGTGAACTTAGTCTCTCTCTCTCTCTCTCTCTCTCTCTCTCTCTCTCTCTCTCTCTCTCTCTCTCTCTCTCTCTCTCTCTCTCTCTCTCTCTCTCTCTCTCTCTCTCTCTCTCTCTCTCTCCTCATTCATTCGCTCACACACTGGCATACTAACTGACTAATTAACAAAGGATTACAAGAAAAGAACACGTAGAAACAATCCACAACAGACATCAATATTTAGACTTCGTCATCATCAGGAGAAAAAGAAGGAGACGGTGAGTTCTGCTTACTTTTCTCTCCTCATAACAGTTCAATGGAGAATTTGAGATTTTCCATTTTTTATCTTATGAAAACTTCTAACTTATAAAAGAATTAATTTTTGTCTAATTTAAATAATTTTAAATAGTTTCAATGTACGTATTAACATAATAAACATAATTAAAGTTTATCAGAACTCGGTCAGTTCATCAGGTTCAAATTAAACTTACAATGCCAACGTTTCGACATATATTTATTCCTCAGGGCTAAAATCATGTTTTTACAAACTCACTATTATCACAACACTTTTGGTTGTTGTTACGTTATTACATTTTTATGTATATAAATTTTAAATTTATAAATGAAGGGTAACTGAAAAGGTAATAGTAATTGATAATCTAGTATGACGACTATGGACCGTATGGACTATATTGAAATAGGGTTTTACAGTTTTTCAAAACTAATTCAGTAGTAATGCTTCTCCTATGATTATAGAAGAAATAATTTATTTTTCTCTAGACAGATATTGCATTATTCTGTAAAATTATTCAAATCAGTAGATTATGCGGAATTCGATGCTTTTTATTTCTCGAAAATACGTTGATGCATCAACCAATTGACTGAAGACACGAAAAAACCCGCGCAGGGGAAGCAACCGGGATATTGCATCCCTCTGGATGGAATTATCAACAGATTGTTTTGATGAAAAAGAGTCTGCGTTGATAAGGAAAATCTAGTAATATTAATTAAACATAAATTGGTTTCATTAGTGAGTCTTGAATTGTGAATTGTTGAGTTTCATTCACACGGCAAAGGGGATGCAATCTAGCAGTTTGGTTCCACCATGACATGATGCCTCTGAAATGACATGTAATTTAATGTCGTTACTGAGGTATCAAATTTAAGGTTTCTTTCATGGATAAATGGCCATATAATATCAAAACAATCTTCAGAAATAAATATATGGTAAATATATATATCAGAGAATAGAAATAAAATAGTTTGTTACAAAAACAAAGTAAACTAACATTTAATTAAAATTGGTTAGTTTTTCTTGTTTCTTTATATTTGAAAAGTAACTATAATAATTGGTCGTCAGGCTAACCTGTAATGCCTTACGGTTTTAGGACTTACCTAGTGTTCTTGTGAATTCGGTCGTCCTCCTTGGGTCCCCGCCGCCCATAGTACCGACTTACCTCTAGTTTAAATGTTTCGGATCAAACTCCGGACCAAAGGTCCTACTGAACCTGCTCAGCTATTGGTAAGGTCAGTGGCCTTTTTTGCCCCTGATTCAAAGAATCTGTGGATATATGTAAGCCAATGCAGCCTGCGGATATTGTTGCATGGCCCCACTAAGGGCGTAAAAAAATTAAATTTAATGTAATTTTATAGATTTTTTTTATTATTTTGACCCATTGTTGTTTTTCTTCAACTATTTCTATTAGTTTTTTTATTTTCTTTGTAGCCAACCTGCACATGTATTGTGTAAATCAGTCCAATTGGATTTGTCTTTTCGCCGAGGACGACCGTTAATATGGTCAAAATTTGAATTAGCATCTGATTTTCATTTGTATCTCGTTCTATTTTCAATATATATATATATATATATATATATAGTTCAAACATGAAAGAGAAAAACAGATAAAAACACACACAAAAAAGACTCACAACGATATTTCGACATTCGTCATCGTAGGGCAGAAGTAGTCCCTTTGAGTAGCTGAAGCTAACTATAATGAATAAACTATATATATATATATATATATATATATAATATATACGGTACTGTTTTCTTGACCACAAAATATTAACAAACACTTTTTCTTTTTCTCGGAGTTTGGTCAGGGACCCTGACCAAACTCCGAGAAAAAGAAAAAGTGTTTGTTTTATATATATATATACATTATATATTTTATATATATATAAAGATTTCAAAAAGCACGTGAAATAACCGCACTGACGAAGACCGCTTGTTACGGTTGAAAGATCTTAGTCTTGTTTTCCGATTTTCATTTTGTGGTTTGATCATATATATACGATCCAGTATTACGATCCAGTAAGTTTCTGGCTTCTTCTATATGTTGTCTTTTTTCATTTATATATATATATATATATATATATATATATATATATATATCACAAAATATATAGTATTACAAAATATATCACACAATATAAATCACAAAAATAACACATATAAAAGAGATCTATGAGTTTTTATTATGGTAAATTTATGTACTATATATATTACGTGTTATTAGGCATTTATAAATTATGTTTAACATTCTGGACAAACACACTGACCTGTGAAGAATTTTTACAAAAATATTTGACATCGACAGTTTGAAAGATAAATGGAAATGGCTTGATATGAGATGTGGAGAATAGAGAGGGCGAAGATAACTAATCTAGGTAAGTGCTCCGGTGTCTGGCAGTGTCGGAGTGTATCTCTAAGGACCACTCCATGAAGGCTAAAGACCATTCTATTGAGCGGGATACACTCCTTTCCGCAGCTCTAATCCTCCTTATGGAAGATATCAATTTACACTCAGCTAGCTTTGCTATGAATTACAAATCACCCTTTTTGAGCAAGTGGTTTTTTTTCTCTTATAGACCGCTAAAATGATTAAACTATAAAAGGATTTTTCGGTTGCAATTCATTTTAATTGTATATATCAAGTCTTATCTTTAATATATCTCTTTATTTCATTTAATTGATAGAACATTTTAATAGGAGGGTTCCGATTTTATTCTAATTCTATTCTATTCGAATTCTATTCGATTAATTCGATTCTATTCATAATTATCTCTTGATTAGTAAGGAAAGATACATCCTTGCGTGTGAAGACGTAATGTGTCTTTCCTCCTACTGGACACAATAGAATTCCAATTTGAAGAAGAGTAATACACAAAGTAAAGAAAGTCACTTACAAAGTTAAATTTTTGAAAAAATCCGTCTTCAAGAGAAAAGAGAAAGGTTGAGCAAGCACGGTCAGAGGAGGACTGGAAGCCAGTCGAAACATGTCGGATCTACCCTAATAAATATTCTTCACCATTTGGATGAAGAAAAGAAAAATTTTTTTATAAACCTTGAAAAAATGGACAAAAAACGACTTCACAGAATATGGTTCATTGTTCAATGATATATATATATAATTAAAATAAGCAGTGACACATAAACAGAAACACAACAAAGACTCACTTTTCAATATTTCGACCGTAATGGCGGTCGTCCTCAGGAGAAGAGGTGAATTGACGGAGGGACGACAGTCAACTAAAGAACTCACTGGGTGAGGGCTAAAGCAGTGCTGCCGCAAAGGAGACAAATAAAAAAGGAACTAGGAAGTCGAGAGCAAAAATAAAAAAAAAATGTTTTTGAAAGGTAGAAAAAGGTTAAGAAAAAAAAAATAAAGAAAATATATAGTACAATTAAAAAAAAAAATAAATAAACAAAAAATATTTTAAAAAAAATAAAATAAATAAATAAAAAACTAACGATTTAAATTCAAGCCAGGTTTCGAGCGTGCCCCCAGGAGCCAAATGTGGGCTTCCTCAGAAGCTTTTAAAGTAACTTGTCTGTTATCACTAGGGACTTGTTTAAGAACTTGGACTGTGAAACAATCATTGAAGCTGAGGTGGTGGGAATTAGCGTGAGTGGCGACAGGGAGACTGCTGCGTTTACCAACCGAAAGCCTGTGATTATTCATCCGAAGGTTTAGCATCTACGTTTATCATGGTATATATATATATATACATATAAAGATTTCACATAAACACGTGAAATAACAATCAATGATCAAACCACAATAAGAAAATGGGAAAACAAGACTTAGTCAAATGGGAAAAATAGTCAAATGAACTTATTTAGTATTTAAATGTACAATTTCTCCTTTCTTTTCAGATGTTAAAAGTTGTAAATTGTATTAAAGATTCATTAGTTAAACAATAATAATAAATAATAATTATGATTTGAAATAAAAATTTTATCATATGGCTCAATAAAACGAATCTCTAAATACAAAAGGTATTGAACCAACGGATTTTAATTTTGAAATAGCATTACAAAAAAAAAATGATTTATCCTAATAACGAAATAATTCTAGGTCAATTGGAGAATATTGAAATCGCTTGTAATTGAGGTAATTTGATTCTCAAGCAATGAAAGGTGAAGTCTTAATTAACTAATCTGGCTTCAGTTTGAATTATGGTCTCCGCAGGCTCACCAACGGCTTTATTTCTACACTTTTAATCATTGCCTTTGAGATAAACAAAGTTAATTACCAACCTTATCTAATCATTTTTAACTTTTTGTAAAACTAATTTTCTTTTGAACTCTCCTAATTTTTACAGTGGAGTAATACATCTCAGAATAAGTTATTTAACACTGTTTATTCTTACCAGCTGACCAGGCGAGCTTTGCCAACTGTAAGAAAATGTCGTGTCACCTTTAGCTAAGCTTAATTTGGTATTTAATTATTAACATAATAGCTAACCCGACAGATGATTTTGTCCAGCCTTATCTAGAAATATTTAATTCGAACAGGAATAAAAACTAAGATAAAAATCTGGAATATCCTCAAATAAACTTTACTATAAGTAAACATAATAAACTCGTCAACAAGAAACTTATGTTTTCTTAAAATATATTTTAATAAACCTCTAAAGTACAATTTTATTTCACTTAAAACATTCCTAAGTCAATGTAAACAAATAAATGCAAACAAATCCAACCACTAAGGCAGATCAATCATTATTTCAAAACAAAATTGAAGTTTTTATAGTATACAAGCAAACATACCCGTCTTTGACGGAATCACAAATTCTATTCTTCTTCGTAGTCCAAAATGCCATTAGAAAGTATAGAATAGTAGAAAATACCATTATTAATACAGTGTTAAGCAAATGCCTCTGCATACACTACATTAGCTGTCTGTCCTTCAGGTTCATGAAAGAACAAACAGTTGGAACCTCTGACTGTTGAGCAAGTAAACTACAGTTGACCATGTGAGAAAAACTTGGTCTCGCTAACTTGAATTCCTGCGTTAGATAAAGTTTCCCCTTGCGACTTAGTTAACGTCAATGCGAAATAGACTCTCACAGGACTTTTCAATTGTTTCGACGGAAACAGATAGTGGCTCGGAATCAATGGCATGCGTGGTATACACACAGACTTCACAATACCACATCCAGTCATGATTTACGCCTCTATGGCATATCTGTCCAGAGCACAAACTCAGAGTCGTGTCCCGTTGCACAGTTTTGGGGCACACACGTTTCGTAACATGAAACATGAAATTACCACTACTAAATTGCAGAAGAAATTAGGAAGCTGTATTTTCCAAACTTCACAGACAAGTTTGTTTTGAAAATATACAGGTGTGGCAAGTAGGCATCGTTAGTTGATTTTAATTTTATTGAAGCATATGTGGAGCATAGGTGTTTCCCAGAGTTGAGGATGTACTATCTATTAAGAATGAATAGTTTGATGAATGAGTAATTCTCAACTCTTAATATGAACAGGCAGGAAAAATCAACAAACAAGTTCTTACGTTATATCATGTAAAGAACTTACAAGTCAGTAAAGAGAGTGATTAGTGATGAGGAAGCAGTTCATTATCTAACTAAATTCCTTGACTCTGACTTTATTTCTCCTGATTGCCTGCTCATGAGTAAAAATTTAAAGTCATGAGGCAGACATCATGACTGGGTGTGGAATGGGGAGTCTGTATACTATGCATACCATTGATTACGAGTCACTATCTGCTTCTATTGAAACGATTGCTAAGTCCCGTCAGAGTCTATTTCACAATGACGTTAACTAAGTCGCAAGGGGAAACTTTATCTAACGCAGGAATTCAAGTTAGCGAGACAAAGTTTTTCTCACATGGTCAACTGTAGTTTACTTGCTCAAGAGTCAGAGGTTCAACTGTTTGTTGTTCCATGAACCTGAAGGACAGACTGCTAATGTAATGTATACAGAGGCTTTGTTTAACACTGTACTAATAATGGTATTTTCTACTATTCTATAATATCTAATGGCATTTTGGAATACCAAGTGTATTAGAATTTGTAATTCCGTCAAAGACCGGTACGTTTTCTAGTATTTTTATAAATTGCTAATCCTAGGTTCAATTTTTTAACAAAATTTTAATGATATCGGTTTTGTTTTAAAAAACACGTTCTAATTTGTAAAAAGGCATTATAACTCCCTTTCTATGAATGTAAGATATATGCACATGATCAAACTCAATATGAAAATATGAAATGGGAAAATAAAAGACTAAGATCTTTCAACCTTACCAAGCGATCTTCTTCAGAGTCAAAAACCCAACTCCTCTGACGAAGACTGCTTTTTACGGTTGAGAGATCTTAGCCTTTTTTTCAATTTAATTTTGTGATTTGATCACTGACTGTTATTTCACGTGTTTATATGAAATCTTGTATATATGCATTATATAATTATATATATATATATATATATATTTATTTATAAAAATAAATTTATAAAAATTAGACCATTAAACCACTGCAAGGACTCTCCATTGAAAGAAACAAATCTGGTGTACGAGTGCAAATGTAATTATGAGGACGGTGAAACCCAGAAACATTGGAGTAACTACGACTACAATTTCTAGGAGACTCACTATGCACCTGATATCTGGAGCCCCTAGAAAACACACAGAGCAAGTCCATCATCCTAAGCTAACTAGGAAGAGCTTGTTGAAGGAACGAAAATAATAATAAAAAAAAAACTAGATCAACATAGACTTAAACTAACAGAAGCCATACTTATACAGAAATAGAAGCCCTATATTAAAAAAACTATTAGAAAATAGTACAAAAGTTCTGAAATTACCTGATAACTCAAGGTAAGTGAAGTTATCAGGGAAGAAATATAAAGAGAGGCAAAGATTTCTCGTGGTACCTTTAATCGAAACATCCTTAAGAAATATCACCGAGACGCCGCTAGAGCAATGGGAGAGGACAAGTCGATTATGATAAGAAAGGCCGACAAGACGTCATGCTTTGTGCTCATGGATGCAGAGGAATATTTAGGAAAAGTTAATGATATCCTCAGTGATAGCACAATATTTCGTAGGATAACTAGTAATCCCTTTGAAAACATAAAAAAACAGGCAAATAAAATCATAAGAAGAATTAACAAACACAATAACGAGACCACTTTTCCTCTACTTACCGGTGACTTCAGCCTGGGTTATTGCTATAGCAATATTAAATCTCACAAACCTGAGAATCCTATTCGTCTCATAATAAGCTAAATTCTAACACCAACATATAAATTAGCTAAGAAGCTGAATGAAATTTTCACTCCGTTCCCACCTAGAGAGTATAGTCTTTCATCAGTAACAGAATTCCTGGACCTACTGAAAACTTCCGATGCACAAGGTACCATAGCGTCATTGGCCTATGAAAAAGGTTTTAAATAAAGACCGCAACGTTGGCAATGACATTTTAATTTGAACCTGAAGAACTGACCGAATCCCGATAAACTATAGTTTTGTATATATATATATACCTCATTAAATATCTTGCCAACATTAAGTTTAGTATGTTTCCTACATACCTTTTCAAGATTTCGAATGCTACTTTTCCATCTTTACCAATATATATATATAAATATTGATAAAAGTATCGACCGAGGAATAGAAACAAAACTATAGTTTATCGGGACTCGGTCAGTTCTTCAGGTTCAAATCAAACTCTCATTGCCAACGTTTCGGTCTTTATTTAATACCTTTTCCATAGGCAGAAGTATACATTTTGAAACAGAAAAACTAAGTATTACATTACAAATTATTTTACACAGAAAAATAGTATGTGGATTTTAACAACAGCTGTAGTTTAATGAACACGTGACACTAAACTGTTCATTTAAAATTTATACTTCTGCCTATGAAAAAGGTTTTAAATAAAGACCGAAACGTTGGCAATGAGAGTTTGATTTGAACCTGAAGAACTGACCGAGTCCCGATAAACTATAGTTTTGTATATATATATATTTGTGAATTTTGGTGGCAGTCCTTCTTTTAAGCACATATTATTAAAAATATTACCATAGTTGGCAGAAACTTGCTTCTTTATAAGTTTATCTATCTCCCTAAATAAATAACTTGTTGTGTCTAAACTATATAACAAACTTCCTACACAGTTAACAGTCATCATGTTTCAACTCTTTCATAGATTCATCTACAGGACGAGAATGATTCTCAATTGCTTTTTCGTCAATTAGAGGGATTAAGGTTGTTTGTTCAAAGCTAGGAGATGAGTGACCTAAGGGGTCGCTGTTATTACCTGGGCCGCGTCTATTTGGCCTTGTGTTCCCTAAGCCACAGGAGTAAAACTTCTCGAGAAATTAATGAAATAAAAACCAACTATTTATTCCTAACCAAAAAAATTCTAAAAAAGTAGTAAGTTCTAAGGGACATATATATATATAGTGGGCAGAAATAAATACCATCATTCTGAACTTCTTTAATGAAGTAAATATTTAAGAATATCGTTTATACCATCATTCTGAACTTCTTTAATGAAGTAAATATTTAAGAATATCGTTTATTTCACTATTAGTATTTTACTTTAAATAATCTGGAGTGGCCTACACTCTACTTTACTATAAGTAACTTAATGTCAAATTTCTTGAGTATATAAAACATAACGTCTCATTTAAGCATAACGTAAACATCTAAATGGGATATAATTATTAGCCTGTCATTCCTGAGGTAGTACAGATAGTGATTGAAGGACATATCAATTTATAAGCTTATTTTTGTACATCACAAATAATTTATTATTTGCAAATAATTTCATTAGTATAACTACAGCAGTAATAACAGTTTTGAAAAACCAAAGTGAACATTTCTTGAAACGAAATAGTATGCTACAAGAGAACATGGCTATTGTTCAAATAGCCAGTAGATTTCTTACATCGTTTACTTGACATCCTTCTACATTGAATATTAATGTAAGATTTTCAAATTTAAAACAGTAAAATACCCTTTGTTTCTCTGAAAAACATCATTAACAGCGAAGAAAATGTTGTTTTTAGGTGATTTATAATTAAAGATGTACGATAATTACATTTATTAATCTCTAAACGAAAGATTTATATTTTGAATTATCTTTTACATTTTTGGTTTTTAACAGAATTATTATACTGGGAATTTTATGGCTTCTTAGTATTAAATAAGATCATTTTCCTTCCCCTTTGTCAAATAACATATATACGAATTTTCTTTTAATGAGTGTTATCATTTACCTGCACAATATTATTCCTCTTACATATCTTATAAGTCAATAATATATTTTCATTTTTCCATTAGAAACATCAATTTTATCTCAGTGGATTCGCTCAAAAAATTTCTAAGTCAATGTAAACAATGTAAAAAAATATAAAAAAATCGACAAGTATAGCAGGTGATCTCTTAGTCTAGGATAAACAAAGAGTTTTTATATCGTTATTGCTCTTTTCCGTAATTAAAACTTCATGATTTTTTTTTTGTGAATTGCTAATTTTTTGTTCCATTTATGGTCAAATTTTCATAATTTTTTAACGAGCCGTTTAGCGTCAAAAAATCATTTTCTGAAAACACAAATCGTACTGTAACGCCCCTTTAGCGAAAGTAATTTCAAAAAAAAATATCTCAACTCATTTACCATATAATGTTCTATTTGTAGGCATAGTTTCATTTTGATCCGTCAAACAGTATGGCTTGTATCGCTCTCACAAGGTTTGAGATTGAATTATAAGTCAAAATTTTTACATTTTATTGAAAAAAAAATATTTCCTGTTGTCTTAAAATTCTGAATATATTTTTCGTTTGTTGCATTTGTAACTTCAAAGATAATGTCATAATTTCAAAACTCTAGGGTTATCAGTTTAGGAGAAATAAATGTTTTAAAAAAAACGGTTTTTGGCAAAAAAAAGTGACTTTCCCATCATGCATAATTCTTCCCAAACAATAGGGATCTTCGTCTAAATAGGGCCCATTTTTGTGTAAAATATGAACTTGATCCATCAAAGATTCTGGACCGTAGCGTGGTAACAAGCAATGCTAACACACGCACCCACCCACGCACCCACCCACCCACCCACCCAAACACACACACAGACATCATCGTAAAAACGTCATAAAACGACTTCTGGGACCTCAAAACATGTAATTCCGTCAAAATCTCGAGATCGAATTTTTTCACGATCACTATACTTTACTTATAGTAAAGTAAAAATATTATACATGTTCTATATAATGAAATTCATAGTTGTAAAATATTATAATTAAATTTTCATTGTTGCTACTATATGTCGAGTAATTTTAATCTACAAGAGTGGTGGTAAATCAGATTGCTTCAGATGGATACTTTATAGGTGATAAGGACATCGATTTGATATTACAAGCGATCCCAAAAGTATAACCTTTCTCCTTTAGCTTCCAACCATCCGTCTTTACTCTGCCTATAAAGCTCTTACAGGCTATCAGAGTGGCTTTCAGGTTTAAAGAGACGCTAGCTCCAAGATATTGAAGGCACTGATGCGCTTTTATGACCAGCTATTCCTTATCAATGATAAACTAGTATTGCTTTTTGTACGAATAAATGATATATGATTTTAGGGAGTTATGTAATTAGGTTATCGTTTTAAAAAAAGGGTATTTATTATTAGTGAAATAAACAAAAATAAAATTAATATTGTTACTAAATAAATATATTATACCAGATATTCTTTCACGATTAAAAAAATCTGGAGTGGCCTACACTCTACTTTACTATAAGTAACTCAATGTCAAATTCCTTGAGTATATAAAACATAACGTATCATTTAAGCATAACATAAATATCTAAATGGGATATAATTATTAGCATTGCATTCGTGAGGTAGTACAGATAGTGATTGAAGGACATATCAATTTATAAGCTTATTTTTGTACATCACAAATAATTTATTATTTGCAAATAATTTCATTAGTATAACTACAGCAGTAATATCATTTTTGAAAAACCAATGTGAACATTTCTTGAAACGAAATATTATCCTACAAGAGAACATGGCTATTGTTCAAATAGCCAGTAGATTTCTTACATCGTTTACTTAACATCCTTCTACATTGAATATTAATGTAAAACTTTCAAATTTAAAACAGTAAAATACCCTTTTTTTCTCTGAAAAACATCTTAAACAGCGAAGAAAATGTTGTTTTAAGGTGATTTGTTAATTAAAGATGTACGATAATTACAGTTATTAATCTCTAAACGAAAGATTTATATTTTGAATTATCTTTTACATTTTTGGTTTTTAACAGAATTATTATACTGGGAATTTTATGGCTTCTTAGTATTTAATAAGATCATTTTCCTTCCCCTTTGTCAAATAACATATATACGATTTTTTTTTTAATGAGTGTTATCATTTACCTGCACAATATTATTCCTCTTACATCTCTTATAAGTCAATAATATATTTTCATTTTTCCATTAGAAACATCAATTTTATCTCAGAGGATTCGCTCAAAAAATTTCTAAGTCAATGTAAACAATGTAAAAAAATACAAAAAATTCGACAAGTATAGCAGGTGATCTCTTAGTCTAGGATAAACAAAGAGTTTTTATATCGTTATTGCTCTTTTCCGTAATTGAAACTTCATGATTTTTTTTTTATGAATTGCTAATTTTTAGTTCCATTTTTGGTCAAATTATCATAATTATTTAACGAGCCGTTTAGCGTCAAAAAAACATTTTCTGAAAACACAAATCGTACTCTAACGCCCCTTTAGCGAATGTAATTTTAGAAAAAAATATCTCAACTCATTGTCCATAAAATGTTCTATTTATAGGCATAGTTTCATTCTTGTCCGTAAAACAGTATGGCTTGTATCGCTCTCACAAGGTTTGAGATTGATTTATAAGTCAAAATTTGTACATTTTATTGAAAAAAAAATATTTCCTGTTGATATAAAATTTTGAATATATTTTTCGTTTGTTCCATTTGTAACCTCAAAGATAATATGAAAATTTCAAAACTCTAGGGTTATCAGTTTAAAAGAAATAAATGTTTTAAAAAAAACGGTTTTTGGCAAAAAAAGTGACTTTCCCATGATGCATAATTCTTCCCAAACAATAGGGATCTTCGTCTAAATGGGGCCCATTTTTGTGTAAAATATCAACTTGATCCATCAAAGATTCTGGACCGTAGCGTGGTAACAAGCAATGCTAACACACGCACCCACCCACGCACCCACCCACCCACCCACCCACACACACACAGACATCATCGTAAAAACTTCATAAAACGACTTCTGGGACCTCAAAACATGTAATTCCGTCAAAATCTCGAGATCGAATTTTTTCACGATCACTATACTTTACTTATAGTAAAGTAAAAAAAATGACCCGGAACGGATAAATAAAGTTAAAGTTAGGTAAAGAATCATAGATAAATTAAAAACACACACTTATAGTATCTTATTTTCTGTTTGAACCGTGATCAGGAGGTATAAGAGAGGGAAACCAAGTACACCAGTGCAGAGAATTTGGAGACCAACAATGTTGCCACATATGCACCGGTCACCACCCACAGCACAGCAATCACACATCAAACATCACACAGCTGAAGCAAATAATCTCATTAGTATAACTACAGCAATAATAAAATTTTTGGAAAGCCAAAGTGAATACTTATTGATACAAAATATTCTCCTACAAGAGAACATGGCTTTTCTTCAAATAGCCAGTGTATTTTTTACATCCTTTATTTGACCTTATTCTAGATTGAATATTTAAATAAAATTTTCAAATATAAAACCTGAAATAACTCATATTTTCTCTGCAAAACATCGAAGAAAAAATGTCGTTTTCAGATAATTTATAACTAAGGATGTACGATAATTATAAATTGTGTTTTTAGTCATTTTTTATTCCACTTAATAGTGGATATCATTGACTGCATCCTCTTATAATTACAACTGCTCCTATTGATAAAACATAATGGAAATGTGCTGGTTCGCAATTTGTATCATGTAATACGATATGGATTGATAAATTTGCTAATAGAATACCTGATAATCCTCCTATTGTAAATGGGAATACGAATCCTAGTGCACATTTTATTTACGTGAATATGAAATTTTTAATCCATGTATGATTTCTAGTCAGCTGAAAATTTTAATTCCTTAAGATACAGCAATAATTATTGTTGCTGTAATATTTAAAATATGCTCGTGTATCTAAGTCTATTCCTACTGTAAATAAATGGTGTGCTCATACAATAAATCCTAGTAATCCAATTGCCATTATAGCATAAATTATTCCTAATGTTCAAAATTTTGTTGCCTTTCCTCTTTCTTGACTAATAATATGGAAAATTAATCCAAATCCTGGTAAAATTAGAATGTAAACTAGTGGGTGTCCAAAAAATCAAAATAAATGTTTATATAAGATTGAATCCCAATATTATATATAATAGTTTAATAATATTTACATAATAGTGTAAAAATATAAATAAATTCGATAACAACAACTTTAAAACGAGCCTAATATATGAAAAAAAATCATTCTCATCTGTCGAGATGAAAATTGTGGATGACTTCTCAAAAGAATTCACGCAAAAGTAGCATCAATATACTTCATTTGCTTATACTTACACATTAGACGAGGGACGAGGAATTTATTATAGATCATATAAATTATTTACAACATTATCAGTAGGAGTTGTAATACTATTTCATAATATAGCAACAGCATTTTTAAGGTATGTTCTACCATGAGGACAGATATCATTCTGAGGTGCAATCGTAATTACTAACCTATTATCAGTAGTACCATACTTAGGAGAAGAATTAGTTAAATGATTGTGAGGAGAACTTTCCGAAGGAAACGCCACCCTTACACCATATTTTACTTTACACTTCCTGCTACTATTTATTATTGCAGCAATATCCACAATTCACTTATTATTTCTATACCAAACAGGTTCTAATAACCCAATAGGAACAAACAGAAATTATGACAAAATACCATTCCGCCAATACGTTTCAGTAAAAGACATTATAGGAATAACAATTGTAATATTTATATTTATAATATTAAATCTATTAGAGCCACGAATATTAGGAGATCCAGAAAATTTTATTCCTGCAAATCCCATAGTTACTCCAGTCCACATTCAACCAGAGTGATACTTCCTATTTGCGTATGCAATTCTACCATCAATTCCCAATAAATTAGGTGGAGTAATCGCAATAGTAATATCAATCATAATTATTATTATAATTCCACTTACAGACAAAATAAAGTTACAATCAAAATGATACTCGTTCTACCCAATGAATCAATCAATATTCTGAGGATTAATAACAATTGTAATTTTATTGACATGAATTGAAGCTGGACCAGATGAAGAACCGTATATTCTTACAGGACAAATCATCACAGTTACATACTTCTTATATTTTTTATTTAATCCTATAATATTAAAATTATGAGATAAAATAACAAACCAGTTAATTAAGCTTTAGAATACATTTAATTCGAAAATAAAGAAAACAGTTAAATTCTGTTATTAGCCTCACTAAAAACAATTATTTAAAAAATTATAAATAAAATAAAAACCAATACAAAAAATTAGGTAATTTAAAGAGATAGGTAAAAAGACCTTTCAAGTTAAATATATAAGTTTATCATAACGACATCGAGGTAAAGTTCCAGGAACCCAAATAACTGCAAGAATAAAAAAACAACCGTTAAATAAAAGAAAAATCGAACAATATCACAACCAAAAAAAATAGAACTAAGTAAACTTATAAAAATAATATTTATATGTTCAGAAAGAAAAATAAAAGCAAAACCGCCTCTGCTATATTCCTTATTAAAACCTGAAACTAACTCAGATTCACCCTCAGCAAACTTAAAGGGAGAACGATTACCTTCACCCAAAAATATTCTAATTCAACAAAAAAGTAAAACAAAAGGAAAGAGAGTGAATCAAAAATAAAAGTGATAATAATAAGAAGAAAGAAATCTATTTGAATAAAAAAAATAAAAACACAAATCAAAATTAAAGACATACTTACTTCATAAGAAATAGTTTGAGCTACAGAACGAAGGGCTCATAATAAAGAATAATTTGAATTAGAAGATCAACCACATATTAAAATCCCATATACACCAATTCTAGTACAACAAAGAAAAAACAAAAAAAGCATAATTAAAAGAATAAATATTAATAAAATAGGGAAAAGTTAATCACAAAGAAAAGGAACGAAAAAGTAAAAAAGAAAAATAATAAATAAAAAAAATTAGATATATAAAGATAAGATTGCTCCTTAAAAAATAATTATAAACCGTCTCTAAAAGGCTGTAAACGACCTAAAAAAACCAACCTTATTAGAACCTTTACGAATCTGAACATATCTCAAAACCTTACACTCCAATAAAGTAACAGAAGCCACATAAAGTAAAATTATGATTAAAAGAAATGCAAATCTAAAAATAAAAATGTACTATTTGTATAAATGTTTACTTAAAGTCTAAATTTATTGCACCAATCTGCTAAAAGAGCTTAATTTAAATCAAAAAATAATAATAATAATTAGCATAATTGGTCCTTTCATACTATTTTTCAGAAATTAAAAATACTGCTCTTTAATCTAATCTTAATTCAACATCCAGGTCGCAAACTTAATTCATATATATGAACTCTCCGAATAAATCAGGCTGTTATCACTTAGGTAACATAGAGTTAAAACTCAAAAAAAGGATCAAAAAAACAAAAAGATTTTTAAAAAATAAAATTAAAAGTTTAGAAAATTTTAACGTCATTCAAACAAAATTTAATTAAAATGCACAAAAAAATATAAAAAAAATGAATAAAGTTCTTAAGGTTCTTCTCGTCCTATAAACACATTTCTACTTTTTAACTATAAATAAAATTCTTAAAATTTAATTAAGGAAGTAAAAATATCATATGACCATTCATACCAGCCTTGAATTAAAAGAAAAATTATGATGCCACCTTTGTACAATCAATGTATTGCAGACATTTAAATAATCATTGGGCAGGCGAAATCTTAAATTATAAGCTATAAAACATGTTTTTGTTAATCAGGTGGAAATAAAAATTACCCAGTTACTAAATAAAAATGAACAGAAATACTAATTTAAACATTATTAAAAAATAATAAAAATTATAAAAAGAAATTTAATAAAAATATAAACTAAAACATAAATCTAAATAAAAAAAATTATAATTATAACAAAATAAATGATAGAAATTATTAATCCTACAAAAAAATTAATATAAATTTATAGAAATAAATCAGAGATTTTCCCCCCAAAATACTAAAAAATAGTAAAAAATAATAAAATTAAAAAAATCAACTATCTATCTGAATTATATTCAATTATTAAATAACCAGTTATAAATAAATTGAAAAGCATATAACTTCTATTTAAATATTAAAAATATTTTTATCACAATGAAAAACAATCTTAAATAAATCTTCATTTTCCAGAAAAAAGAAATAATTTCAAATTATTAATTAACCCAGATACAAAATGTGCTTAAAAAAATAATTTTTATTTAATAAAAAAAAACCTTAATAACAAATAAAAAAAACAGTATAAATAACAAATTAATTCAACAAAAATTACTCAAAAAAATTAATTTTATTGAAATAAATAAATAGAAAATAAATTAAACTAATCAAAGAAGCAGGAATTTTACTAACAATTTAATAACGTAAATAACAAAATTCAATAGTGAAATTTTTCAAAGAACAAGGCCCAAATTCTGGTAGGCCTACTTTGTTTCGACTTATCTCATGTTAAATAACGAGAGCGACGGGCGATGTGTACATAATTTAGAACTAAAATCAAAAATATAAATTAATAAAATTTACAACCAAATCCAATATCAATTAAATCATAAAAGACAAAGAGGCAAAATTAAAAAAATGTAACCCGCCTCCACTTTTATATAACTGCATCTTGACCTAACATTAAATTTATAAAATAAGAAGAAAATTAATTTAAAAGAACATTCCATGACAACGATATACAAACAAAAGTAAAAACTATCCTGGATTATCAATTAAAGGACAGGTTCCTCTGAAAAGATTAAACTACCGCCAAATTTCTATACTTTAAAGAACATAACTAATAATAATTAAAAATATACATTGAAAATAGTAGTATATCTAATCCTAGTTTATAATAAATCAGTTTCACATATAATCTAAAGAACAAATGACAAAAAATTCAAATTTCACCTAAGAAATATTTATTTAAATAAAAAAAAAATATATAAAAATAAAATTCTTAATATCAACAAATGTATGACCGCGGATGCTGGCACATCTTTAACCGAAAAAAAATTAATTTCTGATTAAAACATTATTCAAAAAACAAAATTAAATACTGAAAAATAAACATTTAGAAAAGCGCAAAAACTTACATGTAAAGAATTAATAAAATATGAAAACAAACAGAAATCAAACTTTAAAAAAAAAAATAAATGAACATTAATATGTGGGCTATAGCCCCCCGCAAGACCATACCCGCAAAAAGTATTTATATTACCAGAACTACCTTATTAGAATATACAACTATCAACCTTCTTATCTCAACATAACCCTCAACTCAAATAATTACTTATATACAATGTAATCTTATTACTGATATCCTTAACTTACATATTCTAATTCATATCCTTGCCTATCATCCAACAATATTATATACCATAAATACTTATATATGTAATACTTATTGCAGCAGCTACCACCCGTAACTTATATTACCTCACCTTTTTAACTCCCATAAATATTTATCACTACAGACAACTCTTACCGTGAGATCCCATTGTTTACTATAGCCTCTACCGTATGTTGTAGCTCCTTCGTTAGCACAACATCCTCCCTACCTATTTCTTTTTCGTCACCCTTAACTTCTCCTGTCCGTATCCTTATTTATATGGCCATCCCCTTTAATTCTCATAAATAATTATTATAATTATTTCCACTACTGTTTTAACACCTACTAGACCTATCTACACTTATATGACAGAACTATTCTACACCCCCTTCGGGATAAATACTTATTAGAAAGGAGTGACAGAGACTTATTCTGTCATCCCCACCCACCCAACAACTGTTCAAATACTTTATTTATTAAAAAGATGTTTTATAGAGCAACATGAATTTTACTATAAATGTTCCTAAAAAAAAAGTAGCAATAAATAAGATGCCTGAATAAAGGACTGTATTGATAGAATAGAAAATGCAAAAATATTGCTCTTATTACAACTTAAAGAATTCAACTTTGACCAAAGAAATCAAAATCCACATGCAACCTACACCAAATTGTAGAAAAATAAGCTAAATTAAGCTTTTAGGTTCATACCCTGAATATAGGTAAAAATCTTCTTTATAATAAAAATAAATTCAAGAAAAACAATATTCTTTATAATTATACTTATATCAACAATAATAGTAATAAGATCGGAAAATTGAATTAGAATATCAATAGGACTAGAAATTAATATAATAATATTTATTCCACTTATAATAAGAAACAAAAACAAAAAAAGTCCAGAATCAAAAATAATATACTTCCTAATTCAAAGAATATGATCAATAGTATTTCTAATAACTATTATTATTATAAAACCCATAATAATATATTCAGAAATAGTTAGTGAAATAATAAAAATAATTATAGTAGCAAGTATTGCAAAAAAAATAGGAGCAACACCATTTCGTATGTGACTTACAGAAATTATTACAAAAATATCATGAACTAACTCAATAATTTTAATAACTTGACAAAAAATTTAACCAATATCCATCATAAATATCATTTATCAGAAAAAGGCAAATAATAAAATGCAATTATTAGAACAATGGTTGGAGCAATCGCAGGAATTAACCAAACAATATTCAAAAAATTATAGCATTTTCATCAATTAATCACATAGGATGAATATTAATTATTTTAAATTCTGAAAGAAAAATCTGATTAAAATACTTAACTTTATACTCCATTCTAGTAATTAAAATTATAAAGAGAATAGAAAAAAATCTATTCATTCTTTAAATAAAAATCCTCGATTTTCCAAAAATAAAATGAAAAAAATATTTTAATTATAATAATAAGACTAGGAAGATTACCACTAATATTAGGATTATTACCTAAATGAATGGCTATTCAGTCAATAATAAATAAAAATATAATATTAATTATAATAATTATAATTATAATATCAATAATTACATTATATTACTACTTAAGAATAATAACATCTATAATAATTAATAATACAGAAAGAAACAAAATTATAATAAAAAAATAAAGAAAATAATACCCCAAAAATATTCAGACTACCCAAATACGTACACATCATCAAATATTATTTCAACAATAAGATCAACAATCTCAATCATGGGAACAATAATATTTATTTTATTACATGAGAAAGTCTATAGGACTGCGTAAAAGAATTTTTCAGAAAGAATAAGTTCAAGATTGAGTGGATACAAAAATATCCACCGGCAGAACATTCATTCGACGAATTACCTATAGCAAATAAATTTGTAATGTGGCAGACTAGTGCAATAAATTAAGATTTATATATAATGGAAAACCTTTTATTAGAAATAAGAAAATGATCACAAATTAATTTTCAAGGCGTAAATTCACCTATAATAGAAGAATTAGTATACTTCCATGATAACACAATAATCATCCTAATAATAATTACAGCAAATGTAGGATGATCAATATTGGTGAAGAAAATTGGTCAAAAGTTGTAAGCTTTGTAGAGACGGTTCTCCATCATAAGAAGAATGAAAGCGTGAGGCAAAGACAACGATAATTCATAGGTGAACGAATGGGGACGAGGAGGTGAATCCTATTCAGGAGGACTGAGGCACCAGCATGAAGTGATGTGAAAACGGTTTCCATGTCGGGTATTGCCAGGAAATAGGATGTGGTTTTTTAGTGGGTTGGGACCCCCAACCCCACATACCCTAAGCAAAATGTTTTCTCAGGGATCTGCAGATCCTAAGCAAACATGCTTAACCTACATGCAATCCTTAAACCTACATGCTTAAAATGTGGATTTTCCACATCCTAAGAGGGGAAAAAAATATTAAAAATAATAATAAACAAAAAAAATTAATCGGTTCAATCTAGATAACCAACCCATCAAAAGAATTTGAAATATTATTCCCACAGTAATTTGATTACAATCGCTTCACCATCACTTCAAATTTCATACATAATAGATGAAATCAAAAATCTAATAATAACAATTAAAGCAATTAGACATCAATGATATTGAAGATATGAATATTCAGATTTAAAATATTGAATTTGGATCATATACGAGTATAATATCTACAAATATATTTGAAATAAATGAATTTTGTCTAATTGAAACAAATAACCACACAATAATACCAATTAATACACAAATTCAAAACCTTGCCATCTGCAGCAGATGTTTTTCACTCATGAACAATTCCATCTGTTGGAGTAAAAATTGACGCAACTCAAGAACGATTAAATCAAGGATCAATCTTTATCAATCAGCCAGAAATAATATCAGACAATGATCAGAAATTTGCTGGACAAACCATAGCTTTATACCTATTACTGCAGAAGCTATGAATACTACTGATTTTATTAATTGAAGAAAAAACTATTCATTAAGTGACTGAAATTAAAGTAATGGTCTCTTAAACCAAACTATAGTATATAACGAATACACTTAATGAAAAAGTCAGTTTAAAACAAACAATAATTTGTAAAATTATAGATATTCATTTATAATACTTTTAAATCCACAAATATCACCTATATGATGAACTACCCTATTTACATGATTTATTACATCATAAATATTAATAAATTCAATAATTTACTTTAATATAAACTTCTCAACTAAAAAAAGAAAAAAACTAAAAAAAAAACAAATAAACTGAGAATGATAACAAATCTATTTTCAACGTTCGTTCCAGAAACATCAAATTGTTATTCAATGAATTTAATTAGAACAATCATATTTATTATAATTATATCATACCAATTCTGTAGAATAAAATCAAATAAATATAAAATATTAGAAATTATTATAAATTCAATCATAAAAAATTCAAATTATTATTACAAAGTTTTAATTGCTATGTACAGAAATAATTATTGTTGCTGATGTTAAATATGCTCTTGTACCTACGACTATTCCTACTGTAAATATATGGTGTACTCATAGAATAAATCCTAGTAATCCAATTGCCATTATAGCATAAATTATTCCTAATGTTCCAAATGTTGTTCTCTATCCTCTTTCTTGACTTATAATATGGAAAATTAATCCAAATTCTGGTAAAATTAAAATCTAAACATCGGGGTGTCCAAAAAATCCAAATAAATGTTGATAAAAGATCCCCTCTTGCCTTTGGGTCAATATATTATGAATTTTATATATAATATAAATCTTATCTAAAATAGTATAAGAACATAAATAAATTCTATACAACAACTTAAAAATGAGTCAAATATAAGAAAAAAAATCTAAAGGAACATCAAGATATAATCATATTAATTAATATAATTTCACGGAATAAATTAAAAGAGGGAGGACAAGCCATAATATTAGCGCAAAAAAGAAACAAAAAAATTTAAAGAAGAAATAATAGTAATTAAGCCATTAATAATATAAAATCTAGAACCATTACAGCGTTCATTAATAATATCAGGTAAGCGAAAAAGGCCCGAGAGCATAAACCATGACCCACTATTAAAACCAGAGAACTACAAATACCTGAATAATTAATTGCAAAAATACCATAAATAACTAAAGCCATATGTCTAACTGAAGAATAAGCAATTAAAGATTTAATATCAGTCTGAAAAAGACATAAAAACCCAATCATTAATATACCAAATCATCTTAAAATCATTATAAATATAATTCGGATTAAACCATATCCAACTAATTTCTACAAAACACCAGCCAAAATCATTGAACCGAAAATAGGAGCCTCAACATGAATCTTAAGATGTCAAAAATGAAAAAAAACATGATATTTTAATTAAAAAGGACAAAATTAATCCATGATAAATATAAAAAATAAAATCCAAATTTATAACAAAAAAAAATTCTATTAGAATTATTTAAACATAAAAAACTTCCAATAATAACACCTAAGAACCAAAGAGAGTATAAAAAAGTAAATATAATCCAGAATAAAGACGGTCAGGCTGATAACCTCAAACAAACATTAAAGTAGGAATAAGTCTAGCTTCAAATAAGATGTAAAACAAAAAAAGATTTATGAAAAAAAAGACAAATTATGAAAAAATAACTATTAAAAAATGCTTTCATTGAACTGCAAAAATCTAGAAATTATATTAAAAAACAAATTCTATCCGTGAAAATAAGTAAACCCAATGACAAGAAATCTCTTCCTAAAAAAGGTCTAATATTAGAATAATATCCACAAAATTTAACTATTAAAAAAAAATTAATCTAATTATATTACAAAAAAATATAATTCTTAAAACAAGATAAGTGCAAAAAAATATTATAACAATGAAATATTATCATAAAATACCAGAAAGAAAATTAATATTATCATTCCCTGACAACGAATTAAAGAAACTAAAATTAGAAAACCTAAGGCCCCCTCACATGCACAAAAAGTAAGAAAAAATAAAATAAAATAAAATTCAAACCCGTCACTTAATAAAAAAATATAGAATATAAAAAAATACCAATAACTAAATTTCCAATCTTAATAAAGTTAATAAAATATGCTTTCGCATAGAACAAAAATAATAAATACCAAATGCAATTATAATAAAAGGAAAATAAAAAGTTTCAAAATATAAAGTAAGTTTTAATAGTTTAAAAAAAATAACGATTTTGTAAATCATAGGTAGTGAAAACTTTAAAACATCAGTAAAAAGAAGAAGTATTCTTGAATCCTCAAAATTACAATTTTAAATAAGCTATTTACTGAAAATGAAATTTCTTATAGCATTAATAATAACCAAAACATTTATATTCAAATGTATAAAACACCACTTAAAAGTAAAAATTAATTTAATTATGATATAAAAAAGAGGTAATTTAAAGAGATAGGTAAAAAAACCTTTCAAGTTCAATATATAAGTTTATCATAACGAAATCGAGGTAAAGTTCCACGAACCCAAATAACTACTAAAATAAAAAAACAACCTTTAAATGAAAGAAAAATCGAACAATATCACAACCAAAAAAAAAAAAAAAAACTAAGTAAACTTACAAAATTAATATTTATATATTCAGAATGAAAAATAAGAGCAAAATCACCTCTTCTATATTCAATATTAAAACCTGAAACTAACTCAGATTCACCCTCAGCAAACTTAAAGGGAGAACGATTACCTTCACCCAATAATCTTATTCAACAAAAAAGTAAAACAAAAGAAAAGAAATTGAATCAAAAATAAAAGTGATAATAATAAGAAGAAACAAATCTATATGAATAAACAATAATACAAACACAAATCAAAGACATACTTACTTCATAAGAAATAGTTTGACCTACAGAAAGAAGTACTCACAATAAAGAATAATTTGAATTAGAAGATCAACCACATATTAAAATCCCATATACACCAATTCTAGTACAACATAGAAAAAACAAAAAAAGCATAATTAAAAGAATAAATATTAATAAAATAGGGAAACGTTAATTACAAAGAAAAAGAAAGAAAAAGGAGAAAAATTGGAGAAAAATAATAAATAAAAAAATAGATATATAAAGATAAGATTTATCCTTAAAAAATTATTTTTTAAAGAACAATTTTATACTTTACTTTACTTTAAAATTAAAGTAAAAGAAAGTAATTCTTTTACTTTAAAGAACATAAATAATAATAATAAATAAATTTACATTGAAAATAGTAGGGTATCTAATCCTAGTTTACAATAAATCAGTTTCATACATAATTTAAACAAAAAATTTAAAACCATTCAAATTTCTGCTTAAAACATTAGTTAAAAAGCAAAATTAAATACTGAATAACAAACATTTAGAAAAACTCAAAAACATGCATGTATTGAATTAATAAAATAAGAAAACAAAGCAAGAATCCAACTTTTTAAAAAAAAGAAAAAAAAAGGAAGATTAAAATCTGGGCTCCCGCCCACCCAAAAAGTATTTATATTACAATAACCATCTTAATAGTATATACAACTATCCACCTTCTTATCTCAACTTAACCCTCAACTCAAATAAATACTTATATACAATGTAATCTTATTACTGATATCCTTAACTTACCTACTCTAATTCACATCCTTTCCTATCAACCAACAATATTATATCATATAAATACTTACATACGTAATACTTATTGCAACAGCTACCACCCATAACTTATATTACCTCATCTTTTTAACTCCTATAAATACTTATTACTACAGACAACTCTTACCGTGAGATCCCATTGTTTACTATAGCCTCTACCCGTATGTTGTAGCCCCTTTGTTGGCACAGCATCCTCCCTACTTATTTCTTTTTCGTCACCCATACTTCTCCTGTCCGTCTTATCCTTATTCATATGGCTATCCCCTTTAATTCCCATAAATTATTATTATTATAATTGACACTACCATTTTAACACCTACTAGACCTATCTACAGTTATATGACAGAACTATTCTACAGCCCCTTCGGGATAAATACTTATTAGAAAGGAGTGACCGAGACTGATCATGGCTCCAAAAAAAACGCAACAATTCAAATATTTTATTTATTAAAAACAAGTTTTAAGAGGAACATTAATGTTCCTATAAATGTTCCTAAAATTTAAAAGTTGCAATAAATAAGATACCTGAATAAAAGACTATATTGAAAGAATAGAAAATAGAAAAATATTGCTCTTATTACAACTTAAAGAATTCAACTTTGACCAAAGAAATCAAAATTCCAAGTGCACTTACACCAAAGTGTAGAAAGATAAGCTAAATTAAGCTTTTAGGTTCATACTCTGAATATAGATAAAAATCTTTTTTCTAAAAAAAATAAATCCAAGAAAAACAATATTATTTATAATAATAATAATTTCATCAACAATAATAGTAATAAGATCGGAAAATTGAATTAGAATATCAATAGGACTAGAAATTAATAAAATAATATTTATTCCACTGATAATAAGAAACATAAACAAAAGTTTTAAGGACTTATACTAAGAGTCCAGAATCAAAAATAATATATTTCCCAATTCAAAGAATAAGATCAACAGTATTCCTAATAACTATTATTATAAATCCCATAATAATATATTCAAAAATAGTTAGAGAAATAATACAAATAATTATAGTAGCAAGTATTGCAATAAAAATAGGACCAGTACCATTTCATATGTGATTTACAGAAATTATTACAAAAATATTATGAACTAAGTCAATAATTTTAATAACTTGTCGAAAAATTGCACCAATATCCATCATAACAATAATTTATCAGGAAAAGGCAAATAATATAAATGCAATTATTAGAACAATGGTTGGAGCAATCGGAGGAATTATCCAAACAAATATTCAACAAATTATAGCATTTTCCTCAATTAATCACATAGGATGAATTTAATTATTTTAATTTCAGAAAGATAAATCTGTTTAAAATACTTAACTTTATACTCAATTATAGTAATTATAATCATAAAGAGAATAGAAAAAAAATCTATTCATTTTTTAAATCATAATCCATGAATTTGCAAAAATAAAATGAAAAAAAACATATTTTAATTATAATAATAAGACTAGGAAGATTACCTCCAATATTAGGACTATTACCTAAATGAATGGCTATTCAGTCAATAATAAATAAAAACATAATATTAATTATAATAATTATAATTATAATAACAATAATTACATTATATTACTACTTACGAATAATAACACCTATAATAATTATTAATACAGAAAGAAACAAAATTATATTAAAAAAAATCAAAAAATAAAGAAAACAAAATTATTATTATAACAAATCTAATATTACCCATAATAATAATTATATATATATTTTAAAGCATTATGATAAAAATACTATTAACCTCCAAAGTTAAAATTATATTAAATATAACATTTAGCTTTAAAATAAAGCTACTTAAGAATTGCAATCTAAAATCATATAATTGACTATAAATCCTGACAAGAGAAAAACATTGCATATAATAATTTACAAATTACAGCCTAATAATTCAGCCACCTTGACAAAATTGAACAAATGATTATTTTCAAACATCCAAACAGATATTAGAAGTATACACTTTATGTTCGGAATATGAGCAGGAATAATTGGAATATCAATAAGATGAATTATTCGAATATAACTAGTTCAACCTGGCTCATTTATTGGAGACGAACAAATTTACAATATGATTGTAACATCTCACACATTTATCATAATTTTCTTCATAGTCATGTCAATTAAAATTGGAGGATTTTGAAATTGACTGGTACCACTAATAACTGGGTCACCAGAGATCGCATGCCCCGAATAAATAATACAAGATTCTGATTATTACCTCCATCTATCACACTTCTTCTATCAAGAAGCATGGTAGACATAGGGGCAGGAACAGGATGAACGGTTTATCCTCCATTATCAAGATATATAGCTCACAGAGTAGCTTCATTTGACATTGCAATATTTTCACTACATTTAGCAGGTGTACCACCAATCCTAGGTACGGTAAACTTTATTTCAACCACAATTAATATAAGAAGATCAGGAATAACAACAGAAAAAATGCCACTATTCATATGATCAATTTAAATTACTGCAGTACTGCCTCTTTTATCATTACCGGTTTTAGCAGGAACAACTACAATGCTATTAACTGACGAAAACATTAATACATCATAATTTGATCCAACAGGAGGAGGGGATCAAATCTTATGTAAACATTTCTTTTCATTTTTTGGACACCCACAAGTTTACATTTTAATTTTACCAGGATTTGGATTAATTTCCCATATTATTAGTCAAGAAGGAGGAAAGAGAACAACATTTTGATCATTAGGAATAATTTATGCTATAATGGTAATTGGATTACTAGGATTTATTCTATGACTACACCATATATTTACAGTAGGAATAGACGTTGATACACGAGCATATTTTGCATCAGCAACAATAATTATTGCTGTGAATTCAGGAATTAAAATTTTCAGCTGACTAGCAACCAAACACGGATCAAAAATGTCATATTCACCGGCAATAATATGAGCACTAGGATTCGTATTCCTATTTACAATATGAGTATTAACAGGTATTGCATTAGAAAATACATCAATGGATATCGTTTTACATGATACACCCTGCGTAATGGCACATTTCCATTATGTTTTATCAATGGAAGGAGTATTTGTAATTATAATATGATTCAGACAATGATATCTGCTATTAACAGGAATAACAATAATCCAAAATGACTAAAAACACAATTTATAAATATATTTCTAGGAGTTAATTTAACGTTCTTTACACAACACTTTTGAGGATTAAGAGGAATACCCCGACAATATACAAACTACCCAAATATATACACATCATCAAATATTATTTCAACAATAAGATCAACAATCTCAATCATGGGAACAATAATATTTATTTTATTACATGAGAAAGTATATAGGACTGCGTAAAAGAATTTTTCAGAAAGAATAAGTTCAAGATTGAGTGGATACAAAAATATCCACCGGCAGAACATTCATTCGACGAATTACCTATAGCAAATAAATTTGTAATGTGTCAGACAAGTGTAATAAATTAATATTTATATACAATGGAAAACCTTTTATTAGAAATAAGAAAATGATCACAAATTAATTGATCATTAATTTACAAAGGCGTAAATTCACCTTTAATAGAACAATTAGTATTCTTCCATGATAACACAATAATCATCCTAATAATAATTATAGTAAATATAGGATGATCAATATTGGTGAAGAAAATTGGTCAAAAGTTCTAAGCTTTGTAGAGACGGTTCTGCTTCATAAGAAGAAAGAAAGCGTGAGGCAAGGAAAGAGATAATTCATAGGTGAACAAATGAAGACGAGGAGGTGTTTCCTATTCAGGAGGACTGATTCACCGGTATGAAGTAATGTGAAAACGGTTTCCATGTCGGCTATTGCCAGGAAATAGGATGTGGTTTTTTAGTGGGTCGGGAACCCCAACCCCACATACCTTAAGCAAAATGTTTTGCTAAGGGATCTGCAGATCAGATTTTACCACATCCTAAGAGTAAAATAAATATTAAAAATAATGATAAACAAAAAAAATTAATTTGGGTTCAATCTAGATGACCTAACTATCGAAAGAATTTGAAATATTATTCCCACAGTAATTCTGTTATAAACGCAATACCATCACTTCAAATTTTATACATAATAGATGAAATCAAAAAACTAATAATAATAATTAAAGCAATTAGACATCAATAATATTGAAGATATGAATATTCAGATTTTAAAAAATTGAATTTGGATCATATTTAATACCTACAAATATATTTGAAATAAATGTATTTTGTCTAATTGAAACAGATAACCACACAATAATACCAATTAATACAAAAATTCAAAACCTTGCTAACACCAACAGATGTATTACACTTATGAACGATTCCTGAAATTAATTACAAATACCTGAATAATTAATTGTGAAAATACCAAAAATAACTAAAGCCATATGTCTAACTGAAGAATAAGCAATTAAAGATTTAATATCAGTCTGAAAAAGACATAAAAACACAATCATTAATATACCAAATCATCTTAAAATCATTATAAATATAATTCGGATTAAACCATATCCAACTAATTTCTACAAAACACCCACCAAAATCATTGAACCGAAAATAGGAGCCTCAACATGACTCTTAGGATGTCAAAAATGGAAAAGAAAATTGCCATTTTAATTAAAAAGGACAAAATTAATCCATGATAAATATAAAAATTAAATTCCAAATTTATAACAAAAAAAGATCTATTAAAATTATTTAAAGATAAAAAACTCTCAATAATAAAAGCAAAGAACCAAAGAGAGTATAAAAAAGTTAATAAAATCCAGAAGAAAGACGGTCAGGCTGATAACCTCAAACAAACATTAAAGTAGGAATAAGTCTAGCTTCAAAAAAGATGTAAAACAAAAAAAGATTTAAGGAAAAAAAAGAAAAAGAAAGAAAAATTATTAAAAAAAAAAAATATTAAAAAATGCTTCATTAAACTGCAAAAGTCCAGAAATATATATTAAAAAACAAATTCTAACCGTCAAAATAAGTAAACCCAATGACAATAAATCTCTTCCTAAAAAATGTCTAATATTAGAATAATATCCACAAAATTTAACTATTAAAAAAATTAATCAATTATATTACAATAAAATATAATTATTAAAAACGAGATAAGTGCAAAAAAATATTATAACAATGAAATATTATCATAAAATACCAGAAAGAAAATTAATACTATCAATTCCCTGACAACGAATTAAAGAAACTAAAATTGGAAGACCTAAGGCCCCCTCACATGCACAAAAAGTAAGAAAAAATAAAATAAAATAAAATTCAAACCCGTCACTTAATAAGAAAATATAGAATATAAAAAAATACCAATAACTAAATTTCTAATCTTAATAAAGTTAATAAAATATGCTTTCGCATAGAAAAAAAATAATAAATACCAATTACAATTATAATAAAAGGAAAATAAAAAGTTTAAAAATATAAAATAAGTTTTAATAGTTTAAAAAAAATAACGATTTTGTAAATCATAGGTAGTGAAAACTTTAAAACATCAGTAAAAAGAAGAAGTCATCTTTAATCCCCAAAATTACAATTTTAAATAAACTATTTACTGAAAATGAAATTTCTTATAGCATTAATAATAACCAAAACAATTATATTCAAATGTATAAAACACCACTTAAAAGTAAAAATAAATTTAATTATGATAACAGTAAATATATCAGTATAATAAATATAATAATTAATTCTCCTTCAATATCTTATATTTTAATCATCGTAATGTATTGTATATGAATACTATTATTATTTATTTACATAGCAAGATTGCATTAAACGAAATAATAATTATTATTGTAAGTACCCCAATATGAACAATAATAAGTAAAAGAAAAGAAATTAAAATAAATATTAAAAATCAAATAAATATAAAATTTGAGCCTATTATAACCATAGAACAAATATTTGATTATCAAAACTCAATTATTACCATAATTATAGTAATATACTTATTACTAACAATAATTACAGTAATTTTTAATACACAAATTCAAGAAGGGCAATACGGAAAAAAATTAATGAAAAAACCTATACCTAAATCGCACCCTCTCATTAAAATTGTAAATTAATCAATATTTGATTTACCCTCACCATCAAATATTTTGCTATGATGACACTTTGGATCTCTTCTAGGAATATGTTTAATAATTCAAATTAATACAAGAATCTTCCTGGCCATACAGTACACAGCAGACATAGAACTGGCGTTTAAAAGAATTATTCACATTTGTCGAGATGTAAATAGAGGAAGCCATCTAAAAAGAATTCACGCAAACGGAGCACCAATATTCTTCATTTGCTTATACTTACACATAGGGCGAGGAATTATTATGAATCATATAAATTATTTACAACATTATCAGTAGGAGTTGTAATACTATTTCTTAATATAGCAACAGCATTTTTAAGGTATGTTCTACCATGAGGACAGATATCATTCTGAGGTGCAATCGTAATTACTAACCTATTATCAGTAGTACCATACTTAGGAGAAGAATTAGTTAAATGATTGTGAGGAGAACTTTCCGAAGGAAACGCCACCCTTACACCATATTTTACTTTACACTTCCTGCTACTATTTATTATTGCAGCAATATCCACAATTCACTTATTATTTCTATACCAAACAGGTTCTAATAACCTAATAGGAACAAACAGAAATTATGACAAAATACCATTCCATAATATTAAAAGTTAAATGTTATAATATTAAAATTATGAGATAAAATAACAAACTAGCTAATTAAGCTTTAGAAAGCATTTCTTTTGAAAATAAAAGAAAACAGTTAAATTCCGTTATTAGCCTCACTAAAAACAATTATTATAAAATTATAAATATAAATAAATAATAAAAATAAATAAATAAAATTATAAATATAAATAATAAAACCAATACAAAAAATTAAGTAATTTAAAGAGATAGGTAAAAAAACCTTTGAAGTTAAATATATAAGTTTATCATAACGAAATTGAGGTTCCATGAACCCAAATAACTACAAAAATAAAAAAAAACACCTTGAAATAAAAGAAAAATCTAACAATATCACAACCAAAAAAAAATCTGGAGTGGCCTACACTCAACTTTACTATAAGTAAACTTAATATCAAACTTCTTGGGTATATAATATATAATGTCTCATTTAAGCATAATATAATCGTCTAAAAGGGAGATGTTTATTTCATTCCTGAAGTAGTACAGATAGTGATTGATCCACTTTTTTTGTATGTCACACAATTAACAGTTATACAATCATTAGTATAACTACAGCAGTAATAACATTATAAAATGTAAATTAAAAATTTTCTTGTACGAAGTAATTTTCTACAAGAAAGCATGGCTTTTGCTCCAATAGCCAGTGGATCTCTTACATAGTTTATCTGACCTCCTTCTACATATAATACTTAAGACAAATTTTCCCAATTAGAAATTAAAAATATTTTAAGTATATTAAAAGCACTACAAATTTTTTGTCTGAAATGTCAAAAATATGTAAGAAAAAATGTCGTTTTAAGATAATTTTTAATTTACGATGTAGGTTAATTTCATTTATTATTATTAAAAGAATTTTTTTTTAATTCTGAATAACGTTCTACATTTTTAGTCTTTTATCAAATTATTATACTGGATTTTTATGGCATGCTAGAGTTTTTAAAAAACTCACTTTTCTTTCCTTTAGTCAAAAATCATAAAAATCCAATTTACTCTGAGCGAATGTTATTTTTTCTCACGTGCTGTACTCTACACTTTGCTGTAAATGTATATTGAGAAAAAATATGTTGGTAAATAGCGACTTTTGTATTCTCAAATCAAGTTCGAAGCCGACTTTTCTGTACAATTTTAAATTTAAAAGCTGGAAGCTTGAAATTCTTAAGTATAATGGTATGAACTATTAGACAAGAATAGTGAAAAAAATGGATATTAGTCGAAAACATAGAAGGTCTCTTACAGGATGAAAAAGTTCATTCCAGAAACTTCAGTATTAACCAAAAATAATGTCATTCATAAACATAAAAAAATCAGCATCTGATATTAATCCTTGTAGAATGTTGCAACATGTAGATCGATTAGAACATTTAGTTAGGCAAACTCATCATACCATGAAAAGAATCAGAAATTATATGTTTAATATGCTCTATTGTCGTTGAATGTTTACATATAAGAATTATATTCTTTTTATATCACATATAAGTCGTTAAATCATTTCAAAATTTTTATTATATCTATAAACATAATATTATTTCGGTCAATTCACTCAAAAAAAATTCTAAGTCAACGTAAACAATGTAAAAAAATATCAAAAATTCGACAAGTATAGCAGGTGATCCATTAGTCTGGGATAAACAAACAGTTTTTATAGCTTTATTGCACTTTGCCATGATTGAACTTTCATGATTTTTTTTCTAAATTACTAATTTTTTGTTCCTTTTCTGGTAAATTTTCATGGTTTCTTAATGAGCCGTTTAACGTTAAAAAAACATTTTCTGAAAACAGAAATCGTACTTTAACGCCCCTTTGGCGAATGTAATTTTAAAAACAAATATCTCATTTCATTCTCCATACAATGATCTATTTTTAGGTATTGTTTGATTTTGATCGGTCATACGGCATGGCTTGTATGGCTCCTTAAGCTTTGAGATTGAATTGAAGTTCTAATTTTTACATTTTATTGAAAAAAAATATTTGCAGTTTTTTTAAATTTTGAATATTTTTCTTTTATTGCATTTGTAACCTCAAAGATAGTGCTAACATTTCAAAACTCTAAAGTTAGGAGTTTAGGAGAAAAAATGTTGTCTATAAATAGGTTTTTGACAAAAAATGTGACTTTCCTATCATGCATAATTCTTCCCAAAAAATAGGGATCATCTCTACTATGATAGGGCCCATTTTTGTGTAAAATATCAACTTGATCCATCAAAGATTCTGGACCGTAGCATGGTAATAAGCAATGCTAACACACTCACCCACCCACCCACACAAAGACAACATAAAAAAAACTTCATAAAACAACCTCTGGGACTGATTTTTCAGTCCTTTTTAAAATTCAGTATATTAAAAAGGTATATCTAGTTTATCAAAACATGTAATTCTGTCAAAACCTCAAGATCGAATTTTTCATAATCACTATACTTTATTTATAGTAAAGTAAAAATTGATAATAAAACAACATTTAACAGCCTGTATTAGAAAATAGGAAAACCCTCATGTATTCTTCCACAACAGAAGGTTGTCAACCTCAAATTTCAGTAAGGCAAAATTGAATAGTGAAGTAAAGTCAGGAGCCATATTTAATATTTATTGAAAAATTAAATGCAACTGATATGGAATGTTCATCCTTTTCATATGCAAACAAACTTTAGTTTTGCTTAAACACAACTAAATGTGGTATTCAAACAAAAACACAGATCTGGTATTCATTTCTTATTTAAATAAATAAAGTATGTTTCTCCCCATATCCTTTCAAGTTCCTTTTCAAACTAAACCTTTTTCAAAGCTAACAACAAAAGAACCAAAACGAAAAATCACATTTAATAAAAATCCAACTATTTATATATATATGTAAACTATATTCACAAAAAAAGAACACACAGAAATGAAACAGAAACTCACTGCTATATTTTGATGGCTTCGTCATCAGGAAAATAGATGTGAATCACTCTGAAGACTGGTAACAACTCAGTGATCTATAAATATATAACAAACATGAATATCCTAAAACAAAAACCACAACCATATATCTTAATCTATTCTTTGTGATATATATTTCTTTGACATCAAATATATATCACAAACAAATATACTGAAGTATGTTAAGAAAAATGTTTTAAACATCTTGAAGTTTATTCGGTAATTACTAAAATAAAACAAATCCAATTTTAATAATTTTAAAAGGAAATTATTACCATAAATAAAGTTTCTTTTCGCTGAATTACCTTTAAAAAATTCATTATTTTCATTAAAACAAATGCTCAAATAATCAAAATAAAGTGTTAAAAAGTCTAGAAATTAAATAAATTTGGCAAATTACTTCTTTAATAAACATGATATAGGATTAAATTTACTTTAAACACATTTAAAAACTAATTTCATAGATACTTAAATAGTTTTTATATAATTGTGTTGATATAATTTTTAATAATAAACATTCCATAATATCAAAATTATTAATATGATTGATCATATATAGAAACTACAGTTTCAAAGTATGAAAAAAAAATAAGTGATAATGCAGAATGAACCAAAAGTAAGTTTACAATTGCCCAAATCTTTTCTTTGCTACATAAAGATTTCAATTGGTGAACAATATAATTCAAGTATTAAATTAATATTAAATTCAAATGGATATTAAATTTATGTTGGAAGTTAGAAAAGAACAGAGTAAATTAGTTGAAATTAAATACAATATATGAATGTTGAATTGAACTATTGAGGTTTTTAGCAAGAGGAATTAATATGAAATTATTACATAACTTTATTAATCTACCAATAGGAAGAAATATGACATTATAACAGGTAGAACAAGTAATGAACATTTAAAGTGCTCAACCTATCATTTAGTGTTGATATAATTTTTAATAACAAACAATTCATAATGTCAAAATTATAAATATGACTATATATAGAAACTACAGTTTCAAAATATTAAAAATTTTCAATGAATTTAACAACTATATGATAACAAAGAATGAACCAAAAGTAAGTTTACAGTTACCCAACTCTTTTCATTGCTTCATAATGATTTCAATTGGTAAACAATTATAATACAGGTAAAAGAAATGGATGTTAAATTAATATTGGAAGTTGTAAAATGCTGAGCTTGTTCTATGGACAAGGTTATTGTAGCCATGGTTTTAGTCCTGTATTATGTTCTCATATTTTTTCTAAATCAGTTTTAGTTAATGCAATTTTCCATTATATGATTATAAAGAATGATTTTTATTTATTAATTAAAAGAATATGCCAGTAATTAGTAAAATGAACATTAAATGATACATCATTACATTGTATAACAAAATAATTACTAATAACTGAATATAAATAGTTAATTGTATTAAACATGAAACAACTATAATCATAAAAACAATGATAACTATTATTGAATTCAAACTGTAAGAGTTACACATAATATTAGAAAGTAATATATTCCATTAAACTTTAATAATTTAAAATGAAATTCTAATTATTTCAATAATTTATTTCTGGTAGGATATTTGTTTGACATTTTGATAAATAACGAACACATTATTCTGTATTTTTAATTAATTTGTCACATTGTGTATAAATATAGGTATGCATTATTGATTTTAATATAATTTTTTTTAAATAAAGGACGCTAACCTATAACTGAAGTAGCCATTTGGTTAAACATAATCACAAAGAAATTGTCATCTAATTATTTATTTATTATTATTATTATTATTGAACTAATTTATTGTTAAAAATATACCTACAAATAGTTGCAGAAACGGTCGTACTTACGATTTGTTTAAATATTCAGGAATATTGTTCTTTTCAGAGAATAATATTTCATTATGGCGGATGTATTAGAACACTACAAAGTCGTATTCTGAACTGACCAATCACAGTGCATGATGTGCATGACTTGCACATGACGTCACTCCAGCAACATCATTTAATTACGTCATTTATTGGTTCACTTAGTCTCTTTAAACTAGTCTTTAAACTAATGATTTTAAACTAGTCCTTTTGCCGACGCTTTGACATATATTTATGTCATCTTTAGTGCTACAATATGATTGTTTTACAATTACCACTACTATTACTACTATTATGGTTATTTATTACATTTTACATGTACAGAAACAGAAAGGAATTGATTCATAAACCAGTTATTTCGACTATGGATTTTTTTCACATTGACATAAGGATATTGATATAAGGATATAAATATTAGTCTTTAATTCCTGAGGTAGTACAGATAGTGATTGAAGGACATATCAATATATAAGCTTATTTTGGTACATCACACAGCTGATGCAAATAATTTCATTAGTATAACTACAGCAGTAATAATATTTTTGAAAAACCAAAGTGAACATTTCTTGATACGAAATATTCTCCTACAAGAGAACATGGCTTTTGTTCAAATAGCCAGTGGATTTCTAACATCGTTTACTTGACATCCTTCTACATTGAATATTAAAGTAAAATTTTCAAATTTAAAACAGGAAAATAACCTTTGTTTCTCTGAAAAACATCATTAACAGCGAAGAAAATGTTGTTTTTAGGTGATTTATAATTAATGATGTACGATAATTATATTTAATAATCTCTAAACGAAAGATTTCAATTTTGAATTATCTTTTACGTTTTTGGTTCTTTACAGAATTATTATACTGGGAACTTTATGGCTTCTTAGTATTTAATAAGATCATTTTCCTTCCCCTTTGTCAAATAACATATATCCGAATTTTTTCTGAGTGAGTGTTATCATTTTCCTGCACAATATTATTCCTCTTACATCTCATGTAAGTCAATAGACAATTTAAATTGTTCCTTTATAAATATCAATTTTATCTCAGTGGATTCGCTCAAAAAATTTCTAAGTCAATGTCAACAATGTAAAAAAATATAAAAAATTCGACAAGTATAGCGATCTCTTAGTCTAGGATAAACAAACAGTTTTTATAACGTTGTTGCTCTTTCCCGTAATTGAAACATCATGAATTTTTGTTTATGAATTGCTAATTTTTTGTTCCATTTTTGGTCAAATTTTCATTATTTTTTAATGAGCCGTTTAGCGTCAAAAAAAAACATTTTCTGAAAACAGAAATCGTACTGTAACGCCACTTTAGCGAATGTAATTTTGAAAAACAATATCTCAACTCATTCTCCACATAATGTTCTATTTTTAGGCGTAGTTTCATTGTGGTCTTTCAAACAGTATGGCTTGTATCGCTCTGACAAGGTTTAAGATTGAATTATAAGTCAAAATTTTTACATTTTATTGAAAAAAATATCTCCTGTTATTTTAAAATTCTGAGTATATTTTCTTTTGTTCCATTTGTAACCTCAAAGATAATGTCAAAATTTCAAAACTCTAGGGTTATCAGTTTAGAAGAAATAAATGTTTTCTAAAAAACGGTTTTTGGCAAAAAAAGTGACTTTCCCATCATGCATAATTCTTCCCAAACAATAGGGATCTTCTTCCCTATAGGGCCCATTTTTGTGTAAAATATCAACTTGATCCATCAAAGATTCTGGACCGTAGCGTGGTAACAAGCAATGCTAACACACTCAAACCTACACACACCCACCTACACACACACACACACACACACACACACACACACACACAGACATCATCGAAAAAACTTCATAAAATGACTTCTGGGACCTCAAAACATGTAATTCCGTCAAAATCTCGAGATCGAATTTTTTCACGATCACTATACTTTACTTATAGTAAAGTAAAAATAGAACTAAGTAAACTAATAAAAATAATATTTATATATTCAGAAAGAAAAATAAAAGCAAAACTACCTCTCCTATATTCCTTATTAAAACCTGAAACTAACTCAGATTCACCCTCAGCAAACTTAAAGGGAGAACGATTACCTTCACCCAAAAATCTTCTAATTCAACAAAAAAGTAAAGCAAAAGAAAAGAAATTGAATCAAAAATAAAACTGATAATAATAAGAAGAAACAAATCTATATGAATAAACAAAATAAAAACACAAATCAAAGACATACTTACTTGATATGAAATAGGTTGAGCTACAGAACGAAGGGCTCCTAATAAAGAATAATTAGAATTAGAAGATCAACCACATATCAAAACTCCATATACACCAATTCTAGTACAACAAAGAAAAAAGAAAAAAAGCATAATTAAAAGAATAAATATTAATAAAATAGGGAAAAGTTAATCAAAGGAAAGGAAAGAAAAAGTAAAAATATTGGAGAAAAATAATAAATAAAAAAAATTAGATATATAAAGATAAGATTGCTCCTTAAAAAATAATTTTAAACCATCTCAAAAGTCTGTAACAGACCTAAAAAAACCAACCTTATTAGGACCTTTACGAATCTGAACATATCTCAAAACCTTACACTCCAAGAAAGTAACAAAAGCAACTCAAAGTAAAATTATAATTAAAAGAAATGAAAATCTAAAAATAAAAATGTACTATTTGTATAAATGTTTACTTAAATAAAATCTAAATTTATTGCACCAATCTGCTAAAATAGCTTAATTTAAATCAAAAAGTAATAATAATAACTAGCATAATTGGTCCTTTCATACTATTTTTCAGAAATTAAAAATACTGCTCTTTAATCTAATCTTAATTCAACATCCAGGTCGCAAACTTAATTCATATATATGAACTCTCCGAATAAATCAGGCTATTATCGCTTAGGTAACATAAAGTTAAAACTCATAAAAAAGGATCAAAAAAACAAAAGTTTTTAAAAAATATAATTAAAAATTAACAAAATTTTAATGTGACCCCAACAAAATTTAAATAAAATCCACAAAAAATTATAAAAAAAAATTATAAAAAAATGATTAAAGTTCTTAAGATTCTTCTCGTCCTATAAAAACATTTGTGCTTTTTAACTAAAAATAAAATTCTTAAAATTTAATTAAGGAAGTATAAATATCATATGACCATTCATACCAGCCTTCAATTAAAAGACAAATTATGATGCCACCTTTGTACAATCAATGTATTGCAGACATTTAAATAATCATTGGGGAGGGGAAATCTAAAGTTATAAGCTATAAAACATGTTTCTGTTAAACAGGTGGAAATAAAAATTACCCAGTTACTAAATAAAAATTAATAGAAATACTAATTTAATCATTATTAAAAAATAATTAAAATTATAAAAAGAAATTTAATAAAAATATAAAGTAAAACATAAATAAAATAAAAAAATTTATAATTATAACGAAATAAATTATAGATATTATTAATCCTGTAAACAAAATTATTATAAAACTTATAGAAATAAATCAGAGATTCTCCCTCAAAATAGTAAAAAAATAATAAAATTAAAAGATCAACTATTTATCTGAATTATATTCAATTATTAAATAACTAGTTATAAATAAATTGAAAAGCATATAACCTCTATTTAAATATTAAAAATATTTTTATCACAATGAAAAACAATCTTAAATAAATCTTCATTTTTCGGGAAAAAGAAATAATTTCAAATAATTAATTAACCCTGATACAAAAGGTGCTTAAAAAAATATTTTTATTTAATAAAAAAAACCTTCACAGTATAAATAACATATTAATTCAACAAAAATTACTCAAAAAAATTAATTTTATTGAAATAAATAAATAAATAGAAAATAAATTAAACTAATCAAAGAAGCCAGAATTGCAACGACAATTTATTAATCTAAATAACAAAAGTTAGCAAAAACAACATAACTAATAAAAATAAAAAAATTTACATTGAAATTAGTAGGGTATCTAATCCTAGTTTATAATAAATCAGTTTCATACATAATCTAAACCAAAAATTTAAAACCATTCAAATTTCACCTAAGAAATATTTATTTAAATAAAAAAAAATAAATATAAAAAGAAAATAATTAATATCACCAAATGTATATCCGCGGATGGTGAAACATCTTTAACCGGAAAAAATTAATTTCTGCTTAAAACATTAGTTAAAAAGCAAAATTAAATACTGAAAAACAAACATTTGAAAAAACGCAAAAACTTACATGTAAAGAATTAATAAAATAAGCAAACAAAGCAAGAATCAAACTTTTTTAAAAAAAAAGAAAAAAAGGAACATTAAAATCTGGTCTCCTGCCCACCCAAAATGTGTTTATATTACAATAAGCATCTTAATAGTATATACAACTATCCTGTTTTGATATTAGAACGTGTACCCAGCCTTTCGGCCATATCACGTAATATATACAACTATCCACCTTTTTATCTCAACGTAGCCCTCAACTCAAATAAATACTTATATACAATGTAATCTATCCCTGCTATCCTTAACTTACCTACTCTAATTCATATCCTTGCCTATCAACCAACAATATTATATCATATAAATACTTATATATGTAATACTTAATGCAACAGCTACCACCCATAACTTATATTAGCTCATCCTTTTAACTCCGTATGTTGTAGCCCCTTCGTTGGCACAGCATCATCCCTACTTATTCTTAAGTATAATAGGGTGACCCCGTCACCCTTAACCTCTCCTGTCCGTCTTATCCTTATTTATATGGCTATCCCCTTTGATTCTCATAAATAATTATTACAAATAATTACACTACCGTTTTAGCACCTACTAGACCCATCTACACTTATATAACAGAACTATTCTACACCCCCTTCGGGATAAATACTTTTTAGAAAGGAGTGACAGAGACTTATTCTGTCATCCCCCACCCACCCAACAACTGTTCAAATACTTTATTCATTAAAAACAAGTTTTATAGCAGTACATTAATTTTCCTTTAAATGTTCCTAAAATTTAAAAGCTGCAATAATAAGATACCTGAATAAAGGACTATTTTGATAGAATAGAATATGCAAAAATATTGCTCTTATTACAACTTAAAGAATTAAACTTTGACCAAAGAAATCAAAATTCCCCGTGCACTCACACCAAAGTGTAGAAAGATAAGCTAAATTAAGCTTTTAGGTTCATACTGAATATAGATGAAAATCTTCTTTATAATAAAAAATAAATTCAAGAAAAACAATATTTTTTATAATAATAATTATATCAACAATAATAGTAATAAGATCGGAAAATTGAATTAAAATATCAATAGGACTAGAAATTAAGATAATAATATTTATTCTAATATTAATAAGAAAAATAAGAAAAAAAATAAGTCCAGAATTAAAATAATATACTTCCTAATTCAAAGAATATGATCAATAGTATTCCTAATAACTATTAGTATTATTATAAAACCGATAATAATATATTCAGAAATAGTTAGAGAAATAATACAAATAATTATAGTAGCAAGTATTGCAATAAAAATTGGAGAAGCACCATTTCATATGTGATTTACAGAAATTATTACAAAAATATCATGAACTAACTCAATAATTTTAATAACTTGACAAAAAATTTAACCAATATCCATCATAACAATAATTTATCAGGAAAAGGCAAATAATATAAATGCAAATATTAGAACAATGGTTGGAGCAATTGCAGGAATTAACCAAACAAATATTCAAAACATTATAGCGTTTTCATCAATTAATCACATAGGATGAATATTAATTATTTTAAATTCTGAAAGAAAAATCTGATTAAAATACTTAACTTTATACTCAATTCTAGTAATTAAAATTATAAAGAGAATAGAAAAAAAAATTATTCATTTTTTAAATCAAAATCCAAGAATTTGCAAAAATAAAATAAAAAAAAATATATTCTAATTATAATAATAAGACTAGGAAGATTACCACTAATATTAGGATTATTACCTAAATGAATGGCTATTCAGTCAATAATAAATAAAAACATAATATTAATTATAATAATTATAATTATAATAACAATAATTACATTATATTACTACTTAAGAATAATAACACCTATAAGAATTATTAATAAGGAAAGAACAAAATTATAATAAAAATAAAAAAAAACAAAATGATTATTATAAGAAATCTATTGTAATATTACCAATCATAATAATTATAAATATATTTTTAAGCTTTGATGCAATTCTTGCTATGTAAATAAATAATACTAGTATTCCTATACAATACATTACGATGATTAAAACATAAGATATTGAAGGAGAATTAATTATTATATTTATTATACTGATATATTACAGTTATCATAATTAAATTGATTTTTACTTTTAAGTGGTGTTTTATACATTTGAATATAATTGTTTTGGTTATTATTAATGCTATAAGAAATTTTATTTTCAGTAAATAGTTTATTTAAAATTGTAATTTTGAGGATTAAAGAAGACTTCTTCTTTTTACTGATGTATTAAAGTTTTCACTACCTATGATTTACAAAATCGTTATTTTTTTAAACTATTAAAACTTATTTTTTATCAAAATGTTTTATTTTCTTTTTATTATAATTGTCATTGGTATTTATTCTTTTTGTTCTATGTGAAAGCATATGTTATTAACTTTATTAAAATTGGAATTTTTATTTTTGGTGTTTTTTTATATTCTTTATTTTTTTATTAAGTCACGGGTTTGAATTTTATTTTATTTTATTTTTTCTTACTTTTTCTGCATGTGAGGGGGCTTTAGGTTTTCCAATTTTAGTTTCTTTAATTCGTTGTCAGGGTAATGATAATATTAATTTTCTTTCTGGTATTTTATGATAATATTTCTTTGTTATAATATTTTTTTGCACTTATCTCGTTTTAAATAATTATATTTTTTTGTAATATAATTACATTAATTTTTTTAATAGTTAAATTTTGTGGATATTATTCTAATATTAGACCTTTTTTAGGAAGAGATTTATTGTCATTGGGTTTACTTATTTTGACGGTTAGAATTTGTTTTTTAGTATATATTTCGAGACTTTTGCAGTTTAATGAAAGCATTTTTCAATAATTTTTTTTAATAATTTTTCTTTCTTTTTTTCTTTTTTGCTATTAATGTTTTTTGTTTTACATCTTATTTGAAGCTAGACTTATTCCTACTTTAATGTCTATTTGAGGTTATCAGCCTGACCGTGTTTCTTCTGGATTTTATTAACTTTTTTATACTCTCTTTGATTCTTTGCCTTTCTTATTGAGAGTTTTTTATGTTTAAATAATTTTAATAGATCTTTTTTTTGTTATAAATTTGGATTTTAATTTTTATATTTATCTTGGATTAATTTTGTTCTTATTAATTAAAATGTCATTGTTTTTTTTTTTCATTTTTGATTTCCTAAGGGTCATGTTGAGGCTCCTATTTCATATTGAGTGAGTTAGCATTGATTGTTACCACGCTACGCTCCAGAATCTTTGATGGATCAAGTTGATATTTAACAAAAATAGACCCTATGGTGTAGACGATTCCTATTGTTTGGGAAGAATTATGCATGACGGGAAAGTCACTTTTTTTTGCCAAAAACCGTTTTTTAAAAAACATTTTTTTATCCTAAACAGTTAACTGTAGACTTTTCATGTTTTGTCATTTTCTTGGAGGCCCCAAATGGAACAAACGAAAAATATATTCAGAATTTTAGAACAACGGGAAATATATTTTTTTCAATAAAATGTAAAACTTTGACTTATAATTCAATCTCAAAGCTTGTGAGAGCGATACAAGCAATACCGTTGAACGGATCAAAATGGAACTACGCCTAAATATAGAAAATTATGTGGAGAATGAGTTGAGATAATTGTTTTAAAAATTGCATTCTTCAAAGGGCCGTTACAGTACAATGTCTGTTTTCAGAAAATGTTTTTTTGACTCTAAAGGGCTCATTAAAAAATCATGAAAATGTCACTAAAAATGGAACAAAGAATTTGGAATTCATAAAAAAAAATTCATGAAATTTCAAACACGGCAAAGAGCAATAAAGCTATAAAAACTGTTTGTTTATCCTGGACAAAGGGATCACCTGCTATATTTGTCAAATTTTTGATATTTTTTAATTTGTTTACATTGACTTAGAATTTTTGTGAGTGAATCCACTGAGATAAAATTGATTTTCAAAATGGAAAAATTTAAATAATTTATTGACTTATATGAGATATAAGATCAATATTATTATTACATATAAAAAATCAATGCCAATAAACATAAATAAATTTCCTTTTTCTTCCATGGTATGATGGATTTGTCTCATAAAATATTTTAATAAATGTTTATATTACACCCTTAATCAGAACTTAATAATAGTTATAATTACTTCATCTTTGTGAATTGTAGTATCTTTTCATGATATTGAAATGTGACGAATGGACTCTTTCCTCAAGAAAGACGATTTATGTTTGTTGATAAATATCCAGTTTTTTCACTATTCTAGTCTAATTGTTCATATTTATTATTTTCAAAAATTAGAAGCTCCCAAATATAAAAGTTTTAAATTATACTGAATAGCTGGCTTTGACTTTGATTTGATTATGTAAGCTGTCTAATTACTAACATATTTTTTCTCAATATACATTCATAGCAAGCTTATAACAGAGTACAGCAGGCAGGAAAAAGATAACACTCACTCAGAAAAAATTGGTATATATGATTTTTTATAAAGGGGAAGGCAAACGATTTTATTAAACACTAAGAAGGCATAAAATTCCCAGAATAATAAAAATATAATATAAATAATATAATAGAAATAATTATTCTTTCTTTTTCTTTTTTTTCTATAAATCTTTTTTGTTTGACATTTTTTTTGAAGCCAGATTTATTCCTACTTTAATGTTTGTTTGAGATTATCAGCCAGAGCGTCTTTCGTCTGGATTTTATATCTTTTTTTTGGGTGTTTTTTATCTTTAAATAATTCTAATTTTTTTTGTTATAACTTTTGATTTAATTTTTATATTTATCTTGGATTAATTTTGGCCTTTTTAATTAAACTGCCAATGTTTTTTTTTTATTTTTGACTTCCTAATGCTCATGTTGAGGCTCCTATTTCCGGTTCAATGATTTTGAACAAGCCAGGAACAAGGGGGAGTGATAGAGGAGTAACACCTCTTTAAAAAACCTTGGTTCAGCTGGCCCGGCTGATAGTACCATGTAAGGGCCCCATGTGCAGGGTCACGCACGAAGGCTGTTTTGGATATTCTTTGGATCAACGGAATGGATTTGGTTACAACGAGCTGGCCCCTGTGGGTGTGGGCACAGTACCCGGCCGGGCCATTTGAAATTGATTCATCTAAGGGCCGGTCGGGCTGGCGACCGTCTACCCACAGGGGTCCCCCGCCTGGCAGGCGCCGCAGAGGGTACCCCAGTATCGTCACTGGGGAGCCCCGAAAGCCTTTGGTGAGTACGGGCCTGGGACCCCCACGGGGGTTGAGTGTCTCCCCCCACCGGGTGTGTACTCCGGTCCTCCGAGGGAACTCGGAGGCTGATTGGTTAACCATCAGCTTGGGCATGCCCGGACCGGATAGCCCTCTGCGGTCGTGGGCGTTTTTCATGCTATGTATTCTAAATCTTCTTTTACTACCACCTCTTCTGGAGGGCGCAGGTCTTCTTTGGACGAAACAAAGAATACAGCTGCGGCTGGGTCCGCTAAGCCGAGCCTGTATAAGCCTAATAGGCTGAAATGCACTGACAGCCGCCCTCATAAGCTAAGCGGGACGGAGCAATCCGTGCACACAACGCCGGTGGCATCAGCAAAGAAAAGGGCGTCAGCAGATGCTGAAATTGTTGCTATGGGGTCTAAGAATGTCTGTGATTTGGATCTGTCCCCAGCGAACTTGGAGTTCCTGAGCAGCCTCACTAGGACGCCGGAGGGGAAAAAGAAAAGGGCGAGGGAGAGCTTGCCACTGTTGGAGGACGCTAAAAGAGGAAGGACAGAGGAAACTTCCCAGGCCGGAGACCTGGAAGGCTGCATAAGTCTCATGGATTCTCCGGACGCGACAAAAGATAAGGCTGGGAATTCTCCTGAAGGAACGTCTCATATAGTGCAATTTGACATAGGGATTGGAATGATCTACCACAAATTGGATAGGCTTTTAAGCCATCTCTGCAGCCTACAGGGTGTAGCGGCAGAGTTCAAAGCTGGCATGACTGTGTCGGAGGAGTCCTGCGGCAGATTGACAAGGATCAACAGGGACCTGCACCTAGTGGTAGACGACCTAAGGGCAACAACTGGCATGACAAAAGCTAGCTTCGAAGCCTATCGCGGGGGAGCAACCTTGGATGCTTACCAGGAGGAGACGGTCATGAAGGTGAAAGAGGAGCTGAAGTCCGCTATGAGGGAGCATCAAGAAGAGGTGCTGGCGGCGGTTAAGAAGGAGGTAAACTTAATTCTAGGAACAAGTAGGGCCACAACCAGTCTCTCCCCTCAAATAGAAGACATGAAGAAATGCGTAAAGGAGATGGTGGCCGAGGTGTCGGCACTAAAAACAAAGAAATCTGAGGCCTCTTCCTACGCTAGTGTGTGTGGTCAGTGGCCTGAGAAAGGTATCACTAACAACAAGGTTGAAGATCGTCCTAATAAAGATTATCCTGTGGCTCAGAAGGGGGTTGGTATGGTGGCTGAGGACCGCACCCCACAGTACGCCAACTCAATACCCGCCGGTGAAGAGCCGGACGAATGGCACGAGCTTAAGAGTAGGAGGAGGAAAAGGAAAAAGAAAACTAATAAGGATGATGGGGACACGGCTGCCAGTGGCAGAACCCCCGTGAGTAAAAAGGGAGAAGGTGAAGGCCAAACTAAAAATACAACCTCCAAAACGCTAAGAGATATTTTCCTGGCCCCCAGGGAAAATATTGTAATAGCATCATTTCGAGATGAGGAAGAGAAAGCAAGCCTGAGGGACGTCATAACTAGTAACTTGAAGCCGGTGGAACTGGGGGTAAAGGTGGATTCAGTTAGGGAGTTGAGGGGGGGCGCATTGATGTTTATTACCCAGTCAGCTGGCGATGCCGAGAGACTGAGTAAGGGTATAGAGAACCTGAATAAGGGGGTACAGACTAGGGGAGCAGTCCCCCGCGCCCCTAGGATTCTAATGAAGGCCCTCCCTGCTGAATGCAAGTTTGAAGAGCTCGAAGACCAGATTGTGCATAACAATGCTGACTTGGGCCTCTCCCATGGGGACGTGAAACCCCTTTTTAAGCTCACTAAAAGGGCCAGCCGTTACATGTCTATTGTCTGCACGGTAAATAAGGACAAATATAAGGCGATCCTTGAGGCAGGGAAAATCCGCATTGATTGGAGAGTATGCCAAGTGGCAAGATTCTCCGACGTGAGCCAATGTTTTAAGTGCCTTGGTTTTGGACACGTGGCCACAAGATGTGCCCACGAAGAACCCGTTTGTGGATATTGTGCGGGGGGCCACGAGTCTAGGTCGTGCCCAGAGCCAAATAAAAATGCTTGCCACAATTGTAGGAGCTGTGGCCTCGCATATGAGGGGCATAATGCCTTTTCCAAGACGTGCCCATATAGGAAGAGAGAGAGGCGGGTACAGGAGCAGAAAATTCAATATGAATAAGCTAATAATTGTGCAGAACAATGTTAGTAGATCAAGTTTTATCTCTCACCAGCTCCTTACATACTGCTTAGACACTAAAGCGTCAGTGGCCGCCATCCAAGAGTCTTATTACTGTAATGGTAATATTGGTATGGGACTCAAGGGCAAAGTAATGATAGGCAGCAGCGATCGACCTATGTCTGCAATCAAGGTACTAAATGATAACATAGATGTATGCCTCATTGAATCCCTCTCGGATAGACATGTAACGGTGAGTGCCATTAGTGGGTATGGTCTTAGCTTTAAATTGGTCTCATATTACAAGCAATATTCATTCAGTATGGCGGATGCTCTCCCTCCTCTGGACAGGGTTCTCTCTGAATTGCGGGGGGAGGATGTTTTGCTAATGGGGGATTTTAATGCGTGGCATGCTGCCTGGGGGTCGCGAAGAACCACAGAGGATGGCGTAAAGGTCATGGATCTATTCAATAAATATGGTCTGATCGTTCTCAACGACCCGGGATCACAACCGACGTTCGATGGACATAATGGCTGCTCCTGGATAGATGTTTCGGCAGCCTCATACGACTTGTTCGTGCGACTGGATGGCTGGGCTGTTGCTGGTGCGCTTCCCTCGGGAGAACATAGACCTGTCGTGGCGTCCTTCTCATGCTCAGACGTAATGATGTCGGTCCCTAGGCTTAGGACGAGGAACATCGACTGGGCTCAGTTCGAAACCGTCCTCCTTCACGAGTTTAACCCATGCAGGGATTTTTTGGATATAGAGGTTCGGACAGTAACCGAAATCGATTTTAAGATTGAGGTCCTTTCCAATTCCATCTATAGTGCGGCTAAGACGGTATGCGGCTTCCGGGGACCCCGTAGGCATAGAGTTCCCTGGTGGAATCCTGAGCTCAAGGATCTAAGGGCTCAGGTTGTAGCCCTAAGAAGAATATTCCAAAAATGTAGGGATACTACCAGAGGGGAAAAGTATAGGGTTTACGTTGCCAAGAGAAGGGCCTTTCACAAAAAATGCCGAAGCGCCAAGAGAAACTCGTGGAAGGCTTTTGTACAGGAATGCGAAGATAATGTTTGGGGACTTCCGTTCAAAGTGGCAAGTGACCGAATAACAGTCGACCGGGCAGTTTCTAACCTGAAAATTGGCTCCCGGAACATCGTGGACCCTAAGGAAAGACTATCTGAATTGCTGGAGCATAATTTTCCAGCGGACGAGACACGAGATGAGGACGAGAGACACCGCGCCACAAGAGAGTTGTGTTTTGATTCACCTGGTGGGGCATCTGAATGTAATTGGGACCTCGATGATGTAAAAGTGGCATTGGATTGCCAGGGTAATCACAAGTCCCCAGGCCCGGATGGCCTAGCCCCAATTATTGTTAAGAAATCACTCCCGATTATTGGACAATCGCTCCTACAGATTTTTAAGGAATGCCACAGTCTGGGTTACTTCCCGCGAGCCTGGAAGAGGGCTGTGGTAGTTATGTTGTCCAAGGGGGAGGATAGGGACCCGACCTTACCTACCTCATATCGGCCGATAAGTTTATTGGACACTATGGGCAAATGCTTGGAGGCCCTAATGCTAGGGCAAATCTCTCTCAGATACGACTCTATATGTACGGGCCTCCAATTCGGATCCAGGAAGAACTTGTCGGTCGACGATGCCCTATGGAAAATGAGGAGGTTCGTCAGGGATGAGCCAGGGAAGTACATTGTCGGCATGTTTATGGACGTTAGGGGCGCGTTCGACCATGCGTGGCGCCCAGCCATCATTAGAGAACTTAGGGATATGAACGTTGACCCTAACCTGACGAAAATGACAACCAGTTATTTTAGGGACCGATTTGTAACCGCCAGGACCTCCTCCGGGTCAGTGACCCGACCTGCCGATAGGGGATGTCCCCAGGGTTCGGTGCTCGGCCCCATCCTATGGTCTATGTTAGTCGAGCCACTTCTGATGGAGTTACTGCTTCTTGGGGGCCTACAGCCCATAGCGTACGTGGACGACTTGGCCGTGCTGTTAAGTGCCAACAGCAGGGCCGACATTGAAAATAAGGCTAATGCAGTAATGCTGGTCATCGATAAGTGGTGTAAGTACACCAAAGTCGGCCTTTCAATGACCAAGTGTGCGGCGTTGATGCTTAGGGGCAAGTTTCAAAGATACTGTATGCCAAGAGTATTCCTAGGCCAGGAACGTTTGCGTTTTGCAACAGAGGTAAAATACCTGGGAGTCTTGATCAGTGAGGGATTTAATTTTACCTCTCATATAAGAGAATCAACAGCCAGAGCATTTGCGAAATTTTCATTTATTAGTAAAATCTCGAAGCCAACATGGGGCGTAAAATTTAAAGGCTGCTCTGTATTGTATATGGCCATATTTAACGCTATTGTCGTCCACGGCGCAGTGGGGTGGGCCCCCAAATTGAGGAAGAGCAATTTTGATGTCCTGATTTCATCCCAAAGAAAGGCTCTATTAAAGGTAATCAAGGGATATAAAACCATATCTGCCTTGGCTGTGCAGGTTATTGCGGCACAGATGCCCATTGACCTGGCAGTCAAGTGCAGGGTGGACCAATTTATGGTTAAGAGAAACTTGCCCCCCATCTGGGCCCAGCCGAGTGGTGCGACACCTGAGGACAGGCAGTGTGAAATTAAGGACTGGGCCCTCGGTCAATGGCAGCGGAGGTGGGACGAGGGCTCGACAGGTCGATGGACGCATAAGTTTTTCCCCCTCATTAAGGACTGCCTGCGTATGAGGCATGTAAAAAGTGATTATTGGCTGACTCAGGTGTTGACGGGCCACGGCGACTTTGGGGAGTACCTGGAACGGTTTCGTCGTCGCAAGAGTGCAGCGTGCCCTTGTGGGGCAGAATCTGAGTCTGTGGGACATATCCTGGAATCGTGCCAGATGTATGAAAGGCTAAGGTACGACCTTCAGATGTCGACTGGCAAGCCGGTGGGAGACATGTACCGGGAGGCCTTCAGCAAACACTATAACATCTTTGTAAAATATGTGTACGATGTGGGTAGGGCCAAGCGGACAGTATTATAGCTTTATAGATCTTTGTGTTATCTGCTAACTTAATTTGTTAGTCATTAATATTTATTTATTTATTTATTTGTTTTATACTAGTCAGTAGGTTCGCCCTAGGGGGAATATCCTAGTACCCCTAGGAAAAGTAGTACTTATTTATTATTTATTTATTTATTTATTTATTTATTATACATTAGTCATTAAGTTCTTCTTCCTAGGGGGAATATCCTAGTACCCCTAGGAAACGTAGTATTAGTTATTTATTTATTTATTTATTTATTATTCATTAGCCTATTAGAGTTATGGATCCTTGTGTTATCCGATAACTTAATTGTTAGTCACTAACTTTTATTTATTTGTTTTTTACATTAGTCAGTAGGATGGTCCTAGGGGGAATATCCTAGTACCCCTAGGAAACGTAGTATTAGTTATTTGTTTATTTATTTATTTATTATTCATTAGCCTATTAGAGTAATGGATCCTTGTGTTATCCGATAACTTAATTGTTAGTCACTAACTTTTATTTATTTGTTTTATATTAGCCAGTAGGATAGTTCTAGGGGGAATATCCTAGTACCCCTAGAACGTAGTATTTATTTATTCACTTATTATATATATTAGCCATTAAGTTCTTCCTAGGGGGAATATTCTAGTACCCCTAGGACTTGTAGAATTAATGAATTAATTAATTAATCACCCACCTGTCTTTAAGTGCCATTGGTTAATCTCTTAAGAAAAATTCGCTTGAATATCGACCTTTGACACTGTTGCGCGTTTTATATGTCTGTTGCGTGATGTAGTATCGTGCTGCCCGCCTCCGCGAGGTCCACCTCGGACGCCCCATGCTTAGTGGGTAAAGCATGGGGTGACAAAAGGGTAGCACGTATCAAGCGTCGGCCTGGTTTGGTTTTTGCGGTGTGGTAGCCGGAAGGCTTGGGAACACCGGTGAATCAAAACAGGTTCAATGATTTTGGCTGGTGTTTTATAGAAATTAGGTGGTTATGGTTTAAACCGAATTATATTTTTAATAAAGGGGCTTTGCCTATATTACAATGATTATTTTATTATTTTAAGATTTTTTGGTATATTAATGACTGGGTTTTTATGTCTTTTTCAACTGATCTTAAATCTTTAATTCCTTATTCTTCAGTTAGACATATAGACATATAGTTATTTGTGGTATTTCTACAATTAATTATTGAGGTATTTGTTGTTCTTTGGTTTTAATAGTGGGTCATGGCTTATTCTCTTCGGACCTTTTTTGCTTAGCTAATATTATATATGAACGTTCTAATAGTCGTAAATTTTATATTAATAAGGTCTTAATTACTATTATTCCTTCTTTGCCTTTTTTTTATTTCTTTTTTGCGCTAATAATATGGCTTGTCCTCCTTCTTTAAATTTACTGGGTGAAATTATGTTAATTAATAGGATTATATCTTGATGTTCCTTTAGATTTTTTTTTCTTATATTAGGCTCATTTTTAAGTTTTTGTTATAGAATATTATTTAACTTAATATTATTTAGAACATTAATTATTTATATTATTTATAGAATATAAATGATTAATGTTATTTATATTTTTATACTATTATAGATAAAATTTATATTATATATTAAATACATCATATACTGACCCAACGGGAGGAGGGGATCTAATCTTTTATCAAAATTTATTTTGATATTTTGGACACCCAGAATTTTATATTTTAATTTTACCAGGACTTGGATTAATTTCCCATATTATAAGTCAAGAAAGAGGAAAGAGAACAACATTTGGAACATTAGGAATAATTTATGCTATAATGGCAATTGGATTACTAGGATTTATTCTATGAGCACAAAATATATTTACAGTAGGAATAGACGTAGATATACGAGCATATTTTACATCAGCAACAATAATTATTGCTGTACCTACAGGAGTTAAAATTATTAAATAATATTTTGAATTCTTATGTATTGAATTTATAATAATTTTTCTTATTTTATATTTTCGTGATCTTGTTATTCAGAATGGGTATGGTATAGTAAATATGATTGTTGTAATTCAATTTATTGAATAAGAATTTAATATTTCTGGGACGAATGTTGAAAATAGATTTGTTATCATTGTCAGATTATTTGTTTTTTTTATTATTTTTTTTTCTTTTTTTAGTTGAGAAGTTTATATTAAAGTAGAGTTATTATTGAGTTTATAATTTATTTTTATGCGTACTTATTATACTTATTTATACTTACTTTTTATACTTATTTATTTATTTTTACATTTATAATAATTTAGATTATTGAGTTTATTAGTATTAATGATGTAATAAATCATGTAAATAGGGTAGTTCATCATATAGGTGATATTTGTGGATTTAAAAGCATTATAAATGAATATTTATAATTTGACAAATTATTGTTTGTTTTAAACTAACTTTTTCATTAAGTGTGTTCGTTATATACTACAGTTTGGTTTAAGAGACGATTACTTTAATTTCAGTCACTTAATGAATAGTTTTTTATTCAATTAATAAAATCATTAGTATTAATAGCTTCTGCAGTAATAGGTATAAAGCTATGGTTTGCCCCGTAAATTTCGGATCATTGTCCGTACATTATTCCTGGCCGATTGTTAAAGATTGATCCTTGATTTAATCGTCCGGGAGTTGCATCAATTTTTACTCCAAGAGATGGAATTGTTCATGAGTGCAAAACATCTGCTGCTGTTACCAAGATCCAAATTTGTGTATTAATTGGTATTACTTATCGTGTGGTTATCTGTTTCAATTAGACGAAATTCATTTATTTCAAATATCTTTGTAGGTATTATATATGATTCAAATTCAATATTTTTAAAATCTGAATATTAATATCTTCAATATCATTGTTGTCCCTTTTTTTAATTGTTATTATTGATTTTTGATTTCATCTTGCAAGACGTCTTGCTTAGGGTATGTGGGGTTGGTGGTCCCAACCCACTAAAAAACCACATCCAGTTTGCTGGCAATACCGCACACAGAATTCGTTTTCACATTACTTTATGCAGGTGCCTCAGTCCTCCTGGATAGGATTCACCTCCTCGTCTTCATTCGTTCACCTATAAATTATCTTTGTCCTTGCCTCACGCTTTCATTCTTCTGATGACGGAGAACCGTCTCTACAAAGCTTACAACTTTTGACCAATTTTCTTCACTAATATTGATCATCCTACAATTGCTGTAATTATTATTAGGATGATTATTGTGTTCTCATGGAAGTATACTAATTGTTCTATTAAAGGTGAATTTGCGCCTTGAAAATTATTTTTTGATCATTTTCTGATTTCTAATAAATGATTTTCCTTTATATATAAATCTTACATTTATTTCACTAGTCTGCCATATTAGAATTTATTTGTTATAGGTAATTCGTCGAATGAATGTTCTGCCAGTGGATATTTTTGTAACCACTAAATTCAAGAAATTATTATTTCTGAAAAAATTATTTTGTGTTGTCCTATTATACATTCTCATATAACAAAAATAAATATTATTGTTCCCATAATTGAGATTGTTGATCCAATTGTTGAAATAATATATCGTGATGTGTACGTACATCATGATATATTATTTCAACAATAGAATCAATAGTTTCAATTATGGGAACAATAATATTTATTTTATTATATGAGAAAGTATAGTATCACATTTTTATCTATATAATAATTCTAATAGATATTTCTTTCTTTTTATAAATTTGGATTTTAATTTTTATATTCATCTTGAATTAATTTTGGCCTTTTTTAATTAAAATGCCAATGTTTTTTTTCATTTTTGACTTCCTAAAGCTCATGTTGAGGCGCCTATTTCCGGTTCAATGATTTTGGCTGGTGTTTTGTTGAAATTAGGTGGTTATGGTTTAATCCGAATTATATTTTTAATATAGAGGCTTTGCCTATATTACAATAATTATTTTAAGATTATTTGGTATATTAATGATTGGGTTTTTATGTCTTTTTCAAATTGATATTAAATCTTTAATTTTAATATCAGTTAGCTTGTTAAATAGTTTAATAGTTAACTTGAGTTTCTAGACTAGTCAGTATATTGACGATGGTATTGTAATATAACACTGTTTCATAAAAAAAAACTGTGAAATAAAATATTAATTTTAAGTTTTCAAATTTTGGAATTTCCTCTAGAATTAAATTATGAAAATGAATAAATGAATTTCTGGAGCTCATAAAACAAGAAATTTGATATTTTTTATTTTCAACCAAGAGATAGTGGTGAATTTCAGTTTTCTATTTATTTTTTAGATATCTGAATTTTTTCATCACAGTGATGTCAGAATCATGAAAAACAGTAAACACAAATAAAAAAATCTGGAGTGGCCTACACTCAACTTTACTATAAGTAAACTTCTTGGGTATATAATATATAACGTCTCATTTAAGCATAATGTAAACATCTAAATGGGAATTAGTAATAATACTAACCTCAGTGGAACTAACCCATTAACTATATCTAAATGGGAGATGTTTATTAGTCTTTCATTACTGAGGTAGTACAGATAGTGATTGAAGGACATATCAATACATAAACTTATTTTTGTACATCACAAAGCTAATGCAAATAATTTCAGTAGTATAAATACAGCAGTTATAACGTTTTTGAAAAGCCAAAGTGAAAATTTCTTGACACGAAATATTCAGCCAGTGGATTTCTTACATCGTTTACTTGACCTCTCTTCATTAAATATTTAAGTGAAATTTCCAAATTTAAAACAGGAAAATACTCTTATTTTCTCTGAAAAACATCATAAACATCCAAGGAAAAATTGTTGTTTTAAGATAATTTATAATTAAGGATATACGATAATTACATTTATTAATCTTCAAACGAAAGATTTCAATTTTGAATTATCTTTCACATTTTCGGTCTTTTATAGAATTATTACACTGGGAATTTTATGGCTTCCTAGTGTTTAATAAAATCGTTTCCTTCCCCTTTATCAAAAATCATATATACCAATTTTTCCGAGTGAGTATTATCTTTTTCCTGCCTGCTGTACTTTGTTATAAGCTTGCTATGAATGTATATTGAGAAAAAATATATTAGTAATTAGACAGCTTACATACTCAAATCAAAGTCAAAGCCAGCTATTCAGTATAATTTAAAACTTTTATATTTGGGAGCTTCTAATTGTGGAAAATAATAAATATGAACAATTAGACTAGAATAGTGAAAAAACTGGATATTTATCAACAAACCTAAGTCCTCTTTCTTGAGAAAAGAGTCCATTCGTCACTTTCAATTTCATGGAAAGGTACTACAATTTACAATGATAGTGTAATTGAAACTGATATTAATTTTTGCTCAAGAGTCTTTATTTTTTAAATATAAAGATTTATTAAAGCATTTTATGAGCCAAATTCATCATGCCATGGATGACAAAGGAAATTTATTTATGTTTATTGCCGGTGATTTTTTTTACATGTAAAGGCATTATTCCTCTATACCTCGTATAAGTCAATAAATTATTTAAAATTTTATCTCAGTGGATTCGCTCAAAAAATTTCTATAAAAAAAAATTTACTATGTATATTTGTAAAAAAATATCAAAAATTCTACAAGTATAGCAGGTGATCACTTAGTCTAACAAAATGAGATGGGATATGAATGGAGTGTCAGATGCATTAATTGTACACCAAAATACATATAACTCCAGTATACCATTTGTATGATTTATTGGATCAATATACTTAATTCTAACGTAGTGCAATCAGTTATTATGTAGTATTTACTCATTGTAGGATAAAAAGCTAATGAAATGGTCTCCACATATAAAAATTTAATTTTATAAACAAGTCGTTTCGAGAACGTAGTGTTCTTCTTCAGTTATTAACTAAAAAATACAATGTCATCAATGTCAGTAAGTTATCTTTAGTTTAAAGTAAATATAGTACAAAGTAAAAATAAAATAAAATAAAATAAGGAAGATAATACGAACATAAGGGTGGGAATAGGATAGAAGTGGACTTCCATCCTATTCCATCAGTTGTACCACAGATAGAACTGATGTTCGTATGCTTTCCTTATTTTATTTTTTTTTTATTTTGTATTATATTTACTTTGTACTATATATAACTCATTGATGACATTGTATTTTTTAGTTAATGACTGAAGAAGAACACCCGTGCTTGAAGATTAAATTTTTATATGGGGAGACCATTTCAATAGCTTTTTACCCTACAATCAATATATTTATTGCTTAGATATATTTTTCCCTTCGTAAAGTATATATATATCTTCTTTTAAATGCTCATTTTTGTATAACGCATGATGATCATGAATAAAATGTTCTTAGAATTTTAAAAAATTTATGAAAAATGTTTGAAAAATCTATGAATCTTAATATCCTCTGAATACATTTCTTGTGTCATTCTGCAAGTACATGGGTGGATATCAATGAAGGGTAATTCTAATACTTCATAAAATGAACCATTCAACAATTCATAACAACATAATAATACCATAATTGGTTTAATTTGAACAAAATATTATGAACTTTTAATATTGGTCTAGAGAATGTTACACTAGAAATGATAACTATTAAGTTTCATCTGCAGTATCTTGTCAGATTGTTCTGAAACAATGAATTCACTTTTATAATATCTGATTTAATAGATAACTACATTAAAATATCTATAACCGTTAAATTGTTTGTACAGAGTTTTATAATCATTTTTTACAAGGTTAGTTAAAACTTATTTTTAATATCACATTAAAAATTATCCAAAATAAAATTGACTGTCAGCAAGTTTTTAATTTATTTTGAATGTAATTAAATTCTCTTATCAAAGTTTTTTAGTATAAAGTTTTTTAGTACAATTTATAAAAAGTGATATTTTTGGTTATTTCGTTATAAGTTATTTCACATTTAAATGTCATATCCAATTAGAAGTATAAATTAAACTTTAAGCATATTTAAGTGCAAATGATATCTATTTTTTCATTAGAATAATTTTATTTTTATGAGTGTATTTCATTACATTAATAGCACAGTAATTTGAAAATATAGTGCGAATTGTTACCAATATTTTAGTAGTTGGTTTATATTAAATTAATTATCACTAAATGTTTAGATTGAGAGTAACTTTTATAAAGAAAATATCATTTAAGGAGAATTTGAAGAGTAAAATTCTAAGGAGTTTTATTATTTTAGAAACAAGTTTGCTTCTTTTTTTTTAAGTTTTCTCGTTAAAAAAGTGCTGACTTGTTTTGCTTGCCAATCTTATCCTTCAGCTTCTCTTCAAATTACTCTATCAAACAAGGGGATGAGGGAGATCAATTTACTTTTGAAAATCCATCTAATACTTGGTACAAAGTAGATTAATTAAACTCATTAATATTTTATATTTATAATTTCTGAATGAACTATTGTCTCATCAAATGACCCACAACATGTCAGTTGTTGATATGTTGGGGAGGATATCTATATAAATAAAATAATGATTTTATTATTATTATTAGTACATTGCTTAGAACTGACTCATTTCAAGTTTTCTTTACGTTTCATACATTGAAGAAACGGAATCCACCGTTAGAATAATTTCTATCGGTTTGTTGGTTTGTCTGCAAAATTTTGTCACAAATGCTCAGCCACCATAAGATATCAAGCTGAAACTTTTACAGCAGATTTGTGCATGTCTATCATAAAATATAGGCACTGAATTAATTCGAAATTCAACGTAGAAGTGAAGTTATAGATGTTTAAAGCAAAAAAGTTTGTAACAAATAAACTCAGCCACCATGAGACATACGAAGCTAAAACTTTGACACTAAATTTGTGTATGCCTAACTTAAACTATAGGCAGTGCAGTGCAGAAGCAAAGTTATGGGGCTTTAAGCTGTATTTTGCTAACTTCACAGACGTGTTTATTTTGAAAATACACAGGTGCAGCAAGTAGGTATTGTTAGTTGATTTTAATTTCATTTGAGCATATGAATATATTGCATATTTGACATCATTGAAAAGGTATTTCCCAGAGTTAAGTATCTGCTATCTATTAAAAATAAAAATACTGTGAACGAGCAATGCTCAAGCCTTACTAATGAACAGACAGGAAAAATCAACAAACAAGTTATTACACTGTATCAAGCCGAAGATAGAACTTAAAAGTCAGTAAAGAGAGTGATTAGTAATGAGGAAGTAGTTAATTATCCAACTGAATTTCTTGACTCCGTGACTGCTCCTTGACTGCCTGCTCATGAGTAAAAACTTCAAATAGCAGCACCATCATGCTGCGATTTAGTATCAGTAACAAATTTGTTGTTACGAAACTTGAGTGCTCCGGGAAATGTGCAACGGGACAAGACTCTCAGTTTGTGCTCTGCACAGATATGCCACAGATGCGGACATCATGACTGGGTGTGGAATGGGGACTGTGTGTATACCACCCATACCATTGATTCTGAGCCACTATTTGTTTCCGTTGAAACGATTGCAAAGTCCCAGTTATCTAACGCAGGAATTCAAGTTAGCGAGACCAAGTTTTTCTCGCATGGTCAACTGTAGTTTACTTGCTCAAGAGTCAGAGGTTACAACTGTTTGTTCTTCCATGAACCTGAAGGACAGACAGCTAATGTAATGTACAAACAGGCATTTGCTTAACAGTGTACTAATAATGGTATTTTCTACTATTCTATAATTTCTAATGGCATTTTGGAATAATAAGGACAATAGAATTTTTGATTCCGCCTAAAACGGGTACGTTTGCTAGTTTAAGATATAATGACTAATCATCCCAATACTGTAAAAACCTTGTAACACATTAGATATTAAATTATTACAATATATTAATGTAATATATATAAATTACTGGAATAATACATACCATGAATCAGTTAGTTTTGTATACGTATGAAATAATAAACTTGATATGTACATAAATACGAGATTGGAAGTATAGAAAACCAAAACAAAGAGGCTTTTAAAAGTGGAGAAATATATATATATACATATAGATATATATATTTTTTTTTTGGGATTTATGGAGGGTTTTTTTCTAATATTCAGAAAAGTTCGTTGCCAACGTTTCGATAAATATTTATATCATCTTCAGGGCTAAAAACATTGTAACATTTAGCACACTTATTTCAACAAAACTGATCTATTGTTTGCTATTATGTACATGGTCAACAGAAATTGAAAAATTACAATGGTAAAACTATAGATTTTTATATTTAAGTTTGTTTTAATAATGTTTAGAAAATACAAAGATATAAATTTGTTTACCTGGGAAGTATGTTTACAGTTGTTTGTTATGTTTTTTTCCTTTTCATTTGTATTGTGTCCTTATACTGGGGTCACTGAATGGAAAAGTTACTCAGGCTACAAAACAGAGCAAGTGAGGTTGCATTTTTTCATTGTTATCCGTTTTTAAAGTTCCAATGTTTACTTGTTTTATAAGTTTGGCAATTTTAGTGTGTTGTCCCTATGATCGTCTGTTAGATTGTGAAAAGATGTTTGTGTATATTTGACTAAATTTTTCAATGTCTGTTCTTGCGTTGCGTTTATATTTGTATATAAATATTGATAAAAGTATTGACCATGGAATAGAAACAAACAAAAGTTTATCGGGACTCGGTTAGTTCTTCAGGTTAAAATTAAACTCTCATTTCAAACGTTTCGGTTTTTTATTTAAAACCTTTTTCATAGGCCTACAAAACAGCGGGAATATAAGAAATCATTCAATCATTCAAAAATGAAACAGACATAAAAGTGAAATTAGTTACAATTAAGAAATTACAATAGAATTTTTGACAATAGGTTAGTGAGAAAACTTACAGATGAATAAATTTTGAACCAGAAAAACTAAGTATTACATTACAAATTATTTTACAATGAAATGAAATGAAGTCTCTGGATTTCAACAACAACTGCATTTTGAATGAACACGTGTTTTATGAATGTTATTTGTTTATAAATGTTTATGAATGAACATACTTGTTTATTTCAGTTCAGTGACACGTGTTCATTCAAACTCCAGTTATTGTTGAAATCCACTGACTATTTTTCTTTGTAAAATAATTTGTAATGTAATACTTAGTTTTTCTGTTTCAAAATTTATACTTCTGTAAATTTTTTTACTAACCTATTGTCAAAATTTCTATTGTAATTTCTTAATTTTAACTAATTGCACTTTTATGTATGTTTGATTTTTGAATGATTGAATTATTTCTTATATTTCCACTGTTTTGTAGGCCTATAAAAAAGGTTTTAAATAAAAACCGAAACGTTGGCAATAAGAGTTTAATTTAAACCTGAAGTACTGACCGAGTCCCGATAAACTTTAGTTTTGTTTTATATGTATATATATCAATGATCAAACCACAATAAGAAATGGGAAAACAAGACTAAGATCTTTCAACCGTAACAATCGGTCTTCGTCAGAGTCAAAAACCCAACTGAAACACTAGATGGAGAGAACATCTGGTGAGGGGTTGAGAAGAGTGGGAGGGAAGAGTGGTATTTTAAAAGGGTGAAAGCGCAGGAAAGGACTAATGTCCAGAAAGGGATGTTAATGAATCAGTCTTCGTTTAGCTTTGGAGTAGGTTACATCTTTCTACTTGATGACATAGTTCAAATATTGTTGTAAGTTTTTGTAACCTCTTTTATGTGATTTTTTTGTCTGTAAATTAAATTACATATATACACTAGAACAGGAATCAACGACTAAACCGCAGTAAGAAGTCAGTAAGATCTTAGTCATTTTTCCCATTTCTTCCTGTAGTTTAGACACTGATTTTTATTTCGGGTGTTTATTGTTATATAAAATAAGATATATCCGAGACAGGGCTGTGCAGTCAGACCTCTTAGAGTCAACTCCTACTCCTCTATTTTTTAACTCCGACTCCAGCTTCGATATTATTAAAAAACAAATGACAATTAGGTGATAATAATTAGTGCTTTGTATTAATAATGATAACAATAATTAGCAATTTCTAAAAAAAAATCGCGAATTTCATTTACCGATATTTCATTTACTCGATATTTATTATTGCAAAGAGCAATAAAACTAGAATAACGGAATATTCAGCCTGGACTAATGGATCACCTACTAGATTTATTTACATTGACTTTAGAAATGGGCCTCGTAGTGTAGATGAGCCCTATTGTTTCGGATCAATTATGGATGACGGGAAAGTCACTTTTTTTTGCCAGAAACCTGTTTTCAGACATGATTTTTTTCTCCTTAACTGCTCATTCTAGAGTTTTGAAAATTTGGAATTAGCTTTGAGGTTACAAATGTAATAAACGAAAAATATAATAAGATTTTTAAAACAACGGAAAATATATTTTTTTTCAATAAAATATAAAAATTTTGACTTGTAATTCAATCTTAAAGCTTGTGAGAGCGCTGCAAGCCATATTGTTCGACGGATCAAAATGAAACTATACCTAAAATTAGAACATTATGCGGAGGATGAGATGAGATAATTTTTTTTCAAAATTACATTCTTCAAAGGGGCGTTACAGTACAATTTCAGTTTTCAAGTTATGTTTTTTTGACGCTAAACAGCTCGTTAAAAACCATGAAATATGGACCAAAAAATTGCCATTTTTGAAAAAAATCATGAAATTTCGAGTATGGCAAAGAACAATAACGCTAAAAACTGAATATTAATCCTTGACTAATGGTTTACTTGCTATACTTGTATTTGTTTTACATTTATTTACATTATATACATTGACTTACATTGAGTGAATCCAATCAAATAAAATTGATAGAGAGTTTAATTAGATTAATAAAAATGTTAGAGGTTTTATGAAAAATTTTTAAATAGTTTAATAACTTAAAATGAGACGTCAAAGATTAAAATTCTTACGTGTAAAAAATCAAACCCCAGTCAAACATAATTCCTGATGATTTCCATGGGAAAAATTATTTTAAGATAAGTATTTATCGATCATCCCCTTAATAACTGTTATTTTTGAGCATGCTTTCATTTTGTTCCATCAAACTTAAGAACAGTAAAATCAGAAAATATTTGGAAATCATTCTGCACATCCACACTATAGGAGCCATTTTTGGGTAAAGCATGAATTTGATTCATATAATGGTCTAACTTGTAGTGTCCTCAAAATTTTTCAAATAAAAAAAAAGAGAAAATCACTCAAACATTTTCACTTCTCTCTCTCTCTCTCTCTCTCTCTCTCTCTCTCTCTCTCTCTCTCTCTCTCTCTCTCTATCGAAACAGACACATGAAAAGGCAATAAGGCTATAAAAAATGAAAATTTTACTTGAGATAACGGATTTACCTGCTTCATTTATTTATATTGTCTTAAATAATTTTTTTTTAGCATTCTATTTAACAAATTTCTTGTTTATGGTTTAATAGAAAAATTCAAAGTAAAGATGTTTAATGGTTTGATTTGATATTTATGAACAATAACATACTTATATGTATAAACAAACACTAAACAAACCATAAATTTAGTTATGTTCTTTAAGGTGAAAGAGGGTTGGTAAGTGAGAATGTATCTGTTAGATTACAAGTCACACCTTTAACACATCTAATTAAAGGGCATGCATTCTGATTGTGTCTTTAAAAACCCAACGACCAACGAATATACGAGTAACCGCGCACTATAGTGCACGTCGTAACTAGCAGTTCCAGACCAGAGGCCTTCTACTGCTTGATTACTGTGCTACTATAACTTGGAATGTCAGTAATTCATGTCGGATATTAAGTTAGTCTGTACAGTAATGATGTCGTATTCGCGGTCATGTGGTCTTGTTAGTTATAGTTTTTAGTCATGAGCTGGAATGGTAGTCAGATAGTCACTGGATGAAGTAATTATTCAGTGATGTTGAGGAAGGTTGGCGACAGGATTTAGAGTTTGGACAAGGAAGTTTGGATGAGTAGATAGTTTCTTGTCTTCATTGGTAGTAAGTCGGGTGATGTAGCTATCTATTGATTCCATTTTCAAATCATGGTGAATATCAACATTACGGGCGTACCAAGGAGCTCTGGCTATAAGGCGGGCACACTTATTTTGAACAATCTGGATACACGCCTTGTTCGTTGGTGCAGCTCTAAACCAGACGGAGCAACCATAAGTCATCGCTGAACGAAGAACCCCCTTATGGACAAGGTCCTTGACCGAATCAGGAGAATTCCTTGATTTGAAAAGAGAATATAGATTACACATCAAGTAAATTCCAAGCTTGGATTTCTTATGTAGGTGTTGTTTGAATGTTAATCTAGAGTCTAAAATAAGATCCAGATATTTTACATGGGTTCGGTAGGGAATGATCTGGTTACCAATGAAGACAGGAGGAGGACGGGGAGAGACACCCTTGCAGAATCGAACATGGGAACTCTTTGTTGGATTCACCGCTAGTTTCCACTTTGTGAACCAATGCAAAGCTTAAAAACCCTATTATTTTTGGCAATATTGGAGCATAAAACGATACCATTTTATTTTTTCATGACAATATGACTACTATTTATCAGCTACTTGTAATGTAGTTCTATAAAATCATAATTTATTATCAGATATTGTCATACTACAAATATTTTATGAGTTTTTCAGTATAAAGGTGAAAGATAATTATTTAAGGAAATTATTTGAACTTGAATAAAAAAACTAAAATCTTAAGCTGATATTAAAAAGGAAAATGGGAAGCTACAGAGCTGATGTACGATAGCTCTGTGGACAAGTTTGATGAGTCTCAGGCCCCATCAGTATCAATAGATCTTAATCAAAAGAACTTGTTTGATCATTCTGGATCAATGATGTAAATTTTTTGTTTTATATGTCAATATTTTGTTTTATTTTGTTATATCTGACTAAAATTTAATACATGTAATCATAAAATTCATTAGCTAAAATGTTGATGATATTTTATGAAAGAGTATACATATAACAAATTCGTCATGATAGCTACATTAAAATAAAACCAAAAATTAATTGTTTTTAATAATAATAACAACTTTTAATAGAAATAAAACTTTTTGATTATTATGATTACCAATGTTGAGTCAAGGCCATATCAGATTTTTTATTATGATTTTTGCTATTTTATAGCATATTCTGTAAATTCTCAAATAAAACAAAATATACTGGCAATATAATTAACTAACTCGACGACTAGCTGCTAACATGTCAGATTACATCACATGACCTTTTAGTGTGTTTAATAATTTTATTATTAACATGTCTCAGTTAATATTACTAACTTCATCTATTAGTTATTGATCTATATAAAAGTTATTTTTTTTTTACAAGAGGCTTACTTATAGTTAAGTTGAATGTGTAAACCAGATTTTTTCCTAGGTATATTTTATGTTTGCATTTTTTTTAATAAAAAAAAATACGTCAAAAACTAATTGAAAAATTTTCTCTGGATTTATCAGACATGATGTAGGATTTTCTTCTTTAAGTTTGAATTTAAATTAACTACATAAATTTAAACACTGATTATTGTAATAAATCCCTTTATTTGTGAATGTTAATTTTCAATTCATATTACTTTGAAAAATAATTATTGTTTAGTTTGATGAATGGATCATAGCTAATTGTAATTTTAAATTGATAACGTGCCAATATGATTATAATACATTTATAATTCAGGTAGAAACTTATATTATGTTGGGTTTTTATAATAATAACCAATTATCAAAGTTGAGCATTCTTTAAGGTCTGATTAAAATATTTTTAGATATATAAATTATAAACTTCAGTAAAACCTCTCGTTAGGTTATAATTAAATTAATAAATATTTTTTTAAACATTTGGTTTATAATTTATAACTCAATAAAAAAATTGGAAAAGTGATTGTCAATTTAAACAGACTTATATTGGATAATCATGTTCATTTAACTTGCCAAAATAATGTTTGATATCAATGTTTAAACATTGATGCACAGCATTGATCTCATTTGATTGGAAAGTGAGTCATATTGTTCATGAAGATGTGATGGAGCATTATACAGGCACTGATGATGCAATGATTTAAAGGTTTGAAAAGACAATCATCAGAATTACCATGAATGTGTAGAAGCATTGATAACCTACATGAATCATCACAGTATACAATATTATTACCAGGTAAACGTTGTTCTTAATGATCAGAAAAGACAATCATCATGGTTTACATGATTGTGATGAAGATTACTCTATCCTTGATCAAAATTAATATCCTAAACAAAATAATAATTTTTGATTACTGAACGCCATTTCATATAATAATGAATAAGCTTATATTACTATTGCAATTGGTAAGACTATATAATAAGATAGTTCTACAAATAATTTCAGTTTCAATGTTCTATTCAGAAAAGTATTCTTAAAAGTTCAGATCTTGCTCTTTCTGTTCTCCTGAAATTGTGAACAGCAGTTAATGAAACTGTTAACAGAAGTATTTTAACAGAAGTATGTTAACAGAAGTATGTTAACAGAAGTATTTTAACAGAAGTATTTTAACAGAAGTATGTTAACAGAAGTATGTTAACAGAAGTATTTTAACAGAAGTATTTCAACAGAAGTATTTTAACAGAAGTATGTTAACAGTTCCTCACTCATGTTCATTTCTCTCTATGACTGTGTTAAAAACTAATCAGCGTCCGCAGGATAGTATATAAAGTGACATGATTCCCGGATATAGTGTCTTTTTTTCTGTTAACCGTGCATGTCATCAGTTAAGGTTATAACTTGATTAATTCATTTATGTAAGGGATTTTTAAATTTTTCTATACTGTATTTAAGTTACAATACAGTTGTATTTAACTTGTGTTACAATTTAACTAGTTACAAATCTTTACTGGATCTTTAAGATTAAAATTGAATCTTAATATTTATCGTTTCCCAGTCCATCTCGGGGGTCGATTGCAAACTACAGTTTTACCTATTTCCTGACGGATAAGATTTTTCTATTTTACGCTCGAATAAACGTAGAGTCAGTACAAGCTATCAATTCAGATAATAATAATTGTAATAATAATAACTAATTATATTAATAACCAACAATTTATAATAATTTTTTATAATAAAAATATATCGATATGTTTTGATTTTCCTTATAATAATGCAGTTTTGAAAGAATAAAAACACTTGTGATTACGCTAGTTTTTAAGTTGGATCTCATTTGTTCATTAACTTTTTTTACTACGAGTATGTTAAACATTTTTAGATGTAAATATGAAACTTGTCTCTAGTTTTGCAATCAGTTAGTATGTGTTTTTATCCAAAGCCAGTGATGATAGACAAAGTCTCTGCATAAACAAGGTTCTATTAAGAAAACAACACTTTTCAAGCACTGAGTGTTCTCTTTCAGGATAATTGCTTTTGTGAGAAGATAGAATGGGGGGATTGTCATTTGTTTCTATCGTCTACGTTCTAATGCTTTAGATTCTACCTTCTCATTACAAGCTGATACACTTGAAGGAGAAAAATAAATGTTCGAAACATGCCTCTTTAACAAAACTTTGTGCATGTTCATAATGTAGTTTACTTCGCTTATAATACTGAAGTACTCAAGGCAGGTTGTACGTCCTATACAGTTTTAAGTAGAAATAGAGTTAAACATTATACTTGATGTCAGGTTTTTTTATAATGTTCAAATTGAAGTTTCTTTAAATATACGAGTATATTATTAGCACATTTACTTGGATAATTATCAGAAAAATTCTCCAACTGTAAATGAATTAACTAGAATTTGTGAGATCTGGTTCAGTATAGTGGCCATAATGTTAACATAAAGTCTCGGATTTTAAATCTTTGTAATAAAACATTTTTCTTAAATGCAAGTTCTAGAATCTTTTTCATTAACTTCAACAGAAAAAAATGTAAATACAATCGAGCTGTGTCTGTATGATATCAGACACTCATATACTAATACTACGATATACGATATATTACGACGTCAGCTCATAGTCAAATAATCTGGTATCGTCAAATTTGGGGTAGTAATGGAGTGATTAAGCGCTTCTACTAGCCTCTAACACTTAACTGCGACTTTCGGCCTTCACGAGGCTACCCTGTTAACCTGCTATATGCAGGGACAATAGAAAGAGGAGGAGAAGGTGACCAGGTGCTGGGTCTGACCACCTTCGTTTCCCATCCTTCCTAATCCCCAAATCACCTCCTTTTATCCCAGCCCCAATCTAAGGTGTTATGCGATTCGTGCCGAAGGATGGATGATACAGGGGTTTCTGTATTATGAACGGAGCCTCAAGGGCACCAGGCGACCCCTTGCCTTGAGTAAATAGCCTTACTCCAGTACGCGGTGCTCTCCTGTAGCAGACAAAATACCATCGATAGAGCTTCAGGGATATTCCCCTGTAAGGAGAAGGAAGTCTGAAGACCATCCTCCGGAAGCGCAGAGGGTCCAAATGCGCTAACTAGTGGGAACATCCCACAAGTGCACCTGTGGACCCGAAGAAGACTATCCCGAAGAAGGAGAAAGAAAGTTACTTTCTCCCGAAACATAGGGAGCCTGAATGGACATTACCAATGATGGTTTGTGCAGATTCTGCAAAGAGAAAGAAACACCGTTGCACCTGCTGATAACTTGTAAGGCAACTTTACTGTAGAGAGGCAGGTGCTTCGGGACACTCAGCAAACCACAGAAAAACTTTTACAGCTGGAACCAGCAAAAGTGCTGAGCTTCTTGAAGGCGTTGAAGCTAACTGCTGGGGTACTTTAGTACAGAAGAGGGGAAGTACAATAGTTTTTTTTTAAGATGCAGTGCTATAGTCACCCTCAAATATTAAAAATAAATGAAATAAAAATAAATCTTCAAATTTACGGCTCATAATGTAATCAGCTATTAGTTGCTACTGCTACCAAATAATTATGACGTATCACTCAAGATTTCATTCGTGAATAAGAGTAGATATCATCAGTAAATTGTATAAGACTAGAGCAACAGGCTTTTAGCACATCCCGAAATTCTAAATATCCACTTGTTCTAAATTATACCATACTGAAGTTTATTAAGAGAGTGTTAACAATAATATTGCATCGTTTACACTAAATTTCAAAGACTTCTCCTTAGAGACTACGAGTGTAATATTTTTCATTTTCACGTGGAAAAATATAGGGTTAAATTTTTAGCAAAAAAACATGCTAACTGCTGGATGAAACCGAATTTAATAGGGGATAATTAATGAGTTATGAACAAACTTTTGACCCAAAAACAGTATGTTTAGCCTTACTGTACGTCTCAACTCTTATTTGAAGCAAAAGTATTCAACTTACAAAAATGCAAATCCCAGTTGCTATAAAGAGTAGGGGTACTCCTGGGGTTGACAAGACTAATACAAAATGTCAGTTTTGCTTGAAAGAAAGTAATTAGAGTCCCAGGAAAGTTAAATAATTGTGTAATAATGAAGTAGAGGGCCTGCAAACTCTAAATAAAGTTTTATCAAGGCAACTCAGAGTACACGCTCTGGTAGGCTAGAATGAACTCTGTTCATTTACACTTAATAGAATTAATGCTGATGCTTCAACCCTGATAGCTCTTTTGCTTTGACAACGTGTTTATTATGCCACAGATTATTAAATATCTGATATTAAAATCACCTTTTTAGAATATTACGCCAACAAAGGTTAGCAGAATAGGAATAAAAAAAAAGCCGTGTGTGAAGCTGCAGCCTTTTTGGCTAAAAGCAAAGTTCTTTATTTTCATTAATTGACCAGCTTAGTTAAAATATAAATAGATAATTTCCCATCTGTTAAATTTCTATCAGCATGTATTTCTGTATTGTCTCATTAATCACCGTCAATACCCTAAGCCCTAAGACATGTTCAAGAATTTAATTATTTTCGATTTATACTTTAATATCAAATGCCGGTTAAAAAGCACATATACAATTATACATTTACTTAATATACGGTCAAAGGTTATACATTTTATAACAAAACTAACCTTTCTAGTTATTCGATAAATATTATTTTTTTCAGTTAGTTCTATTGTCATTTCTATGATAATTTTTAAATTTCAGCATTCTAGAGATAGTAGTTTAGTAGAGAAAAATGTTGCCTAAAATAACTGGCAAAAGAATTAACTTTCCATCTTGCAATATTACTTCCGAACAATAGAGCACAAGTAGAATATTAATGAGCCTTACGGTAATCTTGGCATGTGGGAATATTTCCCGAAAACTTATCTCTCATCCACACTATAAACGCTATTTTAAGGTATAATATCGAATTGTTCTATCAAATATCGTACGTGTAGCGGGTTCGCAAACTTTTAGATTTACAACAACCCACTCAGCCATGAGCATATGAACACATGCAAAAAAAATACCAACAATAGACTCAACTTACCTCCAGTAATACGTGTTGAAGGAAAGATTGTTTTGTCAACATGTAGCTGTTCAAGCGTTAATAAGATCAAGAACAAACAAAATAAAATCAAAATAAGAGTGAGAATTGAACCCTGGATCTACTAGTTACTTTCGTGTCTGATTTCGTCATTATTCAAGAAAGTAAATATATTTAAGATATATAGTTAGTGTGATGTAAATGGTTCCATTAGGCACTGCAGTAATTCTACCTATCATTAAATTATGAAGTAGAAAGGGTAAGAACTTATTGAAGGATTAACTACGGATGCATTTATCTTTCAAGAGTTTGATAAATAATTCATTTTAGCCGGTAGTTGTTTTTAATGAAATAAGTTCTTATAGCTGTTGGATTATTGGATTACCCTGAGAATTTTATTCAGAAATTCATCCAATTAACATTCAGAATTATCCCTGACAAGAAGGTGCTTCGGAGGGAGAAAGGTGTAAAAAAGTTTATTTTTTCAAAATCAAATTATGAACCTTATTTACTAGGTGATATATTCTCTTTCAACAAACTTTTTTTACCTTAACTTTAATAGGTATAATAGATACATAGGTCATTTATTTCTCATTGTTAGTTTTTCTAGATTACCTTCAGGAGCAAAGGTTTTTAACCGTAGCATTCAGTTCAAGAAAATTTATAAGAATAAATTAATTATAAACAATTAATGAGTAAAGAAGAACTAATCATGAAAGAAATCGATTTTAAAGTTTTATTCAATGATGGTTTTTGATTAAACTTAAGTTTATTTAAAATACTTCGTGATTAGAATGTATTGAGACCGGTTCACCTAATTTTTGAGACGTAATTGAAAGTATTGGAATGGGGTTCGATTACGCTGAGCACCTGTCTCGTGAGATGATTGTGTGAGTTTGCTTCTGTGTGTGAATGAATCGGTGATTTGCCGGTGTTCTGGGTGCCTGGTTCTGTTTTCGACAGGTGAGTTTGTATGTTTGAGAACGGATGGAAGGCTGTTGGTGTGTTAAATTCTGGGTGTCTAGGTCTCGAGAGATGATTGGTTTTATAGTAAAGAGATGGTTTTATAGTAATGGTTAACTGTGCTGGTCACACAAATGTTGAGCATGGTTGAAGGGTTTTAGTGTACTGATGACTCTAAATAACCACGCAGATCGCACGGTCTATGAACCGGCGACACATCTTTGAAATACCTGCTTTATCAACTGTCGATGGTAGATGCTATGTCTACCATGGTTGTAACGGGTAACGGGGAATCAGGGTTCGATTCCGAAAAGGGAGCCTGAGAAACGGCTACCACATCCAAGGAAGGCAGCAGGCATGGGGAGGTAGGTAGTGACAAAAAATAACGATAAGGGACTCATCCGAGGCCCCGTAATCGGAATGAGTACACTTTAAAACCTTTAACGAGGATCAATTGGAGGGCAAGTCTGGTGCCAGCAGCCGTGGTAATTCCATTTCCAATAGCGTGTATTAAAGCTGTTGCGGTTAAAAAGCTCGTGGTTGGTTCTGTGTACCACGCTGTCGGGGCTATAGTGGGCTCATTTGGTTTCATTTCGTGATGGCCTTTGGTCTCATGGAAGACCGTTTGAGTTTTGCTTGGTTCCCGTTGTTGCTGCCGCTGTGCTCTTGACTGAGTGCCAAGGCGGGCCGACACTTTGAACAAATTAAAGTGCTTAAAGCAGGCTTAGTTTAGCCTGAATAGTGGTGCATGGAATAATGGAATAGGACCTTGGTTCTATTTTATTGGTTTTCTGAACTCAAGGTAATGATAAATGTGGACTGGCGGGGGCGTTCGTCACTGGTCACACAAATGTTGAGCATGGTTGAAGGATTTTAGTGTACTTAAAGTTGCCGGTTCTCCTGGTTTTTGTGAGACCATCTATGGCTCACTAAGTGACAGTGTGTGGGATGTGTGTACCTTCGTGAGGTCAGTATTTATTGCCCTGGACTTATAAATGGCAAAACCCTACGATATGGCAATAGTACTTTGCGGAAAAAGTAATCAAAATTGTGATATTCATGAAAATAAAAACTGCTTAGTCAAAGTAACATAAGTTCCTTTTTCTTCAAGTAACTGAGAGAGATGAATATTAAAGTGTAAGCAAGCATGAGAGGTATTTTTATATCATATCTAAAAAGTTAATTCAAGTAGAGTTTGCTTTAATTTTTGCTTTAATCAATATAATTGATTCAAAATATAAATTTTTATAATGAGGTAACTAAAAGTTAAGTGGTGTATCATTCAAGAATTTTCTTCTTAAAATTGAAATGATCCTAAAAAAAAATAGGGAACAAATGAGAATAATACGACTTGTTGAATTGTGCTTAAACTTTTTTTTTTTTGTTACTGAATATAATTAAAAGGAATAGGAAAATGTGTGATGCGATGAAAGTGATTAGAAAAGCATTGGGAAAGCGCCATGCGCCGTGCAGCCTGGTAGCTTGTGGCCTGACTGGCAGGTCCTTCCTAACTGCCGAGCGACTCGTTTGCCTCGGAGCTTCTGTAGGCGTTTCGCGTCCTTCGCAATCTACTCCAACTTTCACAGGCTTCCCTGACCAGCAAAGTAAGCCCTACTCTATCTACTATTGCCACAAAAACTTCCTTAGATCAAATTTATATTCATTTATTCCAAATATAGAACTTCCAATCAAAAACTATAAGTACATAAATTTTGCACTTTTTACAAATATATATATATGAGAAAATTACCTTATTTTAAAACGCAATATTAAATTAATTAAAACCAAATTATAAAAAAATTGTGTCAAAAATGTTCCAAATAAATAGCCATATATCAAATTAAAATTTCTTATTCATATACTTCGCTTGATATTAATTAATTTCCATTAGTTGGCAACGATCGCAATTTTAAAATTAACTTTGTTTTTAAATTTTACAGTAATTGTTATATAGTGAAAAGTGTATTTCTAATGAATTTGTTGTGTTTACAATATCGAAACCAAGTTAGTTATAAATAGGATATTAAATTTGAAATATTTTAAGGTGAGAGAAAAATGTTAAAAGTAAAGAAATTATCTAAAGGAAAGAGTTATTAAGATTGATGGAAGTTGTTGAAGTTAAAAAAGAATACTGATGTACAATGCTGTATCACTTACTAGAAATCTGGTCATTGCTTTAACACAATTTGTCTATAGTACCTTAATAAAAAAACTAGTTTTTATTTTTTTTAAATTTGAAAAGTAAGTACAAAATTAATTAAACTAAGAAAACTTCTAAGGTGTTGGTGTGCTGTGATGTATGAAGAAAATAAACATAGTGCTTTTTGAATTATCACATTAATGTTATAAATGGATAATATTTATTCATTTATGCATCAAAAAAAATTTTGGTTATTCAATTTTCACAGCATATTATACACCTATCATTTTTATTGTATTCCCTGGAATATTTCCTAAGGTATATTAACATTATTTTAATACTGTAGTAATCTTTAAAGCTACAAAGAAACGATTGGAGATGTAAATTTTGAAATTATTTTATGTTTGTACTTAAGGCTAAAAAAAAAATAGCTCAGTGAGCATATTTAAAAGAACTACATACTGCCCAATGAGGAATATTATGGTCTCTGAAGCTATTTCAGGTATACATATAGGTTAAAAAACAAATTTATATGCTTATAAATATCCAGACAAATAGTGGACCTATTGAATGACTATCGTAGAGTAATGAAATACAACAGGAGACATTTCCTGCTAAATCTTGTGATGTACAAATGAAATTGCTTATCATATAATCAGCAAGAAACCGCAACTAATGAGTTAGACTTGTGATAATCTACACTGAAGAGATATCAAATCACTGAAGCTAATGAACGAAATAGCAGTATCACCTGTTGGGCTATCAATTAACAAATTAGAGTTAGTTAGTAAATTAAATAGCCATTTTGTTTTCAGAAACATTTCAATAAGATTAATAAAAGTTAATTAAAATAAAATTTTATTAATATTTCTTTTGGTTTAAATTTTTAATATGTTTTCTTTAAAATAACATTAGTGGTTATATAACTTTTAATGTAAAATACAAATGATTTGAATTGAACATTGGTTATTGATTATAATTTTATTTTAAAAAAAAATATTTGTTTTAAACAAGTTATATTAAACTCAAAGGTTTTACTATGATTATTGCAAAAGAAATCCTGCAAGTAGTTATCGATGGAAATAGTAGATGTGATTTTAAGTTCTATTTTGGGTATGGTAATAATTTGGAATCTTTATCAAAGACTACAAAATGAAAAATATCTTCTCACAATAACTAATTGCTGTGGAGATATTGTTCTACAGTATGATAAAGTATTTTTCTATAATGCAATATTATTTATAGGTATATAACCGATCACATTTCTATATAAAGGACTATAGTTATGTCGAGTTTTATTATGATTTGTTAAATGGACAAACTTGTGGGGTGATTACTACAACATTTTGCATACCACATCTATACACATTCACATTATCATCCTAGAAATAAAGAACTGAAAAGGTTTCTTTAATCGAAACGACATAAATCACTCCAAACAAACTATTTTATATCTTGATATTATTTATAAATTAAATCAAACGAGAAACTACATATCAGAAGCATTGTAATTATAACAGGTGAACAATAATAATCAGCCACTTAACACCTTTTTGTTTTATTATTTCTTATTATGAATTACTGAACTAAATTTGAGTGATTCTGAATTTGTTAGAATTGAACTACCAAATAAAAATGAATTTAATTATTACTTATAGATAAAATATTACAATGGATTTATTGTTATGCATATTGAATTAGAAGAGAAAAATTTTTAAAAATTAATGTTAAATAATGTTCAGTTCATAATTTTACCAAAGGAATGATTTGTTAACGAATAAAACATGAGCGTTTCTTAAAGAACAGAAATGAAGTTAAAATTCTATAGAAAAATAACTCCACTGAAGGATGTATATCAAAATGTAAACAAATTGCTAACACCAATTCAATATTTATCAGGTTTTTGACATTTGTTAGACTGTGATACTTCAGAGAAAAAGATTTCAAATCAATGTTGTACAGAAAAAAAAATTGTAATATGCCTGTAGTTTTACAACTTTCTCTGAATATATTCATTTAAAAAAAAATTAATTTGAATATTTTAGCACAGATTTTTTTATATTGTTTTTACTGATTTTAATATAGTCATAATTTTAAAAGGGAACGTATTGTTGAGCTCTTTGGTAGAACTCAAAAATACGTGGCCATTGTACTGTATTTTTTGTATGTTATACAATTAATGAATATACAATCATTAGTATAACTACAGCAGTAATAACATTATGAAAAGCCAAATTGAAAAATGCTTATACGAAATAATTTCCTACAAGAGAGCATGGCTTTTGCTCCAATAGCCACTTGATCTCTTACATAGTTTATCTGACCTCCTACATTTAATACTTAAGACAAATTTTCCCATTTAGAATTTGAAAATATTTCAACTAAAAAATGTTAAAAGATATTTCTGAAACATCAAAAACATCTAAGAAAAAATTGTCGTTTTCAGCTAATTTTTGATTTAAGATGTAATTTAAGATAATTACATTTATTATTTTTAAAATATTTTTTTTGTAATTCTGAATATGTTCTACCTTTTAGGTCTTTTTTCAAATTATTATACCAAAAATTGTATGGCATGCTAGAGTTTTTTAAAAACTCGCTTTTCTTTCACTTAGTCAAAAATTATAAAAAACCAATTTACTTTCAGCGAATATTATTTTTTTCCCACGTGTTGTACTTTGTTATAAGTTTGCTATAAATCTTTATTAAGAAAAAATATATTTTTAATTAGCCACTTTTCCATTCTTAAATCAAGTTCAAAGCCGACATCTCTGTATAATTTTAAATTTAAAAGCTGGAAGCTTGAAATTTTTAAAAATAATGGTATGAACTATTAGACAAGAATAGTGAAAAAACTGAAAATTAGACAAAAACATAGAAACCCTTATATAGGACGTAAAAGTTCATTCCAAAACCTCAATATTACCCAATAATAATGTTATTCATAAACGTAAAAAAATCAGCATCTGATATTAACCTTTGTAGAATGGTGCAACATATAGATTGATTAAAACATTTTGTTAGACAAACCCATTATACCATAAAAAGAACGAGAAATTATATGTTTCATATGTTCTACTGTTGTTGATTTTTTACATATAAGGATTTTATTCTTCTTACATCACCTACAACTCGTTAAATCATTTAAACATTTTCATTGTACCTCTAAACATTACATTATTAAGATGAATTCATTAAAAAAAATACATAGTCAATGTAAACTATGTAAAAAAATATAAAAAACTCAACAGTTAGGTTTTTGACTCTGACGAAGACCGCTTGTTACGATTGAAAGATCTTAGTCTTGTTTTCCCATTTCTTATTGTGGTTTGATTATATATATATATTGCAATAATAAAATAAATTAAAAAAAACAACAAAAGTCAAAGTATACAATTACAAACCTGAGTGTCACATGGTATAGTTATCTAGTCTATCAATTGGAAACATTATTTTTCTACGTTTTTAAATACGAAATTAATTTGTCTAAACCTAAATTAACAGATATAAAAGACCATGTAGTCTTAAATAATATCGACTCCCTATTAACTGAATTTCATAGACCAACTATCTTAAGCGTTAATATTAGCTTGTATAAATTAGATTTGGTGATAACCCAAGCAGTGCTCTGCCTAGGGGTCCCAGCTATCATATAGAGTCATTAGTTTTCTCTTCCCGACTCTTGTTCACCCACTCTTCATCCTAGCCTTCCTGCCTTCTGGTTCTATTTTAAATATCTCTTTTAAGATACCCCTTACTTCATAGTTCTAACCACATAAGACTGACTTTTTTTTGTATTATGTTGTTTCAATCTCTGAATGAATTAAATATTCTGATATGTAATTAAGCATATATAAATAACACGAAATGAAAATCATAAAATGATTGATTATTTAGTTTTACAATCTTCTTAATCGTAGTAAGCTTTTAGTATTGCGATGTGCGTTGGATTTAAGTTCCTTTCTTGTCATCATTTCGCATGTTTTGCATTCTATTTCGCTCTTTGATATAAAAGTCATAAAATAATGATATTTATTCTGATGTATATATAAAGTTCAATGTATGATCAAACGACAATAAGAATCAGTTGGGTTTTTGACTCTGACGAAGACCGCTTGTTACGGTTGGAAGATCTTAGTCTTGTTTTCCCGTTTTCTTATTGTGGTTTGATCATTGATTGTTATTTCACGTGTTTATGTGAAATCTTTTTATTAAAGTTCAACGTATATAAAGAAATATAGAGACACGCTTACAGTCTTATTTTTGGTTTGAACCGTCTTCAGGAGAGATCAGAGAGGGAACCAAGGACCAACATTGTTGGCACATTGGCGCCCGGCCAGAGAGAATAAAGCATACAAGATTCAATTTAAAATTAACCATAGGATAGAGAGTATGTAAAAATAGTAAATAAAAGAAAAACAGCAATGAATAGAGGAAACGATACGTCAATAAAAGTTAAAAACAAAGTATTAATAAAAATATAATAGAATAAATTAAAATTGAAACTAATATTGGGAGTACGAATAATAATATTATTAAAAAATTAAATAAAAACAGATATAATAAATAACAACTTAATTAATTATTCATTGTCTTTTCATTTAGTTTTTATTATTCCTATTTTTTATCATCTAATAATAAAACTATCTAATACAATTTTTAATTACTTTATTTATATTCCTTGTTTTCCCAATATTATTTTAAGTTTTATTTTATTCTATTATATTTTATTAATACCTTTAGTTATGTTTCACTTCCTCTTTCATCGCTCTGTTTTTCTTTTATTTATTTTTTTTCGTATTTTCTATTCTAAAGTTAATTTTAAATTGATTCCTGTCTACCTTATTCTCTCTGACCGGGAATACTCGTATATGCGGCAACATTACTGGCCTCCAACCGTCTCTATAGCAGTGTTCAGAAGATGATAGAGCTTCAAGTAAGCATATATATTCTTTTAAGCATATAAAAGTTGTCATACATTTTATATAATTTGTGCTTTTAACTATTGCCAATTTAGACGTACATACGAGCCAGAAAATAATCTACGAGGAGCTCTTCGAGACGTAATCAACAACTTTTGTGTGTGGCCTATTAAAGAGATCGGAAAAAGTGCCATAAATAGATTTTCTTTTACATTGATACTTTCGTAAATTAGATTTGAACAATTTTTTTTTATAACTTGAACAACAAAGGTGAAAGAAAATGGGACCGAGAGGTTTCAAATTGGATGTAATTCGCGCATTTCTTGTACGAACTGACACACAGACGGACATATAGTTGTTTTTTATGTTTACTGACTAGTCCTATAAGAGCTTGGACAGGTTTTATAAGCAGCATTGTTAATTGAATCACGCTTTGGAATTGAATGTTTTTTAATTTAATTTAAAAACCGTGATGGTTTTTAACTAATATGCCTCCATGTTTTATTTTTCCATTAGTAACTGAAGTTTGTTAGTTGTTGGTCTGTAGTTCTTACGGTTTAATCTAAAACATCTACTTTACTAACATAAATATATACAAAATCTCTTTTGCTTGATAACTTGGCGCTATTAAACGCTAGTCTTATTTCTCTACCATCAAAGCATTATTTGAAATGTTTTTTTTTTCTTTATCCATTCAGAAAATAGTTTTTTATTATCTCTGCTTAGTTTGAAATTAAATATGTATTTAACTTTTGCTATTTGGAAAATAAATCAAGTCTATATATATATATATATATATATATATATATATAATATATATATACATATGTATATCAATAATCAAACCACAATAAGAAATGGGAAAACAAGACTAAGATCTTTCAACCGTAACAAGCGGTCTTCGTCAGAGTCAAAAACCCAACGGTTTGACGAAGACCGCTTGTTACGGTTGAAAGATCTTAGTCTTGTTTTCCCATTTCTTATTGTGGTTTGATCCTTGATTGTTGTTTCACGTGTTTATGTGAAATCTTTTTATACATATGTATATATATAATGATTACACATAAACACGTGAAATAACAATCAATGATTAAACCACAATAAGAAAATGGGAAAACAAGACTAAGATCTTTCAACCGTAACAAGCGGTCTTCGTCAGAGTCAAAAACCCAACTGAACACCAGATGCAGAAAACATCTGGTGAGGACTTGAGAAGAGTGGGAGGGAAGAGTGGTATTTTAAAAGGGTGAAAGCACAGGAAAGGACTAATGTCCAGAAAGGGATGTTTGGGGAAACAAAGGAGTACAGTAAGAAAAAGTAAAAATCTCTCCGCTAGCTGTCAACCCTCTTTGAAGAGGCTATTGCCCTCGTGACGAAAGTATCAAGTTTGAAGAGACCGTTACTAATGTTTATAATATTAGATCTATTAAATTTAATTAGAGACGATTCAATAATATTTCTTAACAACATTGATTTTTCATAGGTAATAAATTTAGCTCCTGTCCAATCAATATGATGATTTTCATTTTTTATATGCAAGAATAAGGCACTACTGTTTTCCTGTCTACTTACGTTATATTGGTGTTGTTTTACACGTGTATTTAATGATTTACCAGTTTGACCAATATAAATTTTATGGCAATTTTTGCACGGAATTTTATAAATGCCAGCGGACTCCAATTCGCTTGGAGAGTTTTTTATTAACATATTACCCACGTTATTACGATTAGAAAACACTATATTAAAATCAAGTTGTTTGGCTAATTTTGGAAGGGGGTCCAATGATTCGTGGTATGGCAAAACTATAGAATTTGATAATAAATGGGGCTCTTTTGAAGTATTAGAGAAAAAAAAAAAACTTTCTCTAATACTTCAAAAGAGCCCCATTTATTATCAAATTCTATAGTTTTGCCATACCACGAATCATTGGACCCCCTTCCAAAATTAGCCAAACAACTTGATTTTAATATAGTGTTTTCTAATCGTAATAACGTGGGTAATATGTTAATAAAAAACTCTCCAAGCGAATTGGAGTCCGCTGGCATTTATAAAATTCCGTGCAAAAATTGCCATAAAATTTATATTGGTCAAACTGGTAAATCATTAAATACACGTGTAAAACAACACCAATATAACGTAAGTAGACAGGAAAACAGTAGTGCCTTATTCTTGCATATAAAAAATGAAAATCATCATATTGATTGGACAGGAGCTAAATTTATTACCTATGAAAAATCAATGTTGTTAAGAAATATTATTGAATCGTCTCTAATTAAATTTAATAGATCTAATATTATAAACATTAGTAACGGTCTCTTCAAACTTGATACTTTCGTCACGAGGGCAATAGCCTCTTCAAAGAGGGTTGACAGCTAGCGGATAGATTTTTACTTTTTCTTACTGTACTCCTTTGTTTCCCCAAACATCCCTTTCTGGACATTAGTCCTTTCCTGTGCTTTCACCCTTTTAAAATACCACTCTTCCCTCCCACTCTTCTCAAGTCCTCACCAGATGTTTTCTGCATCTGGTGTTCAGTTGGGTTTTTGACTCTGACGAAGACCGCTTGTTACGGTTGAAAGATCTTAGTCTTGTTTTCCCATTTCTTATTGTGGTTTGATCATTGATTGTTGTTTCACGTGTTTATGTGAAATCTTTTTATATATATATATATATATATTGATAAAAGTATTCACCGTGGAATAGAAAAAAAACTAAAGTTTATCGGGACTTGGTCAGTTCTTCAGGTTCAAATTAAACTGTCATTGCCTTCTTTTCGGTCTTTATTTAAAACCTTTTTCACAGGAAGGAGTATACATTTTGAAACAAAAAAGAAAAACTAAGTATTGCATTAGAAATTATTTTACAAAGAAAAATCCTCATACAATTTTTCTTTGTAAAATAATTTGTAATGTAATACTTAGTTTTTCTGTTTCAAAATTTATACTTCTGCCTATGAAATATGTTTTAAATATAGACCAAAACGTTGGCAATGAGAGTTTAATTTGAACCTGAAGAATTGACCGAGTCCCGATAAACTTTAGTTATATATATATATGATCAAACCACAATAAGAAAAAGAAAACAAGACTAAGATCTTTCAACCGTAACAAGGGTTCTTCGTCAGAGTCAAAAACTTAACTGAAACACTAGTTTTTGACTCTGACGAAGACCGCTTGTTACGGTTGAAAGATCTTAGTCTTGTTTTCCTATTTCTTATTGTGGTTTCATCATTGATTGTTTTTTACCTGTTTATGTGAAATTCATATATATATATATATATATATATAAATATTGGTATACTTTGGGAGCAGACCTTCTTTTAAACATACCTCATTAAATATCTTGCCAACATTAAGTTTAGTATGTTTCCTACATACCTTTTCAAGATTTCTAATGATACTTTTCCATCTTTGTGGTATCATATAAATTAACTCTCCGATTTTTTTATTTTTATATGTATTTTACATATTTTACAGGTCCGACGTTTTGGTCTACGTTGACCATTATCAAGGATTCTTTATACAAGGTTTTTTTACAATTCTAATAAATACTTATTTACAATAACTATTACATCACTTCTATCAAACATAACTAATAATAAAATATACTTTTAAAATCACTACCTTAATAAACATTAGTAACAGGTTTGTTTCAAATTTCCCTACATGAACTTTTACACAACATTATTAAAAAACACCATATAGTTATGTTTTTTTCACGAATGTAACTTTAAAATTCTGGAAAAACAAAAAATTCTGGAAACATACTAAACTTAATGTTGGCAAGATATTTAATGAGGTACATATATATATATATATGCAGATGAATCACAATAAACACGTGATACAATCAATGAAAACAAACCACAAGGAAAAAAAAGAAAACAGATAGAAAAAATGCTCTGAGGCCTTTCAATTTATGTCATCAGAGAGCAAACAAGGTAAGAACTAGAAGGTAACATCAAAGGTGTGTACAAGGAAGGTAACTAAACAGCTGGGAAACCAAAAGTCGAAGAGGCATAATAAGAGAAAAACAAAAAATACCCAATACAATTAAACAATGCAAAATGAACAATAAGAAAATTAATTAAATTAAAAAAATAAAAATATAAATAGAATAAGAAACAAGTGTTATATATAATTCCTAACTATAAACAATATATAATAAATATAAACAAATAGATACAAATTAAATTAATGCAATATCAAAAAATAAACAATAATAAATGATTAACAAAACAAGAATACATGAGAAGGTAAATAAGTCAAATAAAAATTATGTTCTATTATTAGAATCCACAATCTGGTCAGAGTTCATGTTCAACGTTGCAAGTACATTCCGAAGGTCACCCACAGGACCAATTTGCCTAACTATACCTTCAATTAAAATTTCATCCAATCTAAAAAGCCCATGACTTATATTTATTAGTTTATCAAAATTATACTTAATTAGGGCACTTTCTACTAAGTTCCTTTCCACATCAGATGAGAGAAATATCAATTCCTTGGAATCTTCCCATTTTATTGAATGATTTTTTGAATTAATATGTTGGAACAAGGCACTTGATTCTTCTTGCCTCCTGATAGTGTATTTATGTTGCTTCACTCTAGTAAGCAAACTTTTTCCCGTTTGTCCAACATATGAAAAATCACAATCTCTACAAGGAATCCTATAAACACAACCTTCCTTTTCTTTTCTTTCACAATTATTTACAAGTCTGTTTAATAATTTCCCACCACTACTGAAAACAACTGAAATATCCATTTTTTTATTTTTTTTTTCTGACATCCCAGTATTTTTGAAAAAAATGGATATTTCAGTTGTTTTCAGTAGTGGTGGGAAATTATTAAACAGACTTGTAAATAATTGTGAAAGAAAAGAAAAGGAAGGTTGTGTTTATAGGATTCCTTGTAGAGATTGTGATTTTTCATATGTTGGACAAACGGGAAAAAGTTTGCTTACTAGAGTGAAGCAACATAAATACACTATCAGGAGGCAAGAAGAATCAAGTGCCTTGTTCCAACATATTAATTCAAAAAATCATTCAATAAAATGGGAAGATTCCAAGGAATTGATATTTCTCTCATCTGATGTGGAAAGGAACTTAGTAGAAAGTGCCCTAATTAAGTATAATTTTGATAAACTAATAAATATAAGTCATGGGCTTTTTAGATTGGATGAAATTTTAATTGAAGGTATAGTTAGGCAAATTGGTCCTGTGGGTGACCTTCGGAATGTACTTGCAACGTTGAACATGAACTCTGACCAGATTGTGGATTCTAATAATAGAACATAATTTTTATTTGACTTATTTACCTTCTCATGTATTCTTGTTTTGTTAATCATTTATTATTGTTTATTTTTTGATATTGCATTAATTTAATTTGTATCTATTTGTTTATATTTATTATATATTGTTTATAGTTAGGAATTATATATAACACTTGTTTCTTATTCTATTTATATTTTTATTTTTTTAATTTAATTAATTTTCTTATTGTTCATTTTGCATTGTTTAATTGTATTGGGTATTTTTTGTTTTTCTCTTATTATGCCTCTTCGACTTTTGGTTTCCCAGCTGTTTAGTTACCTTCCTTGTACACACCTTTGATGTTACCTTCTAGTTCTTACCTTGTTTGCTCTCTGATGACATAAATTGAAAGGCCTCAGAGCATTTTTTCTATCTGTTTTCTTTTTTTTCCTTGTGGTTTGTTTTCATATATATATATTATATATATATATATATATATATATATACATATATATACTAGAATTTAAAAAAGAACACATAGAACGGAAACCACTGAACTCACTACTATATTTCGATGTCCTCTTCTTCAGGAAAAGAAGTGAATCGCTCCAAAGGTTGATAACGACGATTGAGTCGATCTCAAGAACGACGATGTTTCCGTTCTATGTGTTCTTTTTTAAATTCTAGTTTATTCAGTTCGAAGAATCGTTTCTCTAATTATATATAAATATATATATATGATCAAACCAGAATGTTTTCTGCACCTAGTGTTTCAGTTGGGTTTTCGACTCTGACGAAGACCACTTGTTACGGTTGAAAGGAGGCCTTAGTCTTGGTTTCCCATTTCTTATTCTGGTTGGATCATTGATTGTTATGTAACATGTTTTTGTGAACTCTTTATATATATATATATATATATATATATCTTGTTTAAATAAAATGAATTTATAATCATTTTTTATATAAAACTTTCATTAACCAACAGGTGACTACTAAAATGGAAACGCACAGCAGGTAAAGGTAATCGATGTGTTATAACATAATTGCTATTAACACTTTCAACTAAAATCAATTTGTACATCTTAGACTTTTCCAAAGTAAAATAAATTAAAAAGTAAAATTTCATCAGGATTAATTAAATCTTTTGAAATGCAAAAGAAAAATAGGACATTTTATATATTTATAGGTAATAGAACACTAGATATGATATTAATATATGGGAATTAAATAGATTGTTTAATGTGCTGGAAGTTTATGCAAAGTTAATTATATAAAAAAAATTATATTTAAAATATTGATTTCACTGTTTTACTCTGAAACATTGTATCAGTGCAACTAATTACTAAGTTATAATACCAATAAATCGTTATTTAGTACTTAAAAAGATATTCGCTAATTAATATTTTAGGTATTTTTTTTTATTCATGCAATAATGAATACTTCCAATGTAAAAATATCGGACTCTATTTCTTACAGTCGCTTTTTATTTGTGTATATTATACCTCTTCTTGTGTGTCTCATTACCTTAGCAAGATGGTAGGTTTTGAAATATGGAGGGCTCTGTCCTCTCTCTAAATTTTGTTTATGCCTGCCATTTATTACCAGTTTAAACATTGGTGTAAGTTTAAAAAAATCTTTATACAAAATATTGATTTACTTGTTTTTTATTCCTTTATTTTTATTTTGTAACAATCATTAATGATAACTGAAATATTTATAATGAAATAAATAGTGACGGAAAGTTTTTTTTAATATGGTCCAATATCAACATCTATAGAGATATAAAATAAACAATTCGAATGAAATTGAATATTGAATTTTAATTACTCTTAGTAATTGAATGTTTTTATTCAAAAACAATCATTCTATGAAAAACTATGAAAATTGAAACGATGAAATTCTATGAAAATTTCTATGAAAAACAATCAAACAATTATTCTAGCCAAAGAAGAAAAACTAAAAAATATAAGTTTGGTGTTCTCTACATTCAACCGAAGGAAACGTATTATGGAAGCTACTAAACATTAGTATAAATAATCTATATGAATTGAGTCAATACGTCTCACAAACTACCAGTTCTTATTAAATAATAAATAAAATATTTTTATAAAAAATAGTAGCATAAACATTATATCATCAGGTTTATATTTACATAAAAGGATTTCACATAAACACGTAAAATAACAATCAATGATCAAACCACAATATGAAAGGGAAAACAAGACTAAGATCTTTCATATTGTGATTTAATCATTATATTTACGTATTTAAAAATTATATTTGATCAAATTATAGACTAACCTATTATAGACTTTTAACTGACGGTACAGTAGTATCAATAAAAGATTTGAATATAATTTTTGTTAAGCATTTTGAATTTCATGTGTAATTTTATGTTTTTTGATTTGTTTATACCATACCTTCTCAAGATGGATCATATTAGTTAGTATATATATATATATTTCTGTATAAATGCATTCAGCGTTAATGATATGGATCTCTCTGAGTCAAGGGAATTAAATTGTAAAAGGTTTGACATTCTTTTTGTTTATATTTATTTATAACTGCATCATTATTTTGTAATTAATATGAACAAATAAAATGTTGTTTGATTTTTCAGTTACTAAAAGTAATATTATATATATTTAGAAAATGGTGATTCAAACAAAATAGTTAAATTAAAAATATGCAGTGCAAGGTAAAAGATTATTTACGATTGATATTTCAAGAGAAGATCAAGGAAGAAAAATCGGTGTTGTTTCCTTAGAGTATTTGCCTCTTATTTTATCTTTATATCTCATCTTTTTCTGATGACATTCTGTTGCTCAAAATATCGATTTTAAGTTGATGTGTTCTGATTTATGTTCTGTGTAAATCCAGTTTTACTTATATATTTATTTCATAGTTATATGTATTTTTCTTGATCATACAAGTCTGTAATCATTATATTTTGATTGCATTTAGAATGTTATAAAGTCAATTAATATGTAACAAGGAGGTAACTGGAGGCAAATATTTGATCCTGTGGTTTGAGGGAACAATTTATTATTTACTTGGCCTGGCAATTAGTGGATACCTTTAGGGTGGAACAATCTTCGTCAAATTACATGAGGAAATGTTAACAGTAAAGCAATTTGTTATTAATTCTCATTATGTAATACAAGAATTTGTAAATTTTGCAAAGGTTAGTTTATTATAATTATTATTAATATTCTAAATACATTTTTGTCTTTTCTACAATAGAATAATACTTTAAGGGTTCAAGTTCTTTATTAATCGTATATGGAAGCCTTTCATTCTATTTATTTATATTTTTTTACTATTTTCATTTAACTCTATCAAATTTTATAAAAAATATTTAGTAAACGTCAAGAAGATGCTGTAAAATATTTAGTTGCGAGTAATTTATTAGATTTAAACAGAATAACTTTCAGACTTAGAAAATGTCTGAACAGAAAAACCGACCACCTACAGACCTGGAGTAGTTCTGTAGCTTTTGTATTTGATAAAATCTCAAGAAACAAGTAATAATAATATTTATTAATTTAATTAATTGGTATTTTTTGTTTTTTGAATTTAGAAAATAGTAACGACATTTTTTTTTTTATTTATCCAAACACTCCTGTTAGCGGCTGTAAATTTAAAATACTTATAAATAAAGTTGGCGTTAATAGAAAATAATTTATTTTGTGCTTTAAAAGAAAATGTGAAAGTATGAATTTCTCTAGTCGCAAATGCTGATAGTTCTTAGTTAGAAAAATTGCAGGAAGCTTTTTATATGGATAATGGAAAATTGTGTTGGTGTTATTCTATAGGTGTTATTCTTATAGGTCACAAATTCGTTTGTGACACTGCCTACACATAGAGGGTAGCCCCATTATTTACTTCTAAACCCTAAATCATTCAGAGAAGTCACAGTAGATTAGTTAATTAGACTGTTAGTATGTTGATGTTATTTTGTATTTGAACTCCTTTGGGTGATGGGTAGCAGAAGCTTCGAATATTTCAGTTGCCCATTGCAGGCAACTTAACAATAAACTTGCCAAATTTCAACTTCAATATTATTACGTAAAATATTGCTGCATGCGACGGCTATTATAATTAATATTACATTACTCAAACATTATATTTCATTATTCCTATTATTATGTGCTCAGTATTTATGTTTTTTTATTCTTCTAATTGCTGTTGCCATTTTCAATATACGAGTAACACTGGATGTGATTACAACTTGGTTAGATAATGCTACATGGTCATGTATAATATAGCTCGCACATAGTTAATGGGATCTAAATCAAAAATGATCAACATTTTTGCTCTTTAGATATCACAAAGGCGTTAAACTTTCACGTTTGGTGAAAAAAATGAAATGATAAAATTATCTAGTTGTTGTCTTTTTATTTCAGGCGTTCTTAAATCTTTAGTACGCCATATATCAGCATGGTAAAAATTATTTTCTGTTTCAGATGCATCTATTTTAATCCAGTCAAGTGGTTATTATAAAGTCTTATAACATACTTGTTATCGATTACTTATAACTTTGCGTCATATCTCCGTTCTGAAAGTCTAATTTTAAAATTAAAAGGAAATAATATTCAAGAATGAATCACTACCTCAAACGCTAAGTAAATTTAGCTTAAATAACTAAGTTAGTATAGGACAATTCATCAACTATTTTATTTGAACAGATGAAATATTTAGTCGAAGGATAAAGAAACAATAACAGATTAAAAAGTATAACAAGAAAAATATACTTTTTTTAATTAACGCTGTCTTTATGACACTAATTGTTCCAGACAAACTAATATTACATTATTTTTACATTCTATTTAATTATTTTTTCTTTTATTATCTGTTCGTTTCTGTTTTAAGCCCTAATCAAACCCAAACTGAAAGCTGCTTTGTGTTATGTATTTATTTCCTTATTTTGAGTCAATTGTTAATCCATTTGTGCGATAAATTCTGATTTGTTCTAACTTACTGCTTATATTCCCATTGTAGAAGTAAGGGTTTGCTTTATTGAATCGCTGGGTTTGAAAGCAACGCTTACATCTTCCTTTTTAAAGAAGTTTATTCACTATTTACGGGTTATGCAATAATAGATAAACATATCCATTGAATATTGTTTTCTAAAAATTATATTAAATTTTCTGCTTATCGTTAATGGCTTCTGCTCTTTTCCTTTGATTTTTTTTTTTTAATCTTATTAACTAACAATTTATAAGTTAATGACGCCTTGCTTCTATTGTTACCTGTTGTTTCTGTTATTTTTTTATTTTACTATTAAATCTCTTTTGGATAAAGAAGGTTAAAACAAACTGTAGATACAAGTACTGATACTTTTTGTATTGGAGGATGTAGAAGGTGGCAGTACAGCCGTATTGGGTACCGGTTGACTCTGTTTGTTTTGAAATCTAGTTTATTTTGATGTATTAGATAGTTAAATCTGGACAATAAAGCTATTAAATACGGAATAGCACAAAATTGCATTAAGGTTACTCATATAGACTGTATCGATATCATGTTAAAAATATAATGCTAAAGCAATGAGCGTATTTTTGTAATGATATTATTACAATCTCTGATAATAATGATAATTATTTTCAATAAAAAACTTCAGTTATATTAATTTGTTGGTAGGTAGAGGAATTCTTTTTGCGAATATAATTTTATCGCACATTTTAATTATTTTAAGATTATTCATACTTCGTAATTTTCCAAGCACTATTTTGAATCAATGGTGCATAGATGTGGATCTATTCTGTAAAACATTATTATTATTTAAACCTTTATTATTTATTAATTACTCCAGACTGATCCTTACGCATTATAAAAAAAGAATATAGATATTTACAACGTTTCATGACTTTTTTCTAAGAAACAAGGTAAATAATCGTTATTAAATACTTATATATATAGGTATATATATATATATATATATAGGTATAGTATAGTATAGTATACTATATATACTATATCCTATATAGTATAGTATTTATATAGGTGTGTCTTTATTTGTTTTTCTCTTTCCTGTGTGAACTATATATATATATATATATATATATATATATATATATATATATTGTTAAAAATCTGACCATATCTTGCTGCAACTTGCTTCTTATTAAGTTTTTCAAGTTTTCTAAATAGAGTTCTTGTCACTATATCCACAGTATACAATATTCTTCCGATAGTCGAAATGTTACATGAGTCCATGTTTCTGCTGTCCTCAGCCATTATCAAGACATAAATGACAAGAACTCTATTTAGAAAACTTGAAAAACTTATTAAGAAGCAAGTTTCAGCAAGATATGGTCAGATTTTTAACAATGTATGTTTACAGGAGGGACTGCTGCCAAAATTTACAAATATATATATATATATATATTGTTTTTGAGCTGATTTGCGTCTAGTTTGGATTTTTTTTCGAATTTTGAGTGAAATATATATATATTCAATATATATTGAAATTTAAATAAAACAGTGTCAATAAAGAATTTTAAAAACGATTTGTCCAGATTTTTTTAAACTCAGGAAGATTTAAATTGTAATTATCTATTTGAAAGAAAATAATATTTAATTTTATTATAGTTTTGTTTATGAAGTTTTACTTTTTTTATCTTGAAGATTTTTATGTTATATAACTTCTATCAGAATACTATATAAACTGTGTACTCTATTCAAAATAATATGACGAAAATTTGACATACACTGAAAAAATTCAAAAGATAAAGTTTCTGCTTAATAATGTTTTTCTTATTATCAAATATTAGTAAAGTGAATTGATTATTCAGTTGAAGATTTATACATATATTTTTACTTGAGAAACAATTCAAATCTAGGTTAGAAGAAACTAATTATTTATAAATAAACAAGGAGCTATCAAAATGCAGTTTATAAAGTGGTATATTCTGTTTTAGAATTAAGAGGACGATCTCAGTCAGAGATATTTTTCATTAAAGTGACAGTGAATTCAGTTATCAGAACCCACACTGCACAAAACTCGGTTCAATTAATAATGGGAAATATTCTCTCTAAAGGAAAACTTGCAACCTATAATTTATAAAAAGTTTCCCTTGAATGGAATGTGTTGATTTGAACTATGAAGTGATGCTAACGAGAGTGAAAACAAAGAACTTTTTGAACTAATTAAACCAGTAAATTGATATCAACTCTTTTATACCTGTCCTATTCTAATTGAAAAAATCTGTGAACCTCAAAGCGAACCTGCTGAACCAAATACATTTGTATTCATTCTGCACTTGAAGGCATTTCAATCACTCTGTCACTCTCTCTTGCAGACAGAAAGTGAAAATTCAAATCAGTGAATAACGTTAAATTGAATTATAGATGTATAACAGCATTCTATTTACAAATCATTGAAATTATGTTAACTTCCTTTGCAGTGACACTTCAACAAGAGAACACACAAAGGTAGAATTTTGATCTTTTGTAATACACCACAATGATTACGCTAAATTGGGAGTCCTAAATTTTGTCTAACTCAAGAATATTTAGGCTAGGGATCTTTAATAAGTACCTGAGGTTGTACAGTCTCGTGACCGACGGCTTAACGTTGTTACCGAGGATGACGTAATCACATTTATTGATCTCCCGCGATAAGATATCAGAATTATTTAGAGATTATTTTTTTTATAAATAATTTGAATAAATAAGATTTCATTAAATTGTCATTTCTGTGTGTTTAATATGGTTAATTATATTGTTGAAAGTAAAAAACCTTCAGTTTCTCTGTTTTAGAGTTATTTATTTACAGTTGAAAAATTCTGATATCTTACATTTCCATGCCATCAAAACCCTTGTAGAAGTTTTAATTTTTTTCTGTAATATCTAAAGAGAGATAGTACGGAAGATTTAATAACTTCTGATATACAAATCATTTGATAGGATTACGACTCTTTTCACATAATAGGCTAATTGCATATATGAAATGACGTTCTGCCCTTTCCATTTGTCGTAGGCTAATAATTTAGCAGAAGTAAGGCTGTGGTTCAGAACTGCAAATTAGGAGGTGGACTGTAAGTACAGAAATATTCATTGGTGTATGGAAGCACTAACGAGAATGGCTGTTGTCATACATTAATATTTCATAGAGATATAAATAATGAATTTACTTTTGATTAATTTACCAGCCGAGGTATTAATTCTTAAACTAGGCAGTTTAATAAACAAAAGCAAATAATTGTTGGTATACAAAGGAATATAATTAGAAATGAGACACATGATTGGTAAGGTTTATTTAGTAGTGGTATTTCCCTGTGCTAACTTGAATATTTCTTGCCTGGTCGAAATATTGATTGACAGAAAGGTAGTATGAATAATTCGGTAACAGAGAAACTGAAGGCCGTCTAATTTAAACAATATAGTTAACCATAATAAATACAAAGAACAGATAATTTAAACAATCTCATTTATTTAATTTTAAAAAATAAATGCTAAGTTGTTAATGTGATATAAAAGTTAGTGTTTATATAAAGCGTTAAGTTCATTTAAAAAATAAATTATTCTATATATAAATACCATATATTATAAATGATTAACTATTCTACACACAAATAACAATCAATATTCAAACCACAATAAGATGGGAAAAAAGACTGTTATGTTCACTTCTTCTCTGCTCGTCCTTTTAAAGTTAAATAATCTATTTTTAGTAGTATGTTTTTAAAAGTATTCAAAATTTGCAGTGGAGAGTTTGTAGAGGAAGAAATCAAAACTATTTATAGCATATCAAGTTCTTTATGGTACCCAAAATTATTAATTGATAATATCAAGAAAAGAGTGAAACAATCCCTTACATTATAAGAACAGCTCATAGAAAAGAAATATGTAGTCATTCCATATAACCTACTCCATATAAAATGTTTGAAAGATCTGCCCTCATTTTTGAAAAAGCTGGACCTCTCCGTTGTGTTTAGTAATGATAGTTTTTTTTTTTTTTTTTTTTTTGGGTAAGGAGGTGAAATGCATTTACGCACATAGTGCTGGGCTCCCAGTATAAACCAGACTACCAACTAAAACACCCCCTTTTTCACCTAGGACCTAGCCTGGAACTGTTTTCCACATTACTTCAGGCTTGGTCGTAGCTTACCTTAGGTGAGGCATACTTGCTTTATTGTCCTTCTAGCTCTTCCAAGTATCGCTTTTTCGTCGTCAATATTGTTCTGACTAGGCCATCTACCATATACCATGCCCCAGAACTCCGGATCATTTTTTCAATGATCGTTTCTGGGGAGAATATGCCTATTCTTTGTACCAAGTCTCTCCTCTGGCTGTTCCATTTGGGACAAGATGTAATGATAGTAATTTGTTTAATAGGCTTGCTAATAATAAGGGGGAGGAAAAAGATAGTTGTGTATATAGGATACCTTGTACTGATTGCCAAATATTTATATCGGACAGACGAGTAAAAGTCTCCTTATAAGAGTAAAACAACACCAATATTCAATCAGACGGGAAGATCAAAAGAGTGCCTTGTTCTTACATGTAAGGAACAAAAATCATAAGATAAATTGGAGTGAAGCAAAGAAATTAATTTTTGTTCCTTCAGAAAGAAGGAGAAATATTATTGAAAGTGCACTAATAAAGAACTTCTATGGAAATTTAATGAATAGTCCGGGACTTTACGAACTGGATGAAATATTGATAAAAGAAATAAGTAAACAGATCAAGACTCCTTCAATTTTAGAAACATTAAATTTAGACAGTAATGCCAGCAATCCTGAAGGCTTCAATCACCCAGGTTAATTTCTTATTATATTTTTTGTTTACTTCATTTAGCTCTCTGATTATGTTGTAAGAAAGGCCTTAGAGCATTGTATCTAATATATATTTGTTTATTTTGGTTTATTAAGTCATATATATATATATATATATATATATATCATGATCAAACCACAATAAGAAATGGGAAAACAAGACTAAGATCTTCCAACCGTAACAAGCGGTCTTCGTCAGAGTCAAAAACCCAACTGAGAAATGGGAAAACAAGACTAAGAAGTTTCTTGTTTTCTTGTTTCTTGTTTTTCTTGGTATCTTGTTTTCCCATTTCTTATTGTGGTTTGATCATTGATTGTTGTTTCACGTGTTTATGTGAAATCTTTATATATATATATATATATATAGTGTGTGTGTGTGTGTGTGTGTGTGTGTGTGTGTGTGTTTAATTACTTATAGTTCATACTACAAAAAAATTATTTAATTCCATACGTAATACTCTTTTTTTGAAGTTAATTGTAATGCATATATACAATGTTATAATAAATGTAACGTTTTGTTCACAAAACTCCTGTCCTTCTTAAGAAAAAACTGAAAGATAATTAGCCTTTTAAGTTAGGAAAATAGTATATTAATTAATGTTAATTAGTTTTATAAAATAAGATAACATCGAAGTTATGTGGAATAGGAAGCCAGCCGAATCAAGAAGATTATTACTGTCTTTCTGTGACGTAGAATTACTATGCCCTTGAAACTTACATTATAATGTAGTAGGGTAAAATTCTAATGAAATGGTCTGCACATGTATTACCCTACAATGAGTAAATACCACATAATAACTGATTGCACTACATTAGAATTATAATGTTGGTTTTAGTTATATTGTAATGATGATCGTATAACTAATATTATAATGTAATATAATATCATATAATTAATATAATAATATTAACGATAATTAACGAGCAAGATCTAAAACAGGTAAAGAAGCAAAGTAACCGTAAGATATAAAACTGTAAATTTGTGTAATAATATTACTAACAACCTTTCTGGTGATGAAAATGAAACCTTATTCCGCTATAAATACCTTTATTCTTGGAGTTTTTAATTATAAGGTTTTGCTACTTCCATGCTGTTTTAAAAGTGAAAAATATAACTCATTCCTAACTTATTATCAATATTAAAACTCCATTATTTTCATAAATAATTACTCCTCAATATCACCTGCAATATTGCCGTAAATATCAATTATTAATATCAGTTAACATTAACGCACTGATTTATTACTGAAAGTTTTCAACTACGTCTTATTCAAGTTTATAAGAGTAGAAGATTTTGTCAGAAAAATACTCTGTCTTCATTCATTTTAGTTATACCTTTATTTTTTCTTCAGAACAGATCTATTATCGGGCTGCACTTGGAAATACATCAGTTGTAGTCAAGTGACATTAACACTATGAGAGAGACTAGGTGTTTGTCTAACAATATTGTCAGCAACTTCTGTGGTACTAGTTGTGAAACCCTTTTACAGACATCTTTTTCAAATATTTTACTTTAGTGAAAGTTGAAAATGAAGGATTTACGTTTCGTAGAGATTTACTCTAATGTCTCTCTACTAACAGAACTAACTCTACATGTTTTTTTTATTTCACACTTAGAAATATACGATATCTAGTTTTCAATCTTAAATCTTTGAACAAACGACAAGCACTGTAATCACTACTTGACATATGATCTGTGTACATTTACTCCTCTTACTGCATTAAAATGTATTAAATTACTGCATTTTATTAAATAGTATTAAAACCTGAGTTGTGAAATGCTGATAGCTATAACATTGTTCAATACACCAGTTCTTATTCGATCACTGAAGTTAAACAACAATAGACGTGACCAGCACTTGGTTGGGTAACAAGTCCCGTTGAAACCCTTGAAACAGGACTCACCCTTGCCTTGGATAGGCGTTTGCAAAAAACTAGTCACATATTAGCCCCCTGGACAGGCCAAAAGACGTTTGTCTTA